>BLSH010448503.1:104888-122360 GCA_018402905.1 Glandirana rugosa | reverse complement strand
CCTAGAGAGAGGGGGTGGCACAGAAGGACAAGAAACTAGCAGTCATGTTCCCCCAGCTGCAGCATACTGCCAAGTTTGCTCCAGTGATGGGGAGGGAGGGTATGATGAGAACACTGACTGTACTTGGGTGCCTGAGAGAAGAGAGGAAGAAAGTGGGGAGGAGGAGGCAGAACTCCAACAATTCAGGGTGTCCTCCAGGGGCCAGCTTAAGGGCAGCCACCCTATTGCATAACGCCACAGAGCTCCACAGGTGCAGGGCGCTGCTGACTCCCTGCTGACAATGAACCAAAAGTTCATTGGTGTGGGATTTTTTTCAAAACGTGTGCAGTAGATCGCACAGTTGCTGTTTGCAATCTATGTCTGAAGAGGATCAAGCGTGGCCAGACAACAGCTGCTTGGGCACCACTCTCTTGACAAGACATATGACAACCTGCCATTGCAGGCCATTGGCAAGCACCTGAAAGACCCACATCATAAAACAAGGCAGACTTCTCCTTGCTCCTCATCTGGGATCTCAACCCCTACTATACCTCCAGTCCTCTCAAAAACCTGCACTGAGAGGAATTAAGGTATAGCAATGGGTGCCACAAGTAATTGCAGCCAAACTGCTAGCAGTACACAACCAGTTACATTTAGCAGGCCAATTTCCCTACCCCAGTTACTGAACCGTAAAAAAAAAATACTGTTCCAGCCATCCACATGCTCAGCGTCTAAATGCTAGCTTAGCCAAATTGCTACCACTACAACTTTTCAGCTGTAGACTCTGCCCCTTTCGTGAATTTGTGGAATGTGCTGTACCACAGTGGCAGGTTCCAAAAAGAATTGTGTTTTCACGTAAGGCCATACCAGCTCTCTACCATCATGTGGAAGGCAATGTTTTGGCCTCATTGGACAGGGTGGTCAGCAGCAAGGTTCATTTTACCGGTGACTCATGGTTCAGCAGGCATGGTCAGGAACGTTACCTTTCCTTCACGGCGCGTTACATAGTTAGTCAGGTTGAAAAAAGACACAAGTCCATCCAGTTCAACCTAAAAAAAAACAAAAAAAAAAACATTTATATATATATATATAACCAAATAATCCCATATACAATCCTTCGCCCACAGTTGATCCAGAGGAAGGCAAAAAAAAACCAGCAAAGCGTGATCCAATTTGCTATAACCGGGGAAAAAATTCCTTCCTGATTCCCAGAGAGGCAATCGGATTCACCCTGAATCAACTTTACCTAAAAATGTTAGTACCCAGTTATATTAACTGGGTAACACTGCTGAAAAAGCTGTTGTTGATTCTGCCACATCTGCCTCCTCCACCCCCACCTCTTCTTCTTCCTTTGTGACCTCTTCTGCACAATTGTCCTGTGAACCTGCAGTGAAGCATTCAAGGGGCTACGCAAGCAGTCATGCTAAAAGATGTCATTCAGTGCTTCAGTTGGTCTGCCTAGGGGAGAGGAGCCATACTGGGCCAGAGATTCTGTCAGCTCTGCGGGGGCAGACTCAGAAGTGGTTGACGCCACGGCAGCTTGAGCCAGGAATGGTTGTATGCGACAATGGCACCAACCTTCTCTCTGCCCTCTGACAGGGACACTTGACACATGTTGCATGTTTGGCACACGTCCTGAATTTAGTGGTGCAGTGTTTCTTGACCAGGTACCCAGGCTTACCAGATATTCTCAGGCAGGCAAGAAAAGTCTGTGGTCATTTCCGGTGGTCATACAATACCAGTATTCGGCTGGCTGACATTCAGCACAGATTTAAGCTGCCCACCAACCGCCTCATTTGTGACATGCCCACCAGGTGGAACTCAACATTGGCAATGCTGCAGTGTCTGCACACACAGCAGAGGGCCATTAATGAGTACCTGTGTGAGTATAACACCAGGACAGGCTCAGGGGAGCTTGTCTTCTTTTCGCCATGCCAGTGGCTACTGATCAAGGATGCATGCACTGTCCTGTCATCAGTTGAGGAGGCCACAGGGATGGGGAGCAGCGACAATGCATGCATCAGTGATACTGTCCCTCTAGTTTTCCTGCTGCAGCACACGCTTCGTGGAATCATGGACAGGGCACTTGAGGCAGAACAGCAGGAGGACTTCCTTTCCTCTCAAGGCCCCCTTTATGTAGATAGCATTCCTGCAGGACCGCCAAACACACAGGAAAGGAGGAGGAGGATTGTGTCAGCATGGATGTAGAGGATAACACACAGCAGTCTTCAAGGGATGGTTTTTAGTCCCCCAGAAACCCAAAGAGTTGGCTGGGAGGAGGTAGTTCCTGACAATGTCATCCTCAGTGACCCAGAGGACTCTCATGTCTCCTCAAGTTTACGCCGCATGAGCTCCCTGATTCTGCAAAGCCTGCAAAAAGACCCGAGGGTTTGTGGTATCAAGGAGAGGGATCATTACTGGCTGGCAACCCTTCTTGAGCCACGTTACAAGGGTAGAGTTGCTGAGCTCAACTTGCCTTTGCAGAGGAAGCAGAGGATGAAACATCTTCAGGATACCTTGAAAAAAGTTTTGCAATGCCTTTCTAGACCTTGGGAAGTTACCATTTCCTGATACTGCACAACGTGTTTCTGAGGCTTCATTCGGTAGACCGATGCCTTTAAACAATTCTTCAGTCCTCAGCACCAAAGGCTGATAGGTTCAAGCAACCATCGTCAGTATCTGCATTATATGGTGCAGGAATATCTAGGGGCAAGAGCAGACTTGGAGACCTTTCCAACTTAGCATCCACTGAGTTACTGGGTCTTGAGGGTGGACCACTGGCCGAATCTTGCTCAATATGCAATCGAGCTACTGGCCTGTCCTGCATCCAGGACATTTAGTGCTGTCCGGCATCCAGGACATTCAGTGCTGCTGGAGGGTTTGTAATGGATCAAAGAGTGTGCCTGTCCACAGACTTGGTTGATAGGCTCACATTTATAAAAATTAACCAGTCCTGGATCTGCAGCTATCCAGCCCCTAATGCTGATGCAACTGATTAAATTTGCTAGGGATCTGGGATCCCTTGAAGACTGCCTATGCTGCCTATCCTATTCCTCATGAATCCTCATAATGCTAGCGTCCAACAATATTTTGGGTTTAGGGCACCACCCACACCCAAGGCCCAATTTTTCTGCACTTGTTTGCCTGGGGCATGTCATTACAATTTTTTAAATAAATTACAACAGCAAGGCCCGTTACTGCGCCCAACAAGAGTAATTGTGAGGGGTTATAGTGTTGCAGCACCACCAACACCCAAGGCCCACTTTTTCTGCACCTGTTTGACTGGGGCATCTCATTACAATTTTGAAAGTAAATTACAACAGCAGGTCCCGTTCCTGCGCCCAACAAGAGTAAATGTGAGGAGTTACAGTGTTCTGCCACCACCAACACCCAAGGCCCAATTTTTCTGCAACTGTTTGCCTGGGGCATGTCATGACAGTTTTTTAAATAAATTGCAACAGCAGGGCCCATTCCTGTACCCAACAAGAGTAATTGTGAGGGGTTACAGTGTTCTGGCACCACCAGCACTCAAGGCCCAATTTTCCTGCACCTGTTTGCTTGGGACATGTCATTACAATTTTTTTTAATAAACTACAACAGCAGGGTCCATTCCTGCACCCAACAAGAGTAATTGTGAGGGGTTACAGTGTTCTGGCACCACCAGCACTCAAGGCCCAATTTTCCTGCACCTGTTTGCCTGGGGCATGTCATTACAATTTTGTAGAGCACAGTCCCCGTAGTATATGTAATACAGTTCAGACTATATGGTGCAGTCAGTGTAGTATATATAACACAGTGTATTGAAGTGGTTAAGGGGAACCCTATGACAGAATTAGGCAAAAACATGGCATGGCATGAGAAAAAAGAAGAAGAAGATGACGAGAGGAAGGAAGAGGCTGAGGAAGACCGAAAGATGAAGCAGAAGACCAGGGGGAGAGTCAGACCCTCTGGCAGAACCGCTTTCATTCTTCTCCTTCTTAGATCTACTATTCTTTTTTCCATACTTCTCCAGTATCTTTCTATTCTAATATTTTCCTATTTCTTTTTATGTGTACATGGTACTCCTGATACTAGTAGAGAGGACCCAGGACCTAAATACATGGTCGAACACATGTTTTACCTTGCCCTAGGATGTTACTGGTTATAAGATGGAGGTATTGTTGCTATTTAGAGCTTTTCATAGATGTTCAGTATTAATGGTGCCCTAGGTTTTAAGGTATTTTATATTTCCTACCTGAAAAGGCAATTTTCCCTCCCAAACAGGATCATTCACATCATAGAGCTGGTGTGAGCCAGCGTACACCATCTACCTGGGATCTCAATTGAAGTAATGGGCAATCCAACTATGTCACTTGTTGCCTTATGTGCATTAATGCTGCTGTGTATGTAACATTAGCAAACTACTGTTGTTGCTATATTTTGTACTTTTTATATCTTGGAAAGAAAAAAACTAATAAAACAACTGAAACAGAAAAAAATAAAAGGAAGTTCTAGCACATTTACAAAACATACTGTATATATTTGCAGCCCTTAGTTTTTTTAGCAAATGACAACCAACACAATAAATGCCGTTATTGCTCTTTGATAGTCAATTTTTTATAACCAAAGTGATCCAATAGCCAAATGATTTCAGCGATTTAAGAAACCTACCTACAAAGTAAAATTAAGTGAATTTAATTATTATTATAAATTCAGTGTTCATGGGATGTTGAATTATTTTTATTGTAAAGCGTTTAATAACAAATACAGACATACATAAATAAAATGGCAAGCTTCAATAAATGAGAAAATTTGCTTTTCAAACCATGCCAATCAGCCTGTGTACCGTGGGAATTCATTCTGTACACTATACAATGTCATTGCAAAATGTTGATTTCATTTTAATGTAATATTATAATGCACACTAAATGCCTTGAAGACATTTATCAAAGTCACCTTTCAAATGTCAGTTCATAGTTATATAACATCAACTTTCAAAGCATGTAAGCAGCATTGGTAAGGCAATTTTTTTAAAATTAAAACATTTTTGAAGATAGATCCATAGATAAATAATGTAAGTAGGGTTAATACAATGTGTCATTATTTAGGTGCTAAATGCTTTAAAGCTGTTTTACAGGCAGATAAGCATACAGTTGAAATACATGCAGAGGAGCTCTATTGCATGCACTGTGCTTTGTTTCTTATTGAGCTGCAATCACAGAGTGTTTGAACAAGTTTTGAAAGCTTACTAAACAATAGCGAGTGAATCCTAGGCAGTTTATGGTTTAGAAGCTATAATCACAATACCAAAGCTTGAAATCTGGAACACCATCAGGAACAGTCATCCTTAAAGTTGAAGTTTAATATACAGTTGTGCTCATAAGTTTACATACCCTGGCAGAATTTATGATTTCTTTTGCCATTTTTTAGAGAATAAGAATGAGAACACAAAAACATTTATTTCACTTTCAACGGTGTTTACTCTTTTTAAATCATAATGAAAACAGAAACTACCCAAATGACCCTGATCAAAAGTTTACATACCCCAGTTCTTAATACAGTGTATTGCCCCCTTTAACAATGACAGTTTGATGTCTTTTGTGGCATTTGTGGATGAGACTTTTGATCTTCTCAGATGGTAAAGCTGCCAATTCCTCTTGGCAAAAAGCCTCCAGTTCCTGAAAATTCTTGGGCTGTCTTGCATGAACTGCACATTTGAGATCTTTCCAGAGTGGCTCAATGATATTGAGGTCAGGAGACTGAGATGGCCACTCCAGAATCTTCACTTTATTCTGCTGTAGCCAATGGCAGGTCGATTTTGGCCTTGTGTTTTGAATCTTTGTCATGTTGGAATGAACAAGTACGTCCCATGTGCAGCTTCCTGGTTGATGAATGCAAATGTCCCTCCGGTATTTTTTGATAACATACTGCATTCATCTTGCCATCAATTTTGACCAAATTTCCTGTGCCTTTGCAGCTCACACATCCCCAAAACATCAATAATCCACCCCCGTGTTTCACAGGCCTTGTTGACTCCTCTCCAAATGTATCATCTATGGTTCTGGCCAAAATGCTCAATTTTGGTCTCATCACTCCAAATGACTTTGTGCCAGAAGATTTGAGGCTTGTCTCTGTGCTGTTTGGCGTATTGTAAGCTGGATATTTTGTGGCATTTGCGTAGTAATGGCTTTCTTCTGGCAACTTGACCATGCCCATCTTTCTTCAAGTGCCTCCTTATTGTGCATCTTGAAACAGCCACATCACATCAGTAAGAGTCCTGAAGTTATTTGCGGGGTTTTCTTTGCATCCCAAACAAATTTTCTGGCAGTTTTAGCTGAAATTTTAGTTGGTCTACCTGACGGTGTTTTGGTTTCAACAGAATCCCTCATTTTCCACTTCTTGATTAGAGTTTGAACACTGCTGATTGGCATTCTCAATTCATTGAATATCTTTTTATATCCCTTTCCTGTTTTATACAGTTCAACTACCTTTTCCTGCAGATCCCTTGACAATTGTTTTGATTTCCCCATGACTCAGAATCCAGAAACGTCAGTGCAGCACTGGATGAAAGATGCAAGGATCTGTCAGGAGTCCAGAAACTCATTGATCTTTTATACACACAGACACACACACTAGTTACAAGCAAACAGATCACAGGTGAGGATGGTTACTTTTAATAGCCATTCAAACCCCTTCATGTCAACTTGTATGCATTGTATCAGGCCAAAATCCCCAGGGTATGTAAACTTTTGATCAGGGTCATTTGGGTAGTTTCTGTTGTCATTATGTTTTAAAAAGAGTAAACACAGTTGATTGATAATAAATTGCTTCAGCCAAACACTAACCATGAGTGAAAGAAATGTTTTTGTGTTCTCATTCATATTCTCTGAAAAATGGCCAGGAAATCTTAAATTCTGCCAGGGTATGTAAACGTATGAGCACACCTGTATATATATATATATATATATATATATATATATATATATTGGAGTATACAGCGCCAAGCTCATTAGTTATGTGTAATGGTGTGTACCCCATTACCTGCATGCTACAATTGTATATAGCAAATTTATAATTACTTTATGTGCTCACCAATTTTGCAATATATGGCTACCGTATGCTCCCCCATGGGTCGGCAAATATCAGGTCAGCGTTATTTGCCGACCCATGGGGGAGCATACAGTAGCAATATGTTGTTGTAAAATTGGTGAGCATGTAAAGTAATTATAAATTTGCTATATATAATTTAATTGTATGTGGAGTTTTCTTTGCTTTTTGTATGTGTTAAATATCTGTAACATATCTTGATAGTAATGTTGTATTATTTTAATCATGTGACAATTAGATATTTTCCCTGAAGAAGCAGGAATATTACTTTGAGAAATGTGTTGGATGGCTTTACAAATATGAATATTAACTTATGTTGGAACAAGTATCAATGTCAATTTTTATGATATGTACATGTTTTTAATGCATGATATGCCATATATGTGTATGGAAAATCTTTTAACCTTTGTATATCAATAAATATGCTTTTATACACTTCAAAGTTGTTTGTGTGCTCACCTAACAGCCAGTTGCACATCCTTAAAAGTCCACTTCCCCTGGGGAATATTTCCATATTTCTACTTACCTAAATATAAACTCAGGAAAAAAAGTCTATCAAATGGAATAAACAATGGCAGTTTTATGAATGCATAAGTCGCTCCTAAAATGCTGTAGTTGTTAAATGTAGTTTAGCTGTTTAAAAAGCTTGCATATGGTGCTACATGTTTTTTTTTTTTAAAACAGACCAAAATAATCAAATATTCATCTCAGCTATGCTTCAACTCTACATGATAAGATGCTGCAAACTTTCACTCACTGCATGAATCAACTGTTTTTGCAGAGAGTATGGAAAGTTCACAAAATATCTGTCCTGGAGAAAGTAAAGTCATTTCTCCCCAGGAAAGAAACAGATAGGAAAGTATGTCAGTTTAAATTTGTCTCTTTACCTTCTTGAGGCAAAAGAAACCTTTGCCTTCAGCCATCATATTAGAGGCCACGTCAAGTCTTTTATAACAAAAAATACATGTATTATTCAAAACTTTGATTTTACTATATTCATGTTAAAAAAATCAAATTCCCAGATTTTCTTTAATATCCTAAATCGAAAGTGCTCTGATAAATGTTAATCTGTGATAATCTGTGTATAATGTCTCAGAGTAATGAGAACTAGTTTCCAAATTCCATAAATATATAATAAAGATGTAAAATACGGACTAATGTGCTCTTTTAAATTTGTGCTTTATAAAGACACATGATATGAACCACCATAAAGCAAAATAATATCTATGTTAGTGGTGTATGTCTTACAGTTCTTTCCATTAACCTCCTTAGCGGTAATCCCGAGTGTGGCTCGGGGTGGATTTTCAGTACCTAAAGCGGTAACCCCGAGCCACACTTGGGCTTGCATCGCTGGATCCAGGCAATGTTACTTACCTTGTCCCCTGGATCCAGCGATGTCCTCCCGCGGTGTCAGCGTGTCTGCGGGCTGTGTCCGCCGCTCCGATGCCTCTGTGTGCCTCCGGGCTCCGTTCCCTGTGAGCGTCGCGTCGCACGGGGGCGGAGACCGGCGGGAAATTCAAAAAGTGAAACACACACAGTACATACAGTACACTGTAATCTTATAGATTACATTACTGTATGAAAACATTTCAAATCCCCTTTGTCCCTAGTGGTTTGCCCAGTGCCCTGCATGCACTTTGATATAATAAATGTCATTCTTTCTGCCTGGAAACATGAGAATGTCCATAGCAACCAAAAATTGTCCCTTTGCGTCAAAAGTGTTTTTTGATCAGCTAGAAAACACCGATAGTAAATAAGAATCATTTGCAGAATTGAGTGATACTGATTTTTGGGGAAATTTATCATCAGAAACTGAAAGTGGCGACAGCGACAATTCTTCAACTGAGCAAATTTCTGCGTTTTTGGTTTGATTACATTATTGAATAAATGCAAAATAATTGTACCGCTTTCAGCACCAAAAATCAGACATAATCATACCGCCAGGGATACTAACCATTGCAGGCCTATAGTACATAATGCCATATCTCCATGCAGAAAACCATTACCGCTTTCAGCAATAAATTCCAGACTCAGTCATACCGCCAGGGAGGTTAAAAGTAGGGTTCATATGTTTTCAGCCTATGCTGCTGCTCAGTAGGGCATAGGAAAGCTGCTAGTTACTGTAAGAATACATTATCTGCATTCTTCCTGAAAACAGGATAACCTTATTTTTGCAGTCAATTTGAAAAAAACCCACAATATAATGTTATGATTTCCAATTCCCAAAGTATACTCAAAAAATAAAACATACAATATCTCACAAAAGTGAGTACACCCCTCACATTTTTGTAAATATTTTATCTTTTCATGTGACAACACTGAAGAAATGACACTTAGCTATAATGTAAAGCAATGAGTGTACAGCTTGTGTAACAGTGTAAATTTGATGTCCTCTCAAAATAACTCAACACACAACCATTAATGTCTAAACTGCTGGCAACAAAAGTGAGTACACCCTTTGACGTTATGTGAGGTGCGATAGTGCACGGGCGATATTTGTGGCCTCGCATGTGTTCACTTGGAGTGGACTGGTGAGAGTCCGGCCTGGGTTTTGCCGGCCACATTGGCAGAGCTGGTTCCGGCCCGGAAATTCTTGTCCACCCAAATCCCTCTTCAGCTGCATTTAACAACCAGGAAGAGATCTCAATGGGGCTCACCCTGTGACTCAGTATACTTACAATGAGCTACACCTTGAGACTTGGTTGCTCTAAAGCAGGGGTAGGCAACCTCGGCACTCCAGCTGTGGTGAAACTACAAATCCCATCATGCCTCTGCCTCTAGGAGACATGCCTGTGATTGTCAGGGTCTTGCAATGTCTTATGAGACTTTTAGTTTCACCACAGCTGGAGGGCCAAGGTTGCCTACCCCTGCTCTAAAGACTGCAAGAGAAAAGGTTTGCGTTTGTTTGTTTGAAGGTGTCAGGGACAAGCCCGACATCATATAGAGAGGTATCCTGCTAGTTTAGTGCCAGATGGAAAGGTTTTGTTTTTGCCATTTTTGTTTATTTTATGACCTGCATGCTGCTTCTAATAAAAATCACCCCTGCAATGTCTTCTTCTTTCGCAAAGTAATATCTCCGCTTCTTCAGGGAAAATATCTAAAATAATACAACCTTTCTATCCAGATATGTTACAGCTCTTTAGCACACAAACAAAAAGCACAGAAAACACCACATACAGGAGGAGATGTTGAAGGCCTTGCTACAGGAGACCAACCTCCAGGTAACACAAGCTGCTGCAGGGCAGTGGCAGGAAAGTCGCCAGACTGTTGCAGCACAGCGGGAGGAAAGTTGCCAGACTGCTGCAGCACAGCAGGAGGAAATTCACTAACAGCAGGAGGAAATTTGTCCACTGCACGAGGCAAATTGCCAGGCTGCTGCAGCACAGCAGGAAGCGATTCGCCAGGCTCTGACGGCTCAGCAGGAGATGAATCTCCGGTTTATGGAGGCTCTGGTGGAGTTAAAGAAGGGGCCCGCACCTCTGATGACAGTGGAACCAAAGTTGGTACGCGCCTCTTACCACATGCAGAAGATGACACCTGCGGATGATGTGGAGGCATATCTCACGACTTTTGAAAGAGTCGCTCTTCGCGAAGGATGGCCAAAAGAACAGTGGGCAGGACTGTTAGTACCATTCTTAACCGGTGAACCCCAAAAAGCCTATTTTGATCTGGAACCAGATAAGGCCCAGGACTATGAGACTCTAAAGGCAGAGATACTCGCATGCCTAGGGGACACCATGGCAGTCCGGGCCCAACGGGTGCATCAGTGGACCTACCGCACCAACAAGCCACCCCACTCACAGATGTTCGACCTGGTTCACCTCACCACTATCTACATTTGCTCCCTGCTGCTTTGAGGAAATGGTTCAGTCATGGGGACCCCAAAACTGCCAACCAACTCGTGGACCTTGTGGAGAGATACACAGCGGCTGAGGACTTGTTGAGCCCATCTGCACCCCAATTCTGTGTGCCTAGTGGTGAAATGGCCCCCAGCAGATCCAGTAAGACTGTCCCAATGCTCAAGGGTGTGGGAAAGAGTAATTAAACTGCTGTAATGACTAAGGAGTCTATGGGCTCTAGACCTGGAAACTGGCCAAAGAAGCCAGGAAGGTCTTGGGGACCCTTGAGAGAACTGGGTGTAGAGCACATACAATGCTACCGATGCCATGTATTGGGCCATATTGCTGCTAATTGTCCCCTGAATGATGAATCCATGCAATGCGATTATACTTTTGTGAATAGACGCCTTTCTCTTTTTTCACAGGCCGCATATACAGCATCATGTGCATATCACATGGAGAAGCAGATGTGTATGATTTCTATTGATGGGAAACCAGTCACTGCACTGCTTGACTCGGGTAGTGTGGTAACATTGGTCAAAAGCAATTGTACAAATCCTGCAAGGTTACACCCTAGCACTCTCAGGGTCATTTGCATCCATGGGGACACTCGGGACTACCAGACGGCGGTGGTTGGGATTGACACCCCTTGGGGTAGTGTGACACATTCAGTGGGGGTGGTACCTTCCCTGCTTTATGAAGCCCTAGTGGGGAGGGATTTCCCCATTTTTGGAGGTTATGGGAAGGCACAGAGAGTCTATAGGAAAGAACTCCCCTGCTGAGGAAGCGTGGGAACTCTCACCAGACCCTTTTTGCCAAATGAAAGGGGAGACTGGTGGCAGGAACGAGGAAGAAGGAGACCCTCTTCCTTTTCCTTTAATGGCTGGGGAGCCAGAAGATAGCTCCCAGCTGGTGTCTAATGACCCAGAAAATATCCTTGACTCTGACCATGAGAGTGAACAGAATGTAGTACCTAACTTAAAGGTCCAGAGAGAGGACTTCTGTACAGAGCATCTACGGGATGTCACTCTCCTGAGTTGATGGATGGGGAACCTGTGGACCCTAATTGGGGGGTGTCTTTTCCCTACATTGCTCTTAAAAATAAATTGTTGTATCAGGTGGTAAAACATGGAGCGGATGAAGTAGAACAGCTAGTGGTTCCCAAGCCCTTTCGCAGAATGGTGCTAGATCTAGCCCATGGGCATGTAATGGGGGGACATCTGAGTATGGAGAAGACCAGGGAGAGAATAACCGAGAGCTTCTTCTGGCCCGGGTTGCATGCAGATGTCAGAGAGTATTGTGAATCCTGCCCAGAGTGTGAACTCTCTGCACTCTCACCCCATTTTTGTAGTCCACTTGTTCCACTGCCCATAATTGAAGTGCCATTCTAGAGAATTGGCATGGATCTCGTGGGACCTGTACTAAAGTCTGCCCGGGGACACTCCTTGTAATACTAGATTACGCAACCTATCCTGGAGCCATACCCTTGCGGAACACCTCCGCTAAGACTATCGTCAAGGAGTTGGTTCAGGTATTTAGTCGGGTGGGGATCCCTAAAGAAGTCTTAACAGATCAGGGCACCCGTTTATGTCCCGTGTAACCAAGGAATTGTGCAAGTTATATAAAATCTCCCATCTCAATACCTCGGTCTATCTCCCTCAAACGAATGGACTTGTGGAGAGGTTTAATAAAAATGCTCAAAAGCATTTTGAAAAAGGTAGTGGAAAAAGATGGGAGAGATTGGGATATGTTTCTACCGTATCTCATGTTTGACCTATGAGAGGTTCCAGAGGCATCCACGGGGTACTCCCCCTTTGAACTCTTGTATGGTAGACATCCCGGGGGATTGTTAGATTTCACCAAAGAGATGTGGGAAGAGAGGGAGGTCACCGCTCATAGGAGCATCATCAAGCATATTTCTTTGATGCGGGATCGAATTGCAGCGGCCCTGCCCCTGGTATGAGAGCGTATATAGCGAGCCCAGGAGGGTCAGAGAAAGGTTTATAATTGGGGTGCTAAGATCCGAACTTTCAACCCAGGGATAGAGTACTGGTGCTGGTGCCCACTGTAGAAAGTAAATTCCTCGCAAAATGGCAGGGTCCTTTTGAGATTAAGGAAAGTAAACTTCAAAGTTTACCAGCCGGGGAAAAGGAAGCCCGAACAAATCTATCATGTTGACCTCTTAAAACCATGGAAGGACAGAAAGGCTTTGCTGGCCGCACCACCTCCTCAAAAAGATAGGGTACCAATGACACCAGATGCCCCCCTGATGGAATCCTTGTCAGTAGCCCAACAACAGGATGTTAAAGAGTTCATGAACAAAAATAGAGACTTTTTCTCCCCTTTGCTCTGACCACAGTGATTCAACATGACATAATCACAGAGACAGCTGTTTGCATAAATGTGAAACCTTATAGAATACCTGAGGCTAGGCGCGAGGCAGTAGCAAAGATGCTACAGAGCATGTTAGAGTTGGATGTGATAGAAGAGTCCCACAGTGACTGGTTGAGTCCCATAGTGCTGGTCCCAAAACCCAATGGCACTATCCGGTTCTGTAACAACTTTAGAAAACTGAATAGCTTGTCCAAGTTTGATGCTTACCCAATGCCTCGGGTTCACAAACTTGAGGATCGTTTGGGAGGGGCCTTGTACATAACAACCCTGGACTTAACTAAGGGCTACTGGCAGATACCCCTAACAGAGCCAGCCAAGGAGAAAACGGCCTTTTCTACTCCTGAGGGCTCCTTCCAGTACAAATGAATGCCGTTTGGTCTGCATGGGGCTCCTGCATCATTCTTAAGTATGATGGACAAGACATTGAGGCCACATCACCCTATGCAGCCGCCTACTTGGATGATGTGGTCATCCACAGTCATGATTGGGAATCCCATTTGCCCTGAGTGCAAGTGGTTGTGGACTCCCTCAGGAAAGCAAGGCTCACAGCCAACCCCAAAAAGTGTGCCAATGGTCTAGAAGCCAACAAACTAGAGGCAATCCAGAAGTGGCCCCAACCCGAACTAAAAATTAGGCGCGTGCATTCCTGGGGATCACAGGGTACTATAGGCGCTTCATACCGGACTTTGCAACCATTCCCATGACGGACCTGACGAAGGGCAGAGGGTCGGTTATGGTGAAGTGAAGGCATTTCAGAAGCTAAAGAAAGCCCTGTGAGTACAACCGGTGCTTGTGACCCCGGACTTCACCAACAAATTTGTGGTGCAGACCAACGCCTCTGATGTGTACTGTACTGTACTGTTCCAGATCACAGATGGGGAGGAGCATTTGGTTGTATACCTAAACCGGAAGCTGAACGGGCATGAGAAAAATTATGCCATAGACGAGAAGGAGTGTCTTGCGATGAAATGAGCCTTAGAGAGCCTAAAGTATTATTTACTGGGGAGGCCGTTTCGATTGGTCACAGACCATGCCCCCCTGAAGTGGATGTGTGACAACAGGAAAAAAATAGTCGGGTGACAAGGTGGTTTTTGGCCCTACAGACCTACAAGTTTACAGTGGAACATAGGGGGGGTAAGCTGCAGAACAATGCAGATGCCCTTTACCGAGTCCACTGTATGGGTATGAGAGTTGCTCAGCCACAGGGGCTTATTCAAGGTGCGATAGTGGATGGGCGATATTTGTCGCCTCGCATGCGTTCACTTGGAGTAGACTGGTGAGAGTCTGACTCGGGTTTTGCCGGCCACTGTGGCAGAGCTGGTTCCAGCCCGAAGTTTCTGGTCCACCCAAATCCCCCTTCAGCTGCATTTAACAACCAGGAAGAGATCTCATTGGGGTTCACCCTGGGACTCAGTATGCTTACACTGAGAGAGCTACACCTTGAGACTTGGTTGCTCTAAAGACTGCAAGAGAAAAGGTTTGCGTTTGTTTGTTTGAAGGTGTCAGGGACAGGCCCGACATTGTATATAGAGGTATCCTGCTCTGTATTAGTTTAGCACCGGGCGGTAAGGTTTTGTTTTTGCTATTTTTGTTTATTTTATGACCTGCAACCTTTACCAAATGAAACTGGCAACCAGACAGATTTTAAAAAAGTTTGCTTACAAGCTGCCTTCTTCCCAGGAAAGGAGATCCACACAAGCTAATCTCCCACAACCCCTAAGAGAAAATGTCCAAATTGGACCCAAAGTGTCAATATTTTGTGTGACCACCATTATTCTCCAACACTGCCTAAATCCTCTTAGGCATGGAGTTAACCAGAACTTCACAGGTTGCCACTGGAGTCCTCTTCCATTCCTCCATGATGACATCACAGAGCTGATGGATGTTAGAGGCCTTGTACTCCTCCACCATCCATTTGAAGATGCCCCACAGATGCTCAAAAGGGTTTAGGTCTGGAGAAATGCTTGGCCAGTCCATCACCTTTACCCTCAGATTCTTTAGCAAGGTAGTGGTCGTCTTGGAGGTGTGCTTGGGGTCCTTATCATGTTGGACTACTGCCCTGCGTCCCAGTCTCTGAAGGGAGGGGATCATGCTCTGCTTCAGTATGTCACAGTGCATGTTGGCATTCATGGTTCCCTCAATGAACTGTAACTCCCCAGTGCTGGCAGCACTCATGCAGCCC
The DNA here is from genome assembly GCA_018402905.1 of Glandirana rugosa. Lineage (NCBI taxonomy): Eukaryota > Metazoa > Chordata > Amphibia > Anura > Ranidae > Glandirana > Glandirana rugosa. The sequence goes on along the minus strand of BLSH010448503.1, from coordinate 106,880 downwards.
CAGACATGACTGTAGTCAAGAAACACTTGTCTTTGTACTCCTCACCTGGTTGCTGCCACACACGCTTGACACCATCTGAACCGAAGAAGTTTATCTTGGTCTCATCAGACCACAGGACATGGTTCCAGTAATCCATATCCTTAGTCTGCTTGTCTTCAGCAAACTGTCTGCGGGCTTTCTTGTGCATCATCTTTAGAGGAAGCTTCCTTCTGGGATGACAGCCATGCAGACCACATTGATGCAGTGTGCGGCGTATGGTCTGAGCACTGACAGGCTGACCCCCCCACCCCTTCAATCTCTGCAGCAATGCTGGCAGCAAACATATGTCTATTTCCCAAAGACAACCTCTGGATATGACGGGGAGCACGTGCACTTAACTTCTTTGGTCGACCATGGCGAGGCCTGTTCTGAGAGGAACCTGTCCTGTTAAACCGCTGTATGGTCTTGGCCACCGTGCTGCAGCTCAGTTTCAGGGTCTTGGCACTCTTCTTATAGCCTAGGCCATCTTTATGTAGAGCAACAATTCTTTGTTCAGATCCTCAGAGAGTTCTTTGCCATGAGCTGCCATGTTGAACTTCCAGTGACCAGTATGAGAGAGTGAGAGCGATAACACCAAATTTAACACACCTGCTCCATATTCACACCTGAAATCTTGTAACACTAATGAGTCACATGACACCGGGGAGCGAAAATGGCTAATTGGGCCCAATTTTGACATTTTCAATTAGGGGTGTACTTACTTTTGTTGCTAGCGGTTTAGACATTAATGGCTGTGAGTTATTTTGAGGGGACAGCAAATTTAAACTGTTATACAAGCTGTACACTCACTACTTTACATTGTAGCAAAGTGTCATTTCTTCAGTGTTGTCACATGAAAAGATATAATAAAATATTTACAAAAATGTAAGGAGTGTTCTTACTTTTGTGAGATACTGTATCTATCTATCTACACATATCCTACATTTTAGATATTTCTTAGGAGAAGGCGCCAGAACAAGTTCAGTGTGAGTCTGACCCAACAGAAATGCTAAGAGCTGACTGAGCTTCCTCTCATTACCATACAAAGGAGATGTTATGCTTCTAATTCTTTACCCCCACAGGCAGGACAGACAGTTTACAACTCATAATGAGATCTGCCAGCATGGTACAGACAGGGTCAATTATTGAAAACACAGCTCTCCAGCTCTCATAAACAAAGAGAACTATGGATGTTTCAGTTCTGGAATTTCCAGAAATTTCCAGAAATAAGTATCAAAACAGCAATTTTTAAATATTTTTAAACATTATGTGCAACTTACCTGCAAATGAAACCCACGCCGTCCCCGCATCCATCTTCTTCCTTCCCGGTCTGCGGACTCTGGCTGCGTGACTGGCTGTAGCCGCCAGACATCACTCCCGCGCATGCGCGCGGGAGCTGCCAGTCACGGCACAGGCTTCTGAAGAAACGGCACGAGAGGCCGTTTCTTCAGATCACATGCGCCAATGACATAATAGGCTCAGTATACAGTAAATATCTCCTAAATGGAGCAAGTTTAGGAGATGTTTACAGTACCAATAGGTAAACCTTATTATAGGCTTACCTATAGGTACAAACATTAGAGGGAAGTTTACTTCCTCTTTAAAGCTCCGGGAAAATGAGGTCCCTAGCAGGAATGTTGATCATAAACTTCATTAAGCCAAAATCAGTATCCTAACAGGATCTGGAAAAACTGCAGTGGTGCAGTGTATTTAACAAAAGAATTCCCTGATGATATAATTAGTTTTGCATATTCTGCAAATAGTTCACCAATTATCTTAAGAAGACCTATAGTAAATTATAATAAAGTATTTCTATATTGACTGCCTGTGACACTATCCTGTTCCATGTTCCAGTGCTGGGTCTTTTACTCTGTATGCAGCCACCAGCTTCCAGCCAGTCATAGAGGGACTGCTGTTTAAAAGATTAGCCAGGGCAGAAACTAGGGGGGGCAGGGGGGCACATGTCTAGGGTTG
>BLSH010448503.1:0-21605 GCA_018402905.1 Glandirana rugosa | reverse complement strand
TTTACTGACCATAAAAACCATAAAAAAAAACATATGCTGTGAAGATACGAGATGTGCAGCACCTGAAACTACGGATACTGGAAGCCTGTGCTAGCATTTCTCCTGCGGTGTTGCTATCAGTGTGTGCAGAGTGGGAGAAGAGGGTTGCATTGATAATCCAACACAATGGGCAGCACATTGAACACATTTTATAAGTGGTCAGAAACTTGTAAATAACTCATGAAAGAATAAAGTTACGTTAAAACCAAGCACACCATTGTTTTTCTTGTGAAATTCCCAATAAGTTTGATGTGTCACATGACCCTCTTCCTATTGAAAAAACAAAAGTTGGATTCAAAATGGTCGACTTCAAAATGGCCACCATGGTCACCACCCATCTTGAAAAGTTTCCCCCCTCACATATACTAATGTGCCACAAACAGGAAGTTAATATCACCAACCATTCCCATTTTATTAAGGTGTATCCATATAAATGGCCCACCCTGTATATTGCCAGGAACCAGCAATACATTACAGCCGCGATAATAAATGACAAATTTTCCTTTGGAAATGACATTTTGCTCTGGCTATGTTCTAAACATCACAGAGGTGCGCCCTTTTACAGGCACACTAAGGGGACCCCCAGGCACGATATTTAAAGAAAAAATTCATTTTTATTGTTTCACTTTAAGCATTATTAACCAGTTGCAGACCGTCCGCCATGGCTTGACGGTGGCAACTTGGCTCGTTATGGCAAACCACCAACGGCGGCTGCTAGATCGCGCACTGTGAGCGAGCAAACTGTGTTCCGGGGGGGCCAGGGAACGGGTAGGGCAGACTTGATCTCCGCCGGCTACCCATGATCATCCCCCCGGAGTGACAGTACGGGGGTCCGTGTATGTAAACGCGGATCTCCGTTCTGACAGAGGGGGAAGGGATGTGATCTCAGGCTTCCTGTATATGGGAGCCGCGATCACTCTCCTCCCCCCAGCCAGCTCAGCCCCCATACAGTTAGAACACACTGAGGGAACACAGTTAACCCTTAGAGCACCCCCTGCAGGTTAACACCTTCACTTCCAGTGACATTTACACAGTAATCAATGCATTTTCATAGCACTGATCAATGTAGAAATGCCAATGGTCTCAAAAAAGTGTCAAAAAGGTCCGACATGTCCGCCGCAGTATCGCAGTACCGCTAAAAATCGCAGAGCGCTGCCATTACTAGTAAAAAATGTAAAAAAATAAAAACCCCATGAATTAATTCTCATCATTTGTAAACGCTGATTGCGGTTTTTTTTTTTTTACCAAAAATATGAGGAAGAATATAAATCGGCCAAAATTGATGAAAAACATTTTTTGATATTTTTTTTTGGATATGTATTATAGCAAAAAGTAAGAAATTTTTTTTTTTTTTCAAAATTGTTGCTTTTCTTATGTGTATAGCGGTGATCAGAAATGATGCAGAGGTGATCAAATACCACCAAAAGAAAGCTCTATTTGTGGCAAAAAAAGGACGCAAATTTTGTTTGGGTAACACGTTGCACACCTGCGCAATTGTCAGTTAAATCGACACAGTGCCGAATCACAAAAAGTGCTCTGGTCCTAAAGTGGAAAATCCTTCTGGGGCTGAAGAGGTTAAAATCACTGCTCCTCAAAAATCAAACCATTTAAAAACTTTTTTGCATTGATACATATCCCCTAGGGCAGGACCCGGGTCCCCATACACCTTTTAGGGCAATAACTTGCATATAAGCCTTTAAAATTATCACTTTTGATTTTCCATGTTCCAGTCCCATTGATTTTAACGGCGTTCGTGTGTTTGCACAAATTTTTCGCCTATTCGCAAGTTCTGGTGCGAACCGAACCAGGGGGTGTTTGGTCCATCCCTAGTGCTGATGAGGCTGCATTAATGGGCAGTGATAGGCTGCACTGATGGGCACTAATGTGGCTGAACTGATACACACTGATGAGGCAGCACTGGTGGGCACTGATGAGGAGGCATTGATGAGGCTGCACTGATAGGTGGCACTGATGGGCACTGATAAGTGGCACTGATGGGCACTGCTAGGTGGCACTGATAGGTGACACTGATGAGGAGGCATTGATGGGCACTGATTGGCAGCACTGGTGGGCACTGATTGGCAGCACTGGTGGGCATAGATTGGCAGCACTGGTGGACACTGTTGGGACTACATTAACAATCAGGACACTAATAATCAGTGCCCTGGTTATCAGTGTACATGTCCCTTTTACAGAAGCCAGTTATCAGCTCTCTTCTCCCTTCCTCATTCTGTCAGCATGAGACAAGGAGTGGTGATAACCGGCTTCTGTTTACATGCGTGATCAGCTGTGATTTTACACAGCTGATCACGTGGTAAAGAGCCGCTGACTGGCTCTTTACCTCAATCTGTGATCAGCAGTGAACGGAGGCTGTCATCGCAGGCACAATTACAGAAGACCATCATATGATGGCCTCACAGAACTGTAATATTTCTGCTTTGTGTCTTTGGCACTGTAATTGCATTTCTGGATTTAAATATGTGTGTCCCCCTTCAAAAGCAGCCTACTTTAAAGATTTACATTATGCACATCTTGTCTCTGTAACATGTTTGCTTTGTGTCTCTAAAATACTCCACTGTAATTTTTAACTGTAGATAAAAAAGTTCCATGTCTGTCCCTGTTTAAATATAGCCTACTGAAAAGACTTACATGATGTGCAGTTGTCCCTGTAATAGTGTTGCTTTGTGCCTAATTCTGGATTAAAGATGCCTAGTCTCTCTAGCTTCATATGCAGTCTAATAAAAAGGCTTACATGATGTGCAGTATGTGGCCTGCTACAACAGCTGAAAGATGGTTTATGTAGTGTGGTTAATATTTCCATTGTTTTTCTGTGTCATATATAAGCTTAGATGTGGATTTGTAAGATAAAAAGCTTCATGCTGGGTGTCCTTCTCAAATGCCTCCTACTCCAACTAATTCACTGCAACATTTATGCTTTGTGTCTCTGACATAATCCACTAAAATTTTAATTTCTGTGTAAATAGGTGCCCTGTCTTTCCCTATTACAATACAACCTACTAAAGTTTACATGATGTACTGCATGTCTCTTTAATACTTTACTTAAAACCTGCCTTGTCAATCCCTTTCACATTACTGCCCAATTAGGTTGTTTACAAACTATCCATCAACATTGTCAAAAAAAGTCTCTCCAGCTGGTGGCACTGTGGCTCAGGGATCCATGGGCTGCAGTTCCAGTATCCACCAGTGGGTGTCAGTAAAGGGCTCACCTGTTGATGGCACAATGGCTCCTGGATCCATGGGCTGCAGTTCCAGTGTCCACCAGTGGGTGTCTCCCAGCAATCAGAGGCTCATGAGTCACCACCTGATGCTCGTTACAGGAAGGATATTTAAACCATGTCTGCCAAATGCTTAGGGCCTTGGTGTTGGTCTCCATGTGCCTCTGTATCCTGTATCCGGAATCCTGAATCTTGTATCCTGAATCTGCTCTTGGACCCCTGTCTGCAGCCTGATCCTTTCCCACCAGCTTTCCCCGTCATCAGTTCCCTGTTCCTGCCTTGTCTTGCTCCCTGCTCCCTCTGATTGATCTCCGGTGCATGACCCTGGCCTGGTTACGTTTATGGTTTGAACATTTCCCTATCTACTGTATATACTTGTTTAGGCAGTTATTCCTTGCATGTCACTATTTTTGTTATTTGGCTGTTTACATTGTTTGGTATATTGGAAGTGCGTTTAGATCACCATTCACTTATCTTTTTAATAAATTATATTATTTACTCTACGTTGTGTCTGGCATTCTCTGTTGAAGTTCACACATCTCTGGTCACACCAGTTGCTGACCAAGGCCAGTCCTGACCAGAAGTGACTGCACAGAGAAGCAATCTTGGTTTTGGCATGCATTCTCTGCTGGTGACAGAGGATCATGACTATTGCTGCCAGACATTGAAGGAGTGGACTAGTGACCAGCTATTGGAATGTATACATCTGGCTCATTTCCTAGCTGATCAGGGCAGTATGCTATTTGGAGATGTTCAGCCTTTGATTCAGGTGTGTGCAGAGTTGGCTTTGTCCAGTACTCCTAGGGGCAGTGATGATTTTTCCCCTCCCTTCAGTAAGGCTCAGGTAAAATCGCTGGTATGGTTATTGGAAGACGACTCAGCTTATTTCCTTGAGCATTATTCAGCATGCTCTCAACAGGTGTTAATGGAGTGCATCAACGTAGTGAAGGCTCTTGTCAGACAGGCCACATATAAACCAAATTTTGTTCAACCTTTAATACAGGCATGGTCAGATATGTTGTATTCAGCCCCAGTTAGCTTGCACCAACCCATTCCTACCACCAGAGACCTACCTGCTCAAAGGTCTCTCTCTCCTTCACCTACAGCAACCACAGTCACAGCCCAATATACTCTGCTACCAACCAAATATCAGTCCCCCGTTTCCACCTGCTGCACCTACCCTGCCTTTAACCCACCTACCTCTTCTCTGTTGCCTGCAACAATTCCACAAAGATCCCCCTTATCGGCCGATCCCTCTTTTTTACCATACTCCAGCCATACTCTTCCATCAGCTGCACCCCCTACTTATAGCCCTGCAGTCACTTACAGATCTCCAGTGGTTAAACCTAAGAAGAAACTGAAGTTTTTCCCAACCCGCACTATCCTGCCAGTATCCAATACTGCCTCCACACCAGCCTATTTACTCCAGTCTGCCTCCACACCAACCAATCTGCTCCAGTCTGCCTCCACACCATCCAATCTATTCCAGTCTGCCTCCACACCAGTCAGTCTACTTCAGTCTGCCTCCACACCAGCCAATCTATTCCAGTCTGCCTCCACACTAACCGATCTGTTCCAGTCTGCCTCCACACCAGCCAATCTACTCCAGTCTGCCTCCACCCCAGCCAATCTTTTCCAGCTTGCCTCCACACCAACCAATCTGTTTCAGTCTGCCTCTACACCAGTCAACCTGTTTCAGTCTGCCTCCACACCAGCCGATCTGTTCCGGCATGCCTCCAGTCCAGCCAGCCTACTCAAGCCTGCCTCCACACCAGCCAATCTGCTCCGGTCTGTCTCCACCACCAGCCGATCTGTTCCAGTCTGCTTCTACACCAACCAATCTGATCCAGTCTGCTTCCACACCAGCCAATTTGCTCCAGTCTGCCTCCACACCAGCCAATCTGCTCCAGTCTACCTCCATGATTGCCGATAGGGTTTGGTCTTCTGACAGACCTAAACATGCTATCCAGCCTGCTGATCCTGTGCCTGCTGACCAGTCTGCTGATTCTGTGCCCACTGTCCAGTCTGCTGATCCTGTGCCCACTGTCCAGCCTGCTGATCCTGTGCCCGCTGTCCAGCCTGCTGATCCCGTGCCTGCTGTCCAGTCTGCTGATCCTGTGCCCGCTGTCCAGCCTGCTGATCCTGTGCCTGCTGTCCAGCCTGCTGATCCTGTGCCCACTGTCCAGCCTGCTGATCCTGTGCCCACTGTGCAGCCTGCTGATCCTGTGTCCACTGTCCAGCCTGCTGATCCTGTGCCCACTGTCCAGCCTGCTGATCCTGCACCCGCTGTCCAGCCTGCTGATCCTGCGCCCGCTGTCCAGCCTGCTGATCCTGCACCCGCTGTCCAGCCTGCTGATCATGTACCCACTGTCCAACCTGCTGATCCTGTGCCCACTGTTCAGCCTGCTGATCGTGTGTCTGCTGTCCAGTCTGCTGATCCTGTGCCTGCTGTCCAGCCTGATGTTCCAGTGCCTGCTGTCCAGTCTGATGATTCGGTGCTGGCTGCCCAGTCTGATGATCCGGTGCCTGCTGTTCAGTCTGACGACCCAGTGCCCAATGTCCAGCCTGACAATCTGATGCCTGTTGTCAAGCCTGATGTTCCTCTGCCCGCTGCCCAGCCTGATGTGCCTCTACCCACTGCCCAGCCTGATGTGCCTCTGCCCGCTGCCCGGCCTGATGTGCCTCTGCCCGCTGCCCAGCCTGATGTGCCTCTGCCTGCTGCCCAGCCTGATGTGCGAGCTGCTCAGTTAGATTGTTGTGTAAAGGCTTAGTGTCCACCTGTTAATGGGTCTGAATACTCTGAACCCTCACGTGCCTTATATGGGTTATCTGCTTGGCCTAAGATTCAGTTGACGGTTGCCTCGGTCGAGTCCCTCTGGCAGTGTATTGCTCCTATGGTGCCCAAGCCTGGTGGTTCAGACATAACCTTGATGACTGATAGCTGCATTTTTCTTCATGGCCCTGGCCGTGGTAAGCTCCTAGGCAATGGTGGAGTACGATCTGCGTCTTGCCATGATCTGGGAGTGACTGCCACAGCTCCGGATGTACTAGGGGACCCAAGTTGGGTAACCGGTGCCTTGGAAAGACCTAATTGGCTTTTGATGTGCAGTGCAAGTCCTGGAGACCAGGCAAGCTATTTAGTCATGGCAAGACACATTGGTGTCTGTATTGCGGTACTGCCACATGACCCCAGGGCTAAATTTGAAGGTAACCCGTGTGACCCCAGCGTTGGGGTATCTACTGTTGTGAGGGACTTGAAGTGTTGAATGTGCTACATCCCAGGGAATCTGGCCAGCAGGACACCCAGCCAGTTGTTTGACTCCGGCAGTGAGATACTCAGCCAGTTGCATGATCCAGGTGGGGGGACATGTTACCTACCGATTGATCTTGGCAGTAGGGCATCTTTCCGGGAACCCAGGACTTCTTCAGCTTACAAGGAGCTTCTTTGGTGGACTCATGTAACAAAGGACTTTTTCTAATGGATTGGTTCCGCTACTGCTGTTTGGAGCGTCCTGAGGCCGCTCCTTAAAGGGAAGTACTGTCAGGAAAAATCTCTCCAGCTGGTGGTGCTGTGGCTCAGGGATTCATGGGCTGCAGTTCCAGTATCCACCAGCGGGTGTCAGTAAAGCGCTCACCTGTTGATGGCACTGGCTCCTGGATCCATGGGCTCAATCATCTTTCTCGCAAAGAAATAGTCCTTGCAACAATGTTGCAATTGCATAATCTATTTTGTTTTTAAGAATGGTAAAATGTGTAATCTTTTCATGTTTCGGTAAAATATTTTTTTCTCTGTCACTTTCAGTTGTTGATATCTGTCTCACAAAAATATTTCCCCAAACTCACACAGGTGGCTTTACAAACCAAAAACAATCACATTTCTTATGGAAATTTAAAATTAGTCCAATTTTTTTTTTTTATTCTTTCCAAATTATCCTAATTTGAGCCCAAAAAATGTTATATGTGTACCAATATCAGAAATAAAAATGTCATTCCCAAAAATCAGAGGATAACATTACTATTCTACACACTACACACTATTTATGAGTAGGAGGACTCCACATGCCGCAGCCCTGTGGCTCACAAGGTTGCAATTCTGCTTACCATTGCTTAGGTCCTGAGTTTGAATTCTGAACATGCCACTTCATGTAGGGATGTTGTTTGCTCTCTCTATGTTGTTAATCTGCCTGGCGGTATTCCCAAGTGTGGCTCGGGGTTAATTTTCACTGCCAAAAGAGGTAACCCCAAGCCACACTCAGGGTGCATTGCTGGATCCAGGCAAAGTTACTTACCTTGTCCCCTGGATCCAGCGATGTCCCCCTGCTGTGTCCGCAGGCTGTGTCTTCTGCCCGATGTACTGTGATGCCGGGCTCTGTTCCCTGCGAGCGTCACGTCGCATGGAGACGGAGTCCGGCAGGAAATTCAAAAAGTGAAACACAGTAAACGTACAGTACACTGTAATCTGTAAGATTACATTACTGTATGAAATCATTTTGCATCCCTTTTGTCTCTAGTGGTTTGTCCAGTGCCCTGCATGCACTTTTATATCATATATGTCATTATTTCTGCCTGGAAACTTGAGAATGTACATGGCATACAAAAAGCGTCCCTTTATGTCAAAAGCGATTTTTGACCAGCTAGAAAACAGCGATAGTAAATAAGAATCACTTGCAGAATTGAGTGATACTGATTTGTCGGGAAATTTATCATCAGACACTGAAAGTAACGACAGCGACAATTCTGCAACTGAGCAAATGTCAGTGTTTTTTACTTGATTGCATTATTGAATACATTTTATTATTATTATACTATTATTTTTGATAATAATTTATAGTTATTTATTAAATTATAATTTATGATTTCAAATTTTATCATACCCGGAATGTCTACTAGACTCTTGTTTGGACAGATTTAAGTGCTTTATTCCTAAGGCTTCATGCACACAGGACTTTAAAAAAAGTCCAAAAAAGTCAGTAGTTTTTACCAGAATTATATTACCGCCGTTTTTTCATGTTTTTTCACGTTTTTTTAGCGTTTTTAAAGGGCCAGCTTTTTTTTTTCCAATTGATCTAAAACGTCCAAAAACGTTGGGGATCTATGTTTTTGAGCGTTTTTGAGCGTTCAAACGTTTTTACAGTTGAAAAACGTCCAAAAGAACCCTCTGGTCTTGGGGTTTTTTTTACAGCTCAAAAATGTCACTGCTAAAAACAGTTGATAACGGCCTATGTATGCATGAACATGATGGTTTATTGACTGTAGAAAAAAAGCTGAAAAATAGTCAAAAAATGTCCTGTGTGCATGAGGCCTAAGAATTACAGGCCTACAATATAAAACACCAAATTTCTATGCAAAATAATGTACCGCTTTGAGACGTAAAATCTGACATAATCATACCACCAGAGCGATTAAACATAATTCCTGACTCAGGGCTTTACCTAAGTTATGTCTAAATGTAGCATTTATGTGTAGGAGGGTTCCACCACCATTGCAAATCTTGGCAGATACACTATCTAGGCAAAAGTATTGGGACACCTGCCTTTACACACACATGAACTTTAATGGCATCCCAGTCTTAGTCCTTATGGGTTCAATATTGAGTTGGCCGACCCTTTGCAGCTATAACAGCTTCAACTCTTCTGGGAAGGCTGTCCACAAGGTTTAGTGTCCATGGAAATGTTTGACCCTTCTTCCAGAAGCACATTTGTGAAGTCAGGCACTGATGTGGACAAGAAGGACTGGCTCGCAGTCTCCGCTCTAATTCAGCCAGAAGGTGTTCTATTGGGTTGAGGTCAGGACTCTGCAGTCCAGTCAAGTTCCTCCGCCCCAAACTTACTCATCCATGTCTTTATGGACCTTGCTTTGTGCACTGGTGTGCACAGGCCTTCTTGACCAACATGAATGCCGGACCTAACAAATAGGCTTCTGGAAGAATGATCAAACATTGCTATAGACACACCCCTAAACCTTGTGGACTGCCTTACCAGAAGAGTTTAAGCTGTTATAGCTGCAAAGGGTGGCCCAACTCTATACTTAACCCTGGGCTGCCTTTATAGTTCATGCATGTTGTGGGCGATTAGCTCGTGGGGATCACTTTTCAGAGGAAAATATCCAGCATGGAGATCAGTTTCTTTAAAATCTGGTGGCTTGCCAGGTTTATTATCACAGGATTGCAAGATCAAAACACATAAAACAGAAAACAAATCCTCGCCGTACAGTGCTAAACTAAACAATCAGGTTCCTCTCTATACAGTGTGGGGCTGTCCCCGGGTTGGACTCTCACTAGTCGCCTCAAAGTGATCGCATGGAAGGTGACAAGTATCACCTGTCCATTATGGCACCTCGCATAACGTCACAGTGTGTAAAGGCAGATGTCCCAATACCTAGGCCAATATATTGTGTATTGCTTGTGACACTGAGCATGGCTATGGACTTAGGGCTGGTTCACACCACAGAGATGCACAAGAAAACACGTGAGGCTGCTCATTAGCTAAGTGGCTAGCAAATCTGCCTAGCACCACAGTGGTTGCTGGTTCATATCCCTGACATTGTAATGCTTGTGTTGAAGTTTATATGTTCCCCCTGTGTGGGTTTCTCACCACTATCCAAAGACAGACTGGCATTTTATTTGCCTCCTGTCCAAATAGTCTGTAATGTGAGCAAGTTATTTTTGGACCTTACATTGGAAGCTCATTGCAGCCAGGGACTGATGTTAATGTTTGTTAGCACTAATCATGTCCAGGGACTTGGACATTTCAAATTATAGGGTATACACTGCACAGGTACGTCTGATTAGAAAACGGTTGCTCAGATTATGTGCATGTATATGAACTTTTGGCCTGGAGTTATAGATTTGATGCACATAGCCAAGGGCTAACACAGCAAATAGTATTATGTGTTTCTGCTCCTCAGGTACAATTATTTTGAAGATATACATTGAAAGATACTGGTGTGTGTGTACTTATATTGGGTGTGTGTCAGTGTGCTAACGATATAACCTATCTTATATAAAGGACTGCAGTAGGGGGGGTTGGTTTGACCTGACAAAAGTCCAGGTTTTTGCTGTATTTTTGTGGGATAAGGAATGATATTGTGCATAATGAAAAATGCCTCACTAGAACTGTTTGTTTGCTGAAATTATTGTGCATTTTGACCATCAAAGGTGGGTATATGTGACCATGCTGTCCGTTTTGGGTGTGCATTGTTTCTGTCTTACCATGCATTCTTCCAGGAGAAAATACTGACCAATGTATGTGTGTAGAATGTGGGGCGGGGGGGTCGTGGGTGTTATTGTTTGAATATGTGCCTTTTTAATATTATGTTGTAATGCTTTGTTAGAATGACTTAAATATGTTTCTATAATTTTGCAGCTAAAAATGTGATGGGGTGGGTGTTGAGTAGATGAAATGTGTGGGCTGTTATACACCGTGAAAGTAAAGCTGTGTCCATTGTAAGGTTTAGTCCAATTTTCGATTGTAAGCTCCTATGAACAGGGCCCTTAGAACCCAATTGCAAATTGTTTTGCTAAAAAAAAACATGCAATCTCTGTGCAATGCAAATTCAGCCATACAGATAGTATAGATGAATTTGCATTGCATTCGAACCAAACTTGCACAGGACCCTTTTTTGTTCAGCAGCAGAATTGGATCGCATGAGTGTTCACAGCCATGCGATCAGATTTATGTCTGAATTTGAAGTTCGCAGTGCGATATGCGAACTAATTTTGGGGTGTCATTAGCTTTCTATTGACACTCCCAGCAGTTTGCATATGGCAGTGTGCCTGCCTGCGGGTCGGGTGTGATGCGGGAACCCGCTGTGGATTTGCAGGGTTCCCGAATCGCACCATCACGGTTCACATTGCCATATGCAAATTGCTGGGAGTGTCAATACAAAGCTAATTACATCCCCAAATCAGTTTGCAGATCGCACTGCGAACTGCAAACTCGGACAGGAATCGGATCGGATGGGTGTATCACATGCAATCTCAGACAACTCTGCAGTGTGAACCAGCCCTCAACCTCAGTTCACACTGGCGCACTGTGCAATATCAGATGTGATTCACACCGCACTGCAATGCAAATCACATGCGATGTCTGTGTGATGCGATTAAAGCCATACAGATAGTAGGGCTGAAATCGCATCACATTCAGGCTAAACTCGCACAGGACCCTTTTTTGTGTCAGCACCAGAATCGGATCGCATGGATGTTCACACTTATGCGATCAGATTTATGTCTGAACTGACAGTTTGCACTGCGATATGCGAGCAGAAATGGGGTTGTCATTAACTTTGCATTGACACTCCCCTCAGTTCGCATATAGCAGTGTGAACTGCCATGGGAGTCGGGTGTGATGCAGGAACCCGCAGTGGACTCTCATTTATATTTGCATAGTCCTTACAGATTTACATCAGTAGAACAAATGCAGGACGTGTAATGTGGCTGTAAACAGAAAGTGATGTGTGCACATGGGCTGGAAGCAAATGTGTGGTGACGCCAAATAAACAAATCAATGAACCCCACCCACACCAAATATAGCTACCACATCCTCCCCCACATTGATCAAAAATGAAATTTCAACTTGCTTGCGGCTATATTGTATTACCAGCTCCCGACAATACAGAATAAAAAAAATGGCATGGGGTCCCCCCAATCCGTCAGTCCATACCATGCCCTTTGGGTCAGGTATGGATTTCAAGGGGAAGCCCATGCCAATCCTTTTTAAAAAACACAGTGGGATCCCCCCCAGGATCAATACCAGACCCTTATCCGAGCATGCAGCCTGGAGGTCAGGATGGGGGAGACAAGCAAGAGCCCCCTCCTCCTGGATCATACCAGGCCACATGCCCTCAGCATGAAGGGTGTGTGTGCTTTGGGACGGGGGGCTCTGCATCCCCTCGCCCCAAAGTACCTTGTTCCCATGTTGATGAGGACAAGGGCCTCATCCCGACAACTCTGGCTGGTGGTTGTTGGGGTCTGCGGGTGGGGGGGCTGATCAGAATGTGGAAGCCCCCTTTAACAAGGTGGCTCCCAGATCCTGACCCCATCATGTGAATGGGTATCAGGTATCTTACCCCTACCCATTTACCAAAAAAGTGTAAAAATGTTTTAAAAATCAAATCTTTTATGTCAAAAATGTTAAAAGGTGTACATCCATGGTCAATCATGGCGCCCCACAGAACAGAAAAATAGACACAAATCTAAAAGCTCCGCCTGGATGGGAAGGCTCCCACTGACTGCTGTCTCTTGACTTTGACAGGTGTTATATTGTCAAGGGCTGGGCCACACAGTGGCGTAACCAGGTTACTCCACACTCATCTGATGTCACATGCCAGCACATGACATCAGAGGGGCGGAGCTGCCTGGTTACATTACATACATCGAGGCGGAGCATTGACATTATGTACTATTTTTGGGTCCATCGGGCGCTGTTATTGGCCATTAATGTACATTACAGAACACTTTTTGAACATTTTTGACATAAAATATTGGACAAAAGATGTTGCTTGGGTTATTTACATTTTGACAATTTGTGTGAATGGGTAGGGGTATGATGTACCGTGTAATCATAGGGGGGGCAGGATCTGAGGGTCCCTTGTTAAAGGGGACTTCCAGATTCTGATAAGCCCCCCATCCGCAGACCCCAAGAACCACAGCCCAGGGTTGTCAGGAAGAGGCCCTTGCCCCCATCAACAGGGGGAGTGAGTGCTTTGGGGTGGGGGGTCCCTTCCAAATCCATACCAGACCCGAAGGGCCTAGTATGGACCTGGGGGGACCCCATTTTTTTTGTTTTATTTTTTTCCGGCAATTTTGTGTATTTTTACATTCAGCTATCAGCTGCCACATGAGCATGGTTGTTATTATAATATTAATGCCTGAAATGCCAATTTATTTAATATTGTATAGAATGAAAAGAATCAAACATTGGTAATTATATTTTCTATGTAAGATTGTTGTCAGATCTGTAGCGTAGTGGTATGTCCTGCTACCTTCTAAGGTTGATGGGATGGGTTTGAATCCCACTGATGTTATCACCTCCTGAAAACTAGCTTTGTAATCAGCAGGCATAATTAGCCAATGCAAAATAGTTCTGTTGATTCCCTAATTTTAACTCTTCAAATGCATGGAATGGTATGTAAGTATTCAATAATATTATGGTGTGGAATTTGAAAAATGTAGCCATTCAAAAATCCAATCAAAAAAATTGCGTAGGACCCCCCTCAGTCCATAGCAGGCCCTTCAGGCCCTGCGCCCCCCACCCCAAAGCACCTTGTTCCCATGTTGATGAGGACAAGGGCCTCTTCCCGGCAACCCTGGCCGGTGGTTGTCGGGTCTGCAGGTGGGGGGTTTATTGGAATCTGCAATTAACAAGGGGGCTTCCAGATCCTGCCCCCCACGTGAATGAGTATGAGGTACATTGTACCCCTACTCATTCACCCCAAAAAAAATGCAAAAAAACACAGTACAGGCGGTCCCCTAGTTACAAACATCCGACTTACAAACGACTCCTACTTACAAACGGAGGCAGACAACAGGAAGTGAGAGGAAATCTCCCACTGGGAAGAGAAATTCACTCCTGTAAGAGTTATTCTGGGAAAAAGGTGTCTCCACTGATGCTTTATCACCAAGGTTTGTTTCTCACAACAAGCCAAAATTTTCAAAATCCAATTATCATTGGGACAAGAAGCGAGGTGAAATCTTCTGAACAAAAACATAGACAGCAAAACATACATTACAGGGGCGTTAACCCTTCCCTATGCTATCCAAAGCTTAAAAATACTTTTTTTGGCTGAAGCTACACTTAAAAAATGTACCTGTTCCGACTTACAAACAAATTCAACTTAAGAAAAAACCTACAGTCCCTATCTTGTTTGTAACCCGGGGACCGCCTGTACACAGGTTTTTAAAGTATTTTAATAAGGCAGCTCTGGCATCTTATTTCTTTTGAGGGATCTTCGGCTCTTTTTTGTTGTTCTTCTTTCTTCTGAGGGGTCTTCTGCTCTTTTGCAGTGGTCTTCTTTCTTCTGAGGGGTCTTCGGCTCTTTTGCAGGGTCTTTTTTCTTCTGAGGGGTTTTCTTTCTTCTGCATTTTTGCGGGGTCTTCTGTCTCCACCATCTTCTCCCTCGCTTCTTCCTCGGATCTTGCCTCGATGTGCTCTCCCAGTGTAATGGTGGGTCAGCGCTGTGCTATGACTTATAAAGCCACCAGGTGACATTATCTGTAGATGTCACCTGGTGGCCCTGCCCCCTTGTGACGTCACCGCCTGGGCATGATTGGGGCGGTAACATCACAAGGGGGCAGGGCCGTCAGGTGACATCACCTGGTGGCCCGACCCCAGGGCTTTATAAGTCATAGCACAACGCAGACCCACCATTACATCGGGAGAGCGCGTCAAGGCAAGATTCGAGGAAGAAGAGAGTGAGAAGACGGCAGAGACAGAAAACCCGGTAAAAAAGCAGAAGAAAGAAAGCACCCACACCCCCCATGTTGAGGGCATGTGGCCTGGTACAGTTTGGAGAAGGGCACTGCCAGGTTGCATGCTCAGATTAGGTCTGGTATTGATTTTGGGGGAACCCCAAGCCATTTTAAAAGAAAAAATTGGTGTGGGGGTCCCCTCCGAATCAATACTAGACCTAAGGGTCTGGTATGGATTTTGGGGGAACCCCACACCATTTTTTTCAAAATTTTGGTGTGGGGTTCCCCTTAACCACTTCAGCCCCGGAAGGATTTCACACTTTAGGACCAGAGCACTTTTTGCGATTCAGCGCTGCGTCGCTTTAACTGCCAATTGCGCGGTCGTGCGACGTTGTACCCAAACAAAATTTGCGTCCTTTTTTTCCCACAAATAGAGCTTTCTTTTGGTGGTATTTGATCACCTCTGCGTCATTTCTAATTGCCGCTATAAACAAAAGAAGAGCGACAATTTTACAAAAAGACCCAAATTTATTACATTTTGATAAAATACAAATCCAAAAAAAAAAAAAAATATAAAAAAACATTTTTTTCATCGCTTTTGGCCGATTTATATTCTTCCTCATATTTTTGGTAAAAAAAATTGCAATCAGCGTTTATTGATTGGTTTGCGCAAAAGTTGCCGTGTTTACGGATGATGAGAATTCATTTCTGGGGTTTTTATTTTTTTTTTATTTTACTAGTAATGGCGGCGATCTGCAATTTTTAGCGGTACTGCGATATTTCAGCGGACATGTGGGACCATTTTGACACTTTTTTGGGACCATTGGCATTTATACAGCGATCAGTGCTATAAAAATGCACTGATTACTGTGTAAATGCCATTGGCAGTGAAGGGGTTAACCTGCAGGGGGCGCTCTAAGGGTTAACTGTGTTCCCTGGGCATGTTCTAACTGTGTGTGGGCTGCCCTAGCAGCGGAAGGGAAGTGATCACAGCTTCCATGTAGAGGAAGGCTGTGATCACAGCCCTTTCCCCTCTCACAGAATGGAGGTCCGTGTTTACTCACACGGACCTCCGTTCTTTTGGTGTGGGGGGGGCCATCGCAGGTAGCCGGCGGCGATCGAGTCTGCCGCACCCACTCCCCCCGAACACAGTGAGCGCGCGCGCTCACAATGCTCGTTATTGCGGCCGCCATCCTGTGACGGCGGTTCGCGATAACGAGCCACCTTGTCGCCGTCACGCTGCGGCGGGCGGTCGGCAAGTGGTTAAAATCCAGACCAGACCCAAAGTGCCTGGTATGGACCGAGGGGGGGAACCTATGCCGTTTTTTGCCTGGATTTTTAAATAGTTGGATTTTTGGAATACCCCACCATAATATTATTGAATAATTACATACTATTGCATGCATTTGAAAAGTTAAAATTAGGGAGTCCACCAAAATGATGTACATTGAAAAAGTATTACTTATGACTACAATGCTAGCTTTCGGGAGCTGATACCATGATTTGAACCCAGTCAGTAAAGCTTTGAAGGTTGCAGATATACCACTATGCCACAGAACTAACTGCAATCATATATAGAAAATACAATTACTAATGTTGGATTCTTTTCATTTAATGTTTTGCATTTGAGGCATTAATGTTATGGTAACAACCATGATCATGTGGCAGCTGAATGTATAAAAATTAATACATTGGCAAAAAAAAAGAAAACAAATGCATGGGGTCCCTCCCAGGTCCATACCAGACCCTTATCAGAGCATGCAGCCTGACAGGTCAGGATAGGGAGGGGACGAGCGAGCGGTCCCCCGTCCTGAACTATACCAGGCCACATGCTCTCAAAATGGGGAGGGTGCTTTAGGGTCCACCCAAAGCACCTTGTCCCCATGTTGATGGAGACAAGGGCCTCTTCCCGACAACCCTGGCCGGTGGTTGTCGGGGTCTGCGGGCGGGGGGGCTTATCAGAATTTGGAAGCCCCCTTTAACAAGGGGGCCTTCAGATCCCACCCCCCTATGTGAATGAGCATGGGGTACATCGTATCCCTACCCATTCACCAAAAAATCTGTGAAAAATAAAAAAAACAAGAGTCGGTTTTTGACAATTCCTTTATTACAAAATTGCTCTTCCAGTGTCTTCTTCCCGGTGTCTTCTCTCCCGCCGCCATCTTCTCCCGGTTCTCTCTTCTTTCTCATTGCCATCTTCTGTCGCCACCATCTTCTGTCACCACCATCTTCTCCTGCCGCTGTCTCTCTTGCCGCCTTCTCCTGCCACTGTCTTCTTCCTCACCGCTGCTCTTCTCCTGATGCTGTCTTCCTCTGTTGTGATGTCCCCCGCTATCTGACAGCTTTTATGTAGCCTTGTGAGGTCACAAGGGGATGGGCTCTCCGGGTGACGTCATTGGATGGCCACGCCCCATGGCTATTTAAGAAACACCAGACAGCAGGTGACAGTACAACGAAGGAAGACGGCGATGCAGAAGAACACAGCGGAGGAAGAAGGCGACAACAGACGATGGTGGCGGGAGAGAAGACACAGAGAAGAAGGCACCGGAGAGCTATTTTACAATAATTGTGTTTTTTTTACTTTTCACAGCTTTTTTGGTGAATGGGTAGGGGTACAATATACCCCATACTCATTCACATGGGAGGGCCGGGATCTGGGGCCCCCCTTATCAGCTGTGATGAATCACAGCTGATCACAGTATAAACAGGAAGAGCCATATATCAGCTTTTCCTCTAATCGTGTCTGCAGACGCGAGTAGCTGAGAGACGATTGGCAGCTCTCCTGACAGGGGGGCCTGTGCTGATTGTTTATCAGTGCAGCCCCCCTAGGATCGCTACCCAGGACCACCAGGGAGCCCAACCAGGGACCACCAGGCAAAGCTTACCCAGGACCACCAGGGAGCTGGTCAGGGAGCCCACCCTAGACCAAAAGGTAAGGGGCACAATGCCCAACATGGATGGCACTCAGTGCCTATTTCAGATGCCACCAGGACCACCAGGGAATGCACACCTGCCCTCTATCAGTGCCACCTATCAGTGCCCACCAGTGCCACCTATCAGTGCCCACCAGTGCCAACTATCAGTGCCACTTATCAGTGCCCGTCAGTGCTGCATATCAGTGCCACCTATCAGTGCCCATCAGTGCTGCTTATCAGTGCCCCCTATCAGTGCCCATCAGTGTTGCATATAAGTACCTCATCATCAGTGCTCGTTAGTGACACCTCATCAGTGCCGCTTCATCAGTGCCAATCAGTACTGCCTCAGGTGATCAAATACCACCAAAAGAAAGCTCTATTTGTGGGGAAAAGATGATAAAAAGTTTGTTTGGGTACAATAATTACATGGCCGCGCAATTGTCATTCAAAATGCGACAGCACTGAAACCTGAAGATTGGTCTGGGCGGGAAGTACGGGGTAAGTGCCTGGTATTGAAGTAGTTAAAATCACTGCTCCTTTAAAAATTATTGTTTAAAAAAAAAATTCTATTGGTACATGTCCTCTAGAGCAGTACCCAGATCCCCATACACTTTTTATGGTAATGAACTTGCATACACACTTCAAATGGAGGACTTTGCTTTTTGCAAGTTCGAATCCCATTTACGACCATTGATTCCTGCATATGTGAATTGACAGGCATCTTCCCGGGAATAGCGCTCGGTTCTGTTTGCATGTGCCCTTAGATTCTCAAAATTGAAGTCGTAATTGCCTTTAATTTGGCGCTATTTTCAGGCACCGCTGGAGCACATTTTGGAGCTATAGTAAATTACCCCCATAGTCTCCTTAACCACTTCCCGACCGCCGTATGCAAAATGTCATATGACGTCCTCAGGATAACAGTGTACCACGCGCCCGCGGGGGGGCACAGTGCGGCAATCTCGGGTGGCCCGTGTCCCCGGGACACTGGCCTTCCCCGATCAAGGTAAACAGCCGATAAAATCGGCTGTTTACCAAGTGATCGGCTGTGTCAAAACACAGCCAGTCACTTCAGAGGACGAGATGCAGGAGCGTGCATGAAGCGCGCTCCTGGAGGAGTGCACGTCGGCAATCCCTTGGACACAGCGCTTCCCCGATCAAGGTAAACAGCCTATAAAATTGGCTGTTTACTACATGACCGGCTGTGTCCAATCACAGTTGGTCACAAATGTAAACACAGACCTGCAGTTACTATCTGATCTCTGCTTCTCCTCACACCGATCGTTTGAGGAGAAGGGATCAGTGAGTAACTGTCAGTGTCTTGTCAGTCAGTTTACTGTCACCAACACAGCACACAGCCCCCCCAATAAAAGAGAACCTGTCACCAGGAACTGTCACAGCCCGTCAGGAACTGTCACAGCCCGTCAGGATCTGTCACAGCCCGTCAGGATCTGTCACAGCCCGTCAGGGCCCGTCACAGCCCGTCAGGATCTGTTACAGCCCGTCAGGATCTGTTACAGCCCGTCAGGATCTGTTACAGCCCATCAGGATCTGTTACAGCGCCTCTGTCACAGCCTATCTGTCACAGCCCGTTAGCTCTCAGCATCTGTCACAGCCCGTCAGCATCTGTCACAGTCCGTCAGCCCGTCAGCATCTGTCACAGCCCGTCACAGCCCGTCAGCCCGTCAGCATCTGTCACAGCCCGTCAGCATCTATCCCAGCCCGTCAGCATCCGTCACAGCCCGTCAGCCCGTCAGCATCTGTCACAGCCCGTCACAGCCCATCAGCCCGTCAGCATCTGTCACAGCCCATCAGCATCCATCACAGCCCGTTAGCATCCATCACAGCCCGTCAGCATCTGTCACAGCCCACCAGCCTGTCAGAATCTGTCACAGCCCATCAGTAACAGCCTGTCAGCATCTGTCACAGCCAGTCAGTCACAGCCCAGGTCACAGGTCCAATAACAGTACTCTCATAAAAACATTGCACAGGCCCGCCATCATGTCTGAGAGAGTGTACACACCCGAGGAGGCAAATGAGATCCTCGCTATGTCGGATGATGAGAGCAGTGGGGAGCTCCTATCATTCGATTCTGCTTCGGAATACGATCCAGTGGAGTGTAGCGGATCGGAGACCGAATCAGAGGAGGAAACCACCTCCCCTCCAAAAAGAATGAGAAGATCAGGCCGAATATCTGAAGACCTGCCTTCCACCAGCAGCGCCAGACCCCAGGAATTGGAGCCCAGTACTACTTCCACCAGAAGCGCCAGAGCCCAGGAAGTGGAGCCTGGAATTAGCAATGGAACTGGACGCCCTGCCCAAAGAATCCTGTCCTACCTTCCCAAAGCCCTGGCAAACCCCTTATGGTTGCCTGTCAACTCGGGGTCTGCTAGAACCCCCCCCTTCACAGCGCAGCCAGGTGTGCAGCCCGACACCACAACCTATACCCAATATGACTATTTTTCTTTATTTTTCCCTGAAGATTTGCTGCAGAGCATTGTGGACCAGACAAACTTATATGCAGAACAGTTCATTGCAGCCAACCTCAATTCCTCCTATGCCCGTTTATTTCATTGGCGTCGTCTCACGCTAGACGAATTCAAAATATTTTTGAGCCTTGCTATTAATACGGGACTTACAAAGAAAAACGAACATCATTCCTATTGGTCCACCAACCCCATCCACCAATATTCTCAGCAGTTATGCCCAGGACACGCTATGATACGATAATGCGTTTCCTGCATTTCAATGACAATGCGCAGTGCCCTCCCCGAAGTCATCCCAACTACGACAAACTGTACAAAATACGGCCCCTAATCAATTCACTTTCACAGAAATTTGCAGAAGTCTTAATCCCCGATAAAAACATATGTGGACGAGTCCCTCGTACATTTTACTGGCCAGCTGCAGTTCAAGCAGTACATACCAAACAAGAGAGCCAGGTATGGGATAAAAATGTACAAACTGTGTGAGCGAACCACCGGCTATGTATACCCATTCAGAATCTATGAAGGAAAAGACTCTCAGCTCCAGCCCCCTGATTGCCCCGCATATATTGGAACCAGTGGAAAGATAGTCTGGGACCTGGCATACCCCCTGTTTGGAAAAGGCTACCATTTATACATTGATAATTATTATACCAGCCTGCCCCTATTTTGCCACCTTTACAACAAAGACACCCTGGCCTGCGGCACCTTAAAAAAAAACCGGAAGGGATTCCCACAAAATGTATTGACCCAACAGCTAAAAAAAGGAGAGCATGCATTCATGAGAAATGAGGAAGTGTTGGCGATGAAGTGGATGGACAAGAAAGAGGTTCTTATGCTCTCTACCATCCACAATGACACAGTGGTGGAGGTTCAGAGACAACGCCGCACCGTTTTAAAGCCTCAATGTGTCCAGGACTATAACATGCTCATGGGGGGGGTAGATTTAAATGACCAAATGATGCAGCCCTATATGTCAAACAGAAAGTCCAATTTTTAGTATAAGAAGATGGCGTTTCAACTTTTTCATATGGCCCTTTACAATTCCTTTGTCTGCTTCCAAAAAGCATCCCAAGACCCATCCAACACCTACCTCAAAGACATTGAAGACCTTCTCATTGCCCTCATTTACAAACAAGGACCCGTACCAGAAATCATTCGCTCTGATTGTGTGAGCCGGCTTCATGATCAACATTTTCCCTACAACATCCCCCCCCACAGAATCTGGAAGAAGACGCCAGAAGAAATGTTGTATTTGCAGCAAAAGAGGAATTAGAAGAGATACGAGTGTCTATTGCCCCGATTGTCCCTCCCAACCTGGCCCTTGCATTGGAGACTGTTTCAAAATTTATCACACATCTGTCCGATATTAGTTCCCCTTATTAGTGTTGAGCGAACCCGGACTGTAATGTTTGAGTCCGTACCGAACTTTCGGGTGTCCGGGGCACGGACCCGGACCCGGACATTTCAAAAATCGTTCGGGTTCGGTCCGGGGTTCTGCTATTTTACTCCACGTGTTGAGAAG
>BLSH010448470.1:656178-688047 GCA_018402905.1 Glandirana rugosa | reverse complement strand
ACCTGTGTCACTGGCTGCAAACTGCCCCACCTGTGTCACTAGCTGCAAACTGCCCCACCTGTGTCACTGGCTGCAAACTGCCCCACCTGTGTCACTGGCTGCAAACTACCACCACCTGTGCCACTGGCTACATAACTGCCCCCACCTGTGTTACTGGCTACATAACTGCCCCCACCTTTGTCACTGGCTACATAACTGCCCCCACCTGTGTCACTGGCTGCATAACTGCCCCGCCTGTGTCACTGGCTGCATAACTGCCCCACCTGTGTCACTGGCTGCATAACTGCCCCCACCTGTGTCACTGTATACTGTGCCCTGTGATGCTGAGCTGTATACCGTGTCCTGTGATGCTGAGCTGTATACTTTGTCCTGTGATGCTGAGCTGTATACTGTGTCCTGTGATGCTGAGCTGTATACTGTGTCCTGTGATGCTGAGCTGTGTACTCCTGACACAATATGTGGAATACAGGGGACAGAGTGGGTGGATTATATAAGGGGTGTGGCTTATCAGAAGTAGGAGGGGTCAAAAGGAAGGACGGGGCCTGGCGCCCCCCCCATTCAAAAACTTCACCAGCCACCACTGTAACGGAAGTTCCCAAATCATGGCCCGTTGGGGAGTACTTGAGGACTGAGGTTGAGAACCACTGATATACTGCACCAGCATGCATAATGTCTCCCCAGTCAGAAAGAATTTAGGGGAGACGAGTGATCCACACTTGTAAAGGACAAAAGAGCATATACATATAAATGTTGTGTTTTTACCCATCCTTTCACTGCACAGAACATGTCCTAACACAGTAATGTGAAAGAGGCCCAAGGCTTGGAACTTGCCAACAGTGTAGCTTAATGTAAACCCCATTTCACATTTATGTTTTATGTCACGATTGGAATCAAAAGGACATCCCAACATAGTAAACATTTGAGGCAAATAAAGAAAGGAATCCCAATTTCTCTATATGCACTAAAGGTAATTTATACCTTAGGGTTTGTAGTCCTTAAGCCCAGGTTCACATAGGTGTGATGCGGGAACCAGTGAGATTCCAGTGCGGCGAACCGCTGCGGGTGTCAGTACATTGTTAATGACACCCCCAGATCGGTTCACAGATTGCAGTGCAAACTGTGAACTTGCACAGGAATCGGATCACATAGGTGAGAACACCCATGTGATCCGATTCTAGTGCAAGGGAAAAAGTCCCTACAACTGTATGGCTATATCGCACATTGCACAGACATCGCATGCAAATCACATGCAATGTCAGTATTCGCTTAAGTATGCTTTTCGTTTTAAGTGCATTTTGCTATGTGTATGCTTATTGACCTCTGCTTGTCATACAAGAGAATGAGAGCCATGTGTTTTATAGCCACAAAGTTGCAGGCCAACATTGTACCAAGCATCAAGCTGGGTCTCTTATGATATGCCTTGACTTTTGAAGTTAGAGGGTGGTGATAAAGTTGGGAGTAGTGGAATCATGTCAAAGTTGAAATCTCACTACAGTATAATATAACAGATCATAGCAGATATTCTAGTATAGTTTCTGACCTCTGACATATTACATACAGTGCAACCTGCTTTTGCTTAATCTAGATTCAAATCTCATAATTTTTTTTTGCTTATCCTTTTAAGATCAATATTACATCGGACGACAAATCTTTATGTTTGGACATTTTTAACAATAATGAGACAATGTGAAACATTAAGAACTCATTTGTGATGTTCTCAGCAGTAACTGTATAATGTGTTCGAACAGAATGGAATCTGAAAAGTTGCTTTCTCATCCAGTAGGGAACTCATTAAGCATAACCAAATTAGCTGGTATAACTTATTCTCTCATGAATATATGGCAGCATTCATAAATCGGTATTATTACTGCTGTCTGGAGTGCCCTTCAGTCCCAACATGCTTTTGTGAAGCAGACTGTATTGACTTAGGATTGTGCACAATGATACAGCACAATGTGCAGGTAACATTATTAACCACTCCAGCCCAGGAAGGATTTACCCACTTCCTGACCAGGCCATTTTTTGCGATACAACACTGCGTCGCTTTAATTGACAATTTTAGTTTAGGACTCTAGCTAGCAGATATAGAAAAAGGATGAAAAACCGGCTGAAAAAATGGATGAAAAACTGATTTAAACTCCGTTTTTTCTTTGAAAAAAAGTGACTGAACTGTTCAAACAAACGGACCGTATGTGTGAAAGGACATTATGGGCTTTGCTGAAGATACAGTCATAGATACATACTAAACACAAGCTGCTTTTCACAACTACTGTCCTTTAGGTCTGCAGGACCTTATTATATTTTTTTTACAGAAAAAAAGAGGTATGTGCAAAAGCAAATGTGTCTTCTGTATTATTATTATTATTATTATTATGTATACAAGATTTATATAGCGGCAACAGTTTGTGCAAGGCTTTACAATAGTAATAAGAGCTGACAATCGAATAGGGTGGGGTAAGTGGTGTTTATCTAGGACCTGATACATGAAATGCAAAGCAATATTACAACTCCAGTTTTGTTCTCCTTTTCAGGTGAACTGTATCCATTTGAAAAATTTAGTTTTTTTTCCCCTCTGTTCTGTTGTCTGTAAAGTTACTCTTGAAATATATAGCTGACTCACTTACTAGATGTTGGTGACATAGTGAATCATTATAGATCAACAGGCGTTTTAGGTACAACTACAGCTTAACCACTTGCAGACTGGGCTATAGACAAATGACGTCCTGGTTGCAAGTGGAGATTCTCTCCAGATGAAGCCACGTGGTTGGTAGCATAATGCGTATCGGGGGAACCCGGCGGTGGGATTTACTGTAGACATGAGATTCGGCTATATTTATACATGTGTTGGTTTTATTGAATAAACGTGAGTGCATTATATGAAGCTGGGCTGGTGTGGTGTGTTTGCTATCTTACCTCGGGTACTACACTATTGGAAGCCTTTTTTTCCTATGTTACCTTGGAACTGCTGGCGATTCGTATCAAGCCATATTTAAAGGGGGAGTGTCGAAGCTGCCAAAGGAACCAGAACACCAGTTATCATCCTTAGTCATGCATTTATGACCCCTGGTGGGTCTATGAGAGAGGTGAGCGTGCATTGCACCTGGTAAAGGGGATACACGTCACTGAGTGGATACACACAAATTTTGGTGCTATAAGACACGAATCACCCTAAAGGCTGTTTAAAGTGTCTCTGAAGAAGCATTGTTGGACTATCACAGATAGCTTAATTCTTTT
The DNA here is from genome assembly GCA_018402905.1 of Glandirana rugosa. Lineage (NCBI taxonomy): Eukaryota > Metazoa > Chordata > Amphibia > Anura > Ranidae > Glandirana > Glandirana rugosa. The sequence continues at coordinate 684,813 of BLSH010448470.1, read as the reverse complement.
ATTTTCTTGCACCTCATAATTTATTATATGGAATTATGCCCTATGTTTACACTGAGATTGGCACTTGACTAATTCATTGTTTGTTTAGCACGAGCACTTTATCATATTTTAGTCATCTAAGTTATAGAATTATTGTGAACAGTGCTATCACACACCTTTTTCTCTTATGTGTTTTGTGTGAAACATAATAGGTGATAGCAGCAGCCATATTTTTTGTTTTAATTTGAGTGGCAGTGCACAGCAACTTTTTGATTTAACCTGGTTAGAAGTGGAATACGGGGGTTATAGCTGCAGTAATATGCCTTAACCCCAGTTTTAGCAGGTGATTCTCTACGAGATAAAAGTGGTCCAAGTGGCGAATTTGCCACTGGATCACTTTTAGAAGTGGCAGAAGGTGTGACCCCCTCCTGCCGCTTCCCGGTTGTTCCTGGGCTTACCTGACCGATCGGTGAAGCCTGGTTCCCTTCCGGCGCCGCCGGTGGCTTGCAATAGAGATGTGAAAAATTAAGATGGTCTCCGCTCATCAATATCAATATTACGTCACTTCCTGTTCCTCCGGCATATAAACATGGCTTCTTTTTTTTTTTTCTTTTTTTTTTAGTAAAAGAAACATTCAGATCTTTTCAAAATCAAACATTTCAAACATTTAGATCTTTGCTTTTAAAGGTAGAGGAGAGATTCTCCAGATCTCTCCATAAAGAGGACCTGTCATACTGTATTGCTATCGCAAGGGAAGTTTAAATTTCTTGCGATCGCAATAGAAATGATCAAAAAAAATTTAAAGGGACAGTGTAAAAATAAAAAAACAAAATAAAATAAATTATAAAAAAATAAAGTGCCCCTGCCCCCCTGTGCTCGTGTTTAGTGGTGAACGCATACATAGGTCACGCCCACATATGTAAACCGTGTTCAAACCACACATGTGAGGTATCGCCTTGAATGTCAGCGAGAGAAATAATTCTAGCTTTAGATCTCCTCTGTAACTCTAAACTGGTAACTTGTAGAAATTTTTAAAGCATCGCCTACAGAGATTTTTACAATTTTAAATTTGGTGCCATTCCACGGGCGTTTGCAATTTTAAAGCATGACATGTTTGGCATCTGTTTACTCGGCGTAACATCATCTTTCATATTTTACAAAAAAAATTGGTTATATACAGTATCTCACAAAATTGAGTACACCCCTCAAATATTTGTAAATATTTTATTATATCTTTTCATGTGATAACACTGAAGAAATTACACTTTGCTACAATGTAAAGTAGTGAGTGTACAGCTTGTATAACAGTGTAAATTTGCTGTCCCCTCAAAATAACTCAACACACAGCCATTAATGTCAAAGCTGCTGGCAATAAAAGTGAGCACGCCCCTAAGTGAAAATGTACAAATTGGGCCCAAAGTGTGAATATTTTGTGTGGCCACCATTATTTTCCAGCACTGCCTTAACCATCTTGGGCATGGAGATCACCAGAGCTTCACAGGTTGTCACTGGAGTCCTCTTCCACTCCGCTGGTGGATGTTACAGACCTTGCGCTCATCTACCTTCCGTTTGAGGATGCCCCACAGATGCTCAATAGGGTTTAGGTCTGGAGACATGCTTGGCCAGTCCATCACCTTTACCCTCAGCTTCTTTAGCAAGGCAGTGGTTATCTTGGAGGTGTGTTTGGGGTCGTTATCATGTTGGAATACTGCCCGCGGCCCAGTCTCTGAAGGGAGGGGATCATGCTTCAGTATGTCACAGTATATGTTGGCATTCATGGTTCCCTCAATGAACTGTAGCTCCCCAGTGCCGGCTGCACTCATACAGCCCCAGACCATGACACTCCAACCACCATGCTTGACTGTTGGCAGGACACACTTGTCTTTGTTCTCCTCTCCTCGTTGCTGCCACACACGCTTGACACCATTTGAACCAAATACGTTTATCTTGGTCTCATCAGACCACAGGACATGGTTCCCGTAATCCATGTCCTTGGTCTGCTTGTCTTCAGAAAACTGTTTGCGAGCTTTCTTGTGCATCATCTTTAGAAGAGGCTTCCTTCTGAGATGACAGCCATGCAGACCAATTTGATGCAGTGTGCAGCGTATGGTCTGAGCACTAACAGGCTGACCTCCCACCCATCAACCGCTGCAGCAATGCTGGTAGCACTCATACGTCTATTTCCAAAAGACAACCTCTGGATATGATGCTGAGCAAGTGCACTCAACTTCTTTGGTCGACCATGATGAGGCCGGTTCTGAGTGGAACCTGTCTTGCTAAACTGCTGTGTGGTCTTGGCCACTGTGCTGCAGCTCAGTTTCAGGGTCTTTGCAATCTTCTTATAGCCTAGTCCATCTTTATGTAGAGCAACAATTCTTTTTTCAGATCCTCAGAGAGTTCTTTGCCATGATGTGCCATGTTGAACTTCCAGTGACCAGTATGAGAGAGTGAGAGTGATAACACCAAATTTAACACACCTGCTCCCCATTCACACCTGAGACCGTGTAACACTAACAAGTCACATGACACCGGGGGGGGGCAATGACTAATTGGGCCCAATTTGGACGTTTTCACTTAGGGGTGTACTCACTTTTGTTGCCAGCGGTTAGACACTAATGGCTGTGTGTTGAGTTATTTTGAGGGGGCAGCAAATTTATCTGTTATACAAGCTGTAGACTCATTACTTTACATTGTATTAACGTGTCATTTCCTCAGTGTTGTCACATGAAAAGATATAATAAAATATTTACAAAACTGTGAGGGGTGTACTCACTTTTGTGAGATACTGTATTATTTTTTTTTTTTTTTTTAATTCATTAAAGTGTATTTTTCCCCAAAAAATTGCAACAACTGCTATTTTATTCTCTAAGGCCTATACTAATAAAAAAATATATCCACTATATTACCAAAAGTATTGGGACACCTGCCTTTACATGCACATGAACTTTAATGGCATCCCGGTCTTAGTCTGTAGGGTTAAATATTGAGTTGGCCCACCCTTCGCAGCTATAACTGCATAGGAGTGTGTCTGAGAATATTTGACCATTCTTCCAGAAGTGTGTTTGTGAGGTCAGGTACTGATGTGGATAAGAAGGCCTGGCTCACAGTCTCCGCTCTAATTCTTCCAAAAGGTGTTCTTTCGGGTTGAGGTCAGGACTCTGTGCAAGCCAGTCAAGTTCCTCCATCCCAAACTTGCTCATTCATGTTTTTATGGACCTTGCTTTGTGCACTGGGCAAATCATTTGGTGGAGGGGGGACTATGGTGTGGGGTTGTTTTTCAGGGGTTGGGTGTGGTTCCAATGAAGGCTCTTAAGGCTTCAGCATACCAAGACATTTTGGACAATTTCATGCTCCCAACTTTGTGGAAACAGTTTGGGGATGGCCCCTTCCTGTTCCAATATCATGACTGCGCACCAGTGCTCAAACAAGGTGCATAAAGACATAGATGAGCGAGTTTGGGGTGGAGGAACTTGACTGACCTGCACAGAGTCCTGAGCTCAAGCACTGAGCTGGGCTGACAGCGCACTCCTGACGGCAGAAGACTACTGGATCCCACATGGTTCAGCTGTACTAGATTGACAAGAAATCAGATCCTCCTTGGATCTCAGACCGCTGCACTCTGAGACTCTCTTTGCACATTTATCCCTGATCTGAGTCTGTCTCCCCTTGGCAATGTGAGTGCAAGGGGAGACAGACTTTGCTTCCCCTCTTCTTTTTCAGTTCTTGGATCCCCAGTCCATTCTGAGAAGGCAAGCCTCAAAGGCATTGTCAGTGTCAGCCAATTACTTTTTTAAAACACCTATGACATTCCTAATCTCCGGGAATTAGTTGCTTTTAAGAATATTTTGCTTTATCTTTGAATTGTACTGATGGTGCATATTACTTCATATAATCCTTTGGCACTCAGGGCATGTGCCCAAGGGTAGCGCTGTTTAACCCCTTCCTTACTGGGCACTTAAACCCCCCTCCTGCCCAGACCAATTTTTGGCTTTCAGCGCTGTCGCATTTTGAATGACAATTGCGCGGTCGTGCGACGTTGTACCCAAATAAAATTTGCGTCCTTTTTTTCCCACAAATAGAGCTTTCTTTTTGTGGTATTTGATCACCTCTGCGTCATTTCTGATCGCCACTATAAACAAAAAATGAGCGACAATTTTGCAAAAAAAACAATATTTTTAACTTTTTGCTAAAGTACAAATCCATTAAAAAAAATTATTCATCAGTTTTGGCCGATATATATTCTTCTACATATTTTTGGTAAAAAAAAAACGCAATCGGCGTATATTGATTGGTTTGCGCAAAAGTTATCGCGTCTACAAACTGGGAATTGATTTATGGCGTTTTTATTATTTTTTTTACTAGTAATGGCGGCGATCTGCGATTTTTATCGGGACTGCGATATTGCCGCAGAAATGACGGACATTTTTTACACATTTTTGGGACCAATGACATTTATACAGTGATCAGAAATTTAAATATCCACTGATTACTGTGTAAATGTCATTGGCATTGAAGGGGTTAACCTGCAGGGGCAGTGAAGGGGTTAAATATGTTCCCTGGGTGTGTTCTAACTGTGGGGGGGGGGCAGGGCTGGCCCGGACATAACAGATCTAACTGATCCCAGTGACAGGCTGCTAAAAGCGATCGGCGGGTCTCGGGCGGACGTCGAGTCCGCCCGAGCCACGGGCACACTTTTTTTTGTACACAAAAAAGTGTACAAAAAAACCCACTAAACAGCTTTTTAAAATATTTTATTAAATCCGCTCCGGCATCTTCTCCCCTCTCTTCTTTTCTTCGGCTCTTTTGCGCGGTCTTCTGAGGGGTCTCCTGCGGGGTCTTCTGCTCTTTTGCCGCTGTCTCCCCGGCTAGCTTCTCCCGCCGCTGCTTCTCCTTCTTCTTCTTCTTCTTCTTCTTCCAGAGATGTTGACTCGTCGCTCTCTTCCACTCGAATGCCGGTCCGTGCTGCGTGGTTACCTTATATTGGCATGGGGCGAGGCCACACGATGACGTCATCATCAGCCGCACCCTCATGATGTCACATCCTGGGGCGGGCTGTGATGTGATGCCCCGCCCCAGGATGTGACATCATGAGGGTGGGGCTGATGATGACGTCATCGGGTGGCCCGCCCCATGCCAATATAAGGCAACCGCGCAGCACGGACCGGCATTCGAGTGGAAGAGAGCGACGAGTCAACATCTCTGGAAGAAGAAGAAGAAGGAGAAGCAGCGGCGGGAGAAGCTAGCCGGGGAGACAGCGGCAAAAGAGCAAAAGAGCAGAAGACCCGCAGAAGACCCCACAAAAGAGCCGAAGAAAAGAAGAGAGGGGAGAAGATGCCGGAGCGGATTTAATAAAATATTTTAAAAAGCTGTGTAGTGTTTTTTTTGTACACTTTTTTCCCCCAGGTAAATGGGTAGGGGTACGATGTACCCCATACTCATTTACATAGGGTGGGGGGCCCGGCATCTGGGGGCCCCCTTATTAAAGGGGGCTTCCAGATTCCGATAAGCCCCCGCCGACAGATCCCGACAACCAACGACCAGGGTTGTCGGGAAGAGGTTCTTGTCCCCATCAACATGGGGACAGGGTGCTTTGGGTTGGGGGGCGCAGCGCCCCCCCGCCCCAAAGCACCCATACTCCCCATGTTGAGGGCATGTGGCCTGGTACGGTCCAGGAGGGGGGGCGCTCGCTCGTCCCCACCCCCTTTCCTGCCCTGCCAGGCTGCGTGCTCGGATAAGGGTCTGGTATGGATTTTGGGGGGGACCCTACGCCGTTTTTTCGGCGTGGGGGCTCCTCTTAAAATCCATGCCAGATCGAAGAGCCTGGAATGTTCTGGGGGGGGACTCCACGCAATTTTTTTGCGGGGGTTCCTCTTTAAGACACCTTGCACACAAGTCGCACCGCAAGTCGGATCACCGTGATCCGACTTGTGGTGCGGCTTCTATTCAAATCAATGGGCTCCCATAGGGAACCATTGATTTTGAATAGAACGCCTGATGAGGCTTAACGCTGTGTATACAACGTTAAGCAACGTTATTGAGCGTTTTGCCGGCTCGGCGTCAAAAACGCCATGACGCTGCAGCTTCAGAACGCACTGGTCCCGCGTTCTAGCTACAGCTCACTAACGCCGACGCCCTCTACTGCTCAAAAACGTCAGCGTTTTAGAGGGCCATTGAATAACATGGAGAGCAGCAAAAAACGCCTAAAAACGTGGCATTACAAAACGCCCGTGTGTATGAGGCCTTAGTGATGATGAATTGAGAATTTCGGATTTAGGTTTGAAATATGCACCACATAAAAATTTTGTGAAATTTTATGCATATGTAGACATGCAGAGGTATATGAGGAAACTTAAAATATTATGCAGAGAGGAAGGAAAATTGGCCCACAAGAGAAATATGTACATAGTGGTTTGAAAAATAATACAATAGTCAATCCAAAGAATACGGGTGTCAGGTCACCTGATGGCAGGTGGCAGGTGCACACCGCTGGGGTTAGGGGCGCACCGCTAAGGTTGTGGACCCTCAGGCCCCAATCACACCTGAGCATTTTGTAGCTTGAAGCCTGAAGCTACAAAATGTTGGAGGGGAAAAAAATCAATTATTCTCTATGGAGATGGTTCACATCTCCACTCCAAAATGCCTGAAGCCAAACGCCTGAAGCTCAAAAAAGTTCTGGAGGTATTTTTGTAGCTTGATTTGGGCGTTTTTCTACTTTTTACATTGGTGACCTTTTGACCTGTATAAAATGGCAGTAAAAAAACGCGTGTCTTTCTGCCTGAAAATGCTACGCCCAGGTGTGAATCCAGCCTTAGCTGACTGCTGCGAATGGAGATCTGGGTGGTTCTGGAAAGCAGGTCCACTGGAGCACAGACACCGATTACACAAGGAGCAAGAGCACAAGTTTCCCCAGGGCGCGGAGTCTAAGAGCCAGCAGGTTTTCACCAGAGCATCTGATGCTGAGGATGGACTTGGCTGCAACTGGCTCCAGGTCGCGACTCCCGGGTCTGCCAGCTCACGGCTGGCTTCTGCTGGATAGAGAGGAAGCAGCAGTGCAGAACAACAAGGGATAGTCAGTATCCAAGGGTCCAGGGCAACAAGTAGACAGGGACAGACAGGAGAGCACGCCAAGGTCGGGGTATCAAGCAGACAGGAATGGTTGAGGAACAAGCCAAGGTCAGTAAACGGAATCAGAGGAAGAGCACACGGCAGGAACCACACACACAGGAAGCCTAACACACAATGTTGATTGGCAGCGCTGGCTTGCACTGCAAGGTGTTATATAATGTTCCTAATTAGAGCTTGGGATGGAGCCCTGCTGAGGGAAGATTACTTAAGCACACAGGTGATGGGTGCACGGTCTCTAAGCTGAACACAAGCAGAGAGGTAAGTAGACAGACAAGACATGAATATTACTGCAGATTCATGACAATGGGTAATCACTATCTGGAGGTATTTAAAGAATTAGTGGAGTAAGATATTAGGAATGTTGCGTTAAAGAAAACATAGGAGTAAAGAGATTTGGGCCAATATAAAGGAACTGGAGAAGAAGAAAAATGTATTAAAACGGTTGTATGCTCTCCTAAACATTTCAAAATTAAATCATTATTTACTTCTAATATCTGTTATAAGGCAAACAATATGATTTATATTCTTCTCAAAGTGCTCTTACTGTTTAAAAAGCTAATATTTCTTCTGCTCATGTCACATCATTGCCCGCATTGTGGGCTTCTGTGTCTTATGTAGTAATATATTTCCGCCTTCAGTTCCATTTGCTCGCCGTAATCCCGCACTTGTGCAGTAGTATTGGCATTGAAGCCGCTGTAGCTACACCACCTCTTTGTTTTCTTCATGCTGAGATATTGCGGGATGCCAGGGCTGACATCAACAATAGGAAGTGATGCAGCCCCGGCATATACCCTGCAATTTTCAGACGAAGTCTAGACCTGCCGGAAAATGCAGACGGAATGTGCATGCACGGGGGATGCCACTATTGAAAAATATATGGTATATAGCGAAAGGAAGCAGGTAAGAACAGGCAAGAAGAGCACAATGTGTTAGCATAACAGGGATAGTTTGGACAATGGAAAGTTGTAAAAATGGGCATACAACTGCTTTAATGAGGCCTGCAGGTAAAGCAGTGGAATAGTAATCCTTAATAAGGAAGATTGTGAAATTGAAATGAGGAGATTACTAACCATATAAAAAATTAAAAGGAATTAACTAATAGCGTAAAAAGTTTGTAATAAATAAGAAGGTAACAAAATATTTGACACCAGAAGCACTTGTAATTTATTATGTACCAAAGAAAGTTACATAGTTAGAAATGATATCTCTCTCTCTGGAGTCTATATTTCTCTTAATACAAGAAAGGACTTTGCTTGCTTTGGAAACTGCAGCTTGGCATTGCATGTTATTATTAAGCTTATGATTTACCAAAACACCCAGATCCTTCTCCACCATTGATTCCCCCAGTTGTACTCCTCCTAGTATCTATGATGCATGTATATTCTTGGCCTCCAAGTGCATAACTTTAATATTAAACCTCATTTGCCACATAGTTGCCCAATTAAACAGTGCATTGAGGTTGGTTGTAAGTTGGAGACATCTTGTAAGAACGTTATTCCACTGCATAGCTTGGTGTCATCAGCAAACACTGAATTGGTACTTTTAATCCCAGACCCTATATCATTTATAAATACAGTGGTACCTCAGTTCACGAACGCTTCTGTTCGCGAACAACTCGGTTCACGAACAGAAGATTACACAAAAATTTGCTTTGGTTCGTGAAGTCCGCTTCGGTTCATGAACACGATTTGTGCCCATTTTCCCTGCTCTGGTGAGATCATGGGTCACGGAGAGACACTGAAAACGTACAGTACTGTGAAGACGCTTACAGTACAGTATTGGGACACTTTTTGGTGTGCTTTTTAGCACATACAAACTGTACTGTACATCCAGTATGGCTCCAAGGAAAATGCAGAGCAAGCATGGTGGCAAGAAAGTGCGGAGCAGTAATTAAGGTGAAAGAATATGCAAAGCGCAAATGTAGGTGACAAGAATGTGCAAGGTTAGTGTTCTCTCTCTTCATACTCTACTGTTCTGTACGTTTTTTCATAGCTTTGTGATTCAAAAACAAAAAAAAGGGGGGCGTGGCCTGACGCTGTCAAGAGCAGATGTGTGTCTGGGAAGCTCCGCTCAACCCCAGCACAATCCGAGGGAATCCAGCCTCGGGAGAGAGGGGTAAGCTGCACAAACGCCCCATCCTAACTCCCCACCTTACCAGCTTCATCTTGAGCCCTATTTGGCCTATTAGGCCAGCTCCTACATCGCGAAAAATCGAGACCGCGGATTTTGCGGCCTACTGGTGCCGGACCACACAGAGCGGTTCCTGGAGCCCTAGTCCTCCATCCTCCTACCTGGCATCGCACAACACGCTCCTGGGCCCCTCCCTGGCAGGGATTGTCAAGGGGGAAAAAAAAAAGAGGAGAGAAAGGGAAAAAAAAGAAAAGGGGAAAAAAAAGAGAGGGGCGTGGCTTACCGATGGCGCTGTGAAAACGCTCATTTTGGAGCTCTGCTGAGACGGGACCCGAGACATATATCTCAGACTTGGTATCGGAGCATTTACCGCATACCGGGTGGCCGCAAACCCCCGCGCACCTCCCTGGGACCAAGGGGCCCAGAGATAACCCAGTATTTTCTAAGGAATCACTGTCTTTCCTCCCCGTCCCCCCACGCACAAATGTTTCCGGAGCCGCAGCCTCCTCTAGCAAGAAGAACTGCTGGGAGATGAACACCTACGGCCACAGAGACCGGTTTCACCTATCAGCTCTCCCAAGCTGCCGCTGGAGGACCCCAGGCTGACCCCGCTCCAATCTGGGACGGAGAGCCACGTGGACAGCTCCATTAGGGACCTGGTTGCCTCCTTACCCACCAGGCAAGACTTACAGGCGATGGCCCCCTCGTGAATGCCCTCACCAAGGAGCTGCATGACTTGCGCAACCAGGTGGACATAGTGGAAGAGCGGGTTGCTGAACTAGAGACATCTGCTAATACCATGGAGGCCCGGCTTTCGGCCCTGGAGTCGGATCAGCAGGCCTTCCACCTCCATCTAATAGACGTTCAGCTCCGCATAGACGATGGGGAGAACCACAGTTGGCGGAACAATCTCCGCCTCCAGGGCATCCCGGAGGCAACTAGGGGGCCAGACCTCAGAGCTACGGTGACGGACATCCTGAACCAGTATCTGGACAAACCTTCCCTCACGGGGACGGATCCATCAGACCAGCCCAGGGACGTCCTCTGCACGGTCCACTTCTTTAGCATCAAAGAAGATATTGTCAGGCAAGCCTGGACTAAGGGCCCATTAGACTTTGGTGGGGCCAGTATTCAAATCTACCCAGATATCTCCTGCCAGACCCATGTCATGCGGGTTCTCATGCGTCCCCTTCTCGATCTGCTGCGAGAATTGGAGGCTACCTATCAGTGGGGGCACCCCTTCCAGCTAATAGTGAAGAAGGATGGCAAGGAATTCTTCCTTTGTTCACCGGAGCAGCTACCTGACCTTTTCCAGTTTGTCCACAAGCCGGCCATTGAGGTTCCCAACTGGCACAACTTCCTCCTCAATCAGGGGATGGCGCTGCCTCCCCTGCCGCGGTCTCAGTGACAGCGGCGGCCCAGGTCCAGAGCCCGGAGCAGAGAGACCTCTAGGCAGTGACCTACCGCTTCGGAAGCCTGATGGACCTGACCACCAGAGATCCCAGTAAGACTAAGACTGTTCTGTTGACTCCCCAGGCGTTTCTCCTGGCTCTTACCTTGCTCCTCCCGGCCCACTGTGTGACTGTCCCCCCCTCCCCGGATGGCTACCTGCCGTGGCTTTTCCTGGACAGGTCCTCCGGTCATGGACGGTGTCTAACCCACGGTAGTGGTGACCGGGGTATGATGGCTAGCCCCTCCTCATCTCACCCTCCTTTGCCGGGAATGTTGACTGTCCCACGCGAGACCTTGCTCCGCAATAGACTGGTGATCCCAGCCTTGCTTTTCCTCCCCCCTCTCAGTTCCCGAATAGGGCCTCGAGCTGTTCTCTGTTTCCATGAGAGCTTGGAGAAAGACCTCCCCCTCTGTTGCCTTGCAGGCCCCCCGCCGCGCTGGATCCTCGGGGTCCCCCCCCCGTCCTGGTCCGGAGCTGGGCTTATCCATGCTGTGACTGTTGCTCTATAAACACCCGGCGGGCAGTGCCTCTCATATCTGGGACTGTTCCCGAACTGACACCACCTGGATGCCTGGGTCATACACTTCCACAGTATCCCTGGGTGCCCCAACTGGCCGATTTAGGTTTGCTATGCTCTCAGGGTATTTTGTTGTATGCAGGGGGGTGCTCCACCTGGGGATGGCCCTGCGGACGGAGCGGGGTCCCATGCGGTGCCTTGTCCCCTCTGTGCCTTCCCGATCTCCGGGCCACCGTCTATGGGCTGGGGATGGGGGGAGCTGTGGGGGGCTGGGGTGCGGCGTGGGGGCCCGGTGGCCGGCCGTGGGGTCGTGTCTGGGGGGGCTGGGACCGAGAGCTGCTGCATAGAGATCCAGCCTGCACTGATTTATGTACTGGGGTGGTGGAGAACCCGGCTGGCTCCTTATGGGGGCCTGCCGGGTATGGAGGGTGGAATGTGCAATGTGTAACCCTCCTGGTGCACTGTGGCGGGCGGCCAGGGGACTTGGGTCCCTCCCCCTCCCCCCCTTCTGTGTCCCCACAGATGGATGGGCTTTGGGACTGTATGTACTATATTACATAGTTTATTTGATTTGATAGTCTGTTTAAGGGGATGTCCGTTCTTCCTTAAGTCTTCCGGGTCTCAGAGTGTTAGAATTTAATGTTTATGGTTCATTTTAAGCTACCAATCCTAATGTCTCATATGTGGTGTTATATATAATTTTTTTTTTTTTTGCTCTCTTTTTTTGGCTCCGTTCCTCCGGAAGTAGATCATGGGTCTCATTGGTCCCTACTCTCTAGCATCTCCAATCCCTTTCTGTTTCTTTTTTAAGTTGCGACTTCAAATCTGTCGTGAGGGGCAGCGTAACTTCCCCCCCCCACCCCCCTCATTAGGGCAAGGGCCGCGATATACGCCCACGGGCGGTACGGTACACCAAGGCATTTAGCCTTTACTTTAGATTTTTCCCCTCTTCTTCTTTTTTGATCTGCTTTCCCTTCTTTTTCAGTTTGTGTTGTTTCACCCGTTTGTTATTTCCATCTTTTTTCTTTCTATCTCTCTTTTTCCCCCCTCTGTAGAGTTTTCTGGGGATTCTCTCCCCCCCCCCCAACCTGCCTGTGTCTTCTCTCTTCTTGTTTTCTCTCTTTCTTTCTGTCCCCCCCATCCTCCTTTCTCTGCGTGTGTCCCGTGTCTGGGGGCGCCTCTGCTGCACCTGGTTTTGTGGCTGCATCTGGCGGCTCTCCGCACTGTAGCACCCATGCTCATGGGCCTCCTCAAATTTACCTCCCTCAACATCCGAGGGCTACATACGCCAGAGAAGCTGTCTCAGCTCCTTTCATTGCTGAAAAAAGAGGGGACGCAGGTGGCCTTTCTTCAGGAAACCCACTTCAGGGGTGACCACATACCCAGGCTAACGAATAGAGCCTTCCCCACAGTATATCACAGCGTTTCCCCCATCTCCAAAGCTAAGGGTGTTAGCATTCTTATGGCTAGTTCAACCCCCTGGGTACTGGAAGCGCAAAAGATAGATCCCCCTAGGCCGTTATCTCTTTCGCCATGGTTGGATGTACGGGGTCCGGGTCACCCTTGCTAACTTGTATCTTCCTAACAAGGACCATGCACAATTTCTGCGTAAGCTGTAAGCTCCTCCCCGAACTCCTGGACTTTTCCCCATGGAACCACTGCTTGTTGTTTCAAGAGGTGCGACACACCTCTCCTACTCTTGCGTTCGAAGGATCAAATCTGACCTCCATTCCCTTCATCTGGTCGACCCCTGGTGGATTCAGCACTCCCAAGACCGTGATTACTCTTTCTTCTCACGGGTACACCATACATATTTCAAGTTGGATTACCTCCTGATTCCTCATCAAGAACTTGTGAGAGTGGTGGATTCCTCCATTGGTATTATATCGCTCTCAGACCATGCTCCAATCCTCCCTACCTTGCGGTTTGACCGATTGGTACGCCCCCCGCCGAATTGGAAGCTCAATGAGGCTCTCCTCCAGTCCGAGGAGATCCGCTTGGATGTCCTCAAAGCCATTAGAGATTACTTTTCCCTAAACACTGACTCGGTCAGTAACCCCTTGGTAGTCTGGGAGGCACACAAGACAGTGGTACGTGGGGTCCTGATTAAATGGGGCTCCCGCCGTAAACGGGAACGATCACGGCAGGTGGAAGAACTCTGCCTGCGCATACGTACCCTTGAGCGCTCGCATAAGGAGACCCTGGCTCGTTCCACCCTTCGGGACCTCTTGAAGGTTCGGGAGGATCTCCACATGCTCCTGTTCCAACAGACTAAGCGAAAACTGGCTTGGGCACAGAGAGCGATGTTCGAGTTCTCAAACAAACCAGGCACCCTCCTGGCTAGGGCACTCCGGGGTCCACGAACCAGAACCTACATCCCCAGTGTACTCACTGCCGTGGGCCAAAAATTATCCGTGTCCTCCGACATAGCAGGAGAGTTCCACTCCTTTTTCAAAGGCCTATATTACCTATGCGATCCTCCTCCCTCGAGTCACCCTGGGGAGGAGGAGGCCGCTGCAGCACTTACCTGCTCTCCTCCGGGATGCCATGCCTGCGACCTGGGAGAGCCTTGAGCAACCTATTATGCCTCAGGAGGTGGGGCTGCCCTGGCGGAGGCCAAGCCGAAAAAGGCCCTGGGCCCGGGTGGCCTAACTCCTTCGTACTACAAGGCCTTCTATGAGGCACTCTGGGGGCCCATGGTCAAGGAATTTAATGCCCTTGCAGACGGCCACCGCTTCCCCGTGGACTCCCTGAGAACCCACATCTTACTCATTCTGAAGGAAGGGAAGGACCCGCAGAGTTGCGGGAGTTACAGGCCGATCGCCCTTCTGAATACCGACTTGAAGCTGTTTGCTAAGGTCCTGGCGAGTAGGTTGCTCCTGCATATTTCGAATCTGATTCACCGGGACCAGGCTTAGTTTTTCCCCTGCCGGAGGCAAGAGACAACACTATTCGGGTGCTGAACCTAATCCATGCAGCGTGGGCGAGCGGACGGCCTCTCCTTCTGCTTTCCACCGACGCGGAGAAGGCCTTCGACCAGGTCAGCAGGTCCTTCCTGCATGCCACACTAGAACATATTGGCCTTCAAGCATCCATGCTTAGGTGGATCCTCTCCCTGTACTCCACACCATCAGCAGCAGTTAAGGTCAGCGAGACTTGGTCGGCCTTCTTTTGACATCCGAAATGGCACCAGGCAGGGGTGTCCGCTGTCCCCTCTGATCTCCATCCTAACCCTGGAACCTCTTTTGTGTAGGGTGAGTGGTGGGTTACTCTAGACACTCTGAAGCGCATAAGGTGGCCGCCTTTGCAGACGACCTCATCTTTTTTCTGTCTAGCCCACACATATCCCTCCCCGGGGTCCTCCAGCTACTGCACGAATATGGCTCCCTCTCTAACTTTCGAATAAACCTAACAAAGTCCTCAGTGCTTAACATAACTGTAGACCAGGACCTGGTCAGTCGGCCGAGGCCGAGATACCCCCTACGCTCGGCAAGCCAGTCTATACACTACCTGGGGGTGGATATCACATCAGACATTGGAGCACTTTATACCGTTAATTACGTTCCCCTCCTGGCTCGTCTTAAAACTGAGTTGTTGCACTGGCACTCCCTTACACTCACCTGGTTTGGCAGGTGCAGCGCCCTGAAGATTACCTCCCTCCCGAAGGTATTATACTACATGCAGGCCCTCCCTATCCGCCTCCCGCCTGTCTTTTTTAAACAACTAGACGCTATGTTCCGGGAATTTATATGGTCCCACAGACGGCCCCACATCAGACTCCCCCTGCTCCACCTGGCCAAGCGCCGGGGCGGTGTGGGCCTTCCAGATATGAAAGCCTACTATAGGGCAACGCACCTAGCCAGACTGGTGGACTGGTTCTGCCATGCAGAGGAAAAGCACTGGGTGGCATTGGAGATGGAGGACTCCGCAAATATGGCAAGAAGCTGGCCATGGATTTCCTCCCCTCTCCCGAGGTCCATCTCGGAACATCCGACCTTAGGCAGTACCTTGGCAGTGATGAGCGAACCTCATTCTCACCCTCTCCCTCCCCCATGATCCCGATCCTGGGTAATCCGGAATTCGAACCGGGCCTCGTTGACCCTTCCTTCCAATGCCTCCGGGAGAATGGACGGCTATACGTCACAGACTTTCTGTGCGCGGATAGGACTCTCGCCCTGACTGCAGGGAAGGGGGCTACGCCCCCCGCTGGACTTTCTCTGCAGCCTCCAGCTACGTGCCTTTCTACGCAAACAGTGCCGGGTCAAGGGCGGCACTAGGTCTCTCACAGCCCTGGAGGACATATGCCGCCGGGGTGAGCCTATCCGCCACAATCTATCCCTGATGTACTTTGCCCTTACCACATCTCCGGAGGGCTTTGTCCCCCCAGGGAGAAAATACTGTATTTTGCGCACAAATCTTCCATTGCCACCAAGATCCAGGAGACAAGTTACAAAATCTTAACCAGGTGGTACAGAGTCCCCTTGACCCTGCACCATCTATTCCCGCAGGCCTCCAGCTTGTGTTGGCGCTGTGGAAGAGAGGAGGGCACGATGCTCCACATCTTCTGGAGCTGCCCCAGGCTACAGCCTTTTTGGCGGGGGGTAACCCGCACCATTAGACACCTGACGAGCGTGGATCTGGAGGACAGGCCGGCGGCTTGTTTGCTCCATCTCTTGGAGCGGCCCATCAAAAAATATAAATATTCACTTACCGTCCACCTCCTGAATGCGGCCAAATCCTGCATCCCTCTCTGCTGGAAGTCAGAGAACCCTCCTTCGTTGGCCCTGTGGTTTTCCAAGGTCAACAAACTGAGAGATATTGAGGACCTCACCGTTACTCTGAACAATAGAGAGGAGATGTTCCACGAGACCTGGAGACCGTGGCAATATTTTGTTTATACAGATGCCTATAGCTTGCACATCAGGACTGATAACACCTGCTCAGGCAGGGGTCCCGGACACGGGCTGCGCATTCCCTAATCTCCTGTGTATCCTGTGTTTGTCTCTTTCCACCTTATGCTAGTTCCTTATCTTGCTTTCTCCAACCTTTTGTTTCATAAGCTCTGTTGCTCCTCCTCCTGCCTTGTCTTTTTTGTTTTCTTATTTTGGGGTTCAACTGGCGCCAGTTTTGTCAAATGGTAGGGGGTCGTTCCCCCCCAGACGCTGTTACACCAGGGCCCACATTCCACTGTCCCCCCCTTTCAGTAAATATCTATATCCCTGGTCTAGAGGAAGTTCTCTCAACGAGATGATGACCGCCTGAGACCTATGGTCCCCTTTTCTCCATAATTTGTGTAGTTTTTATCAAAATGTGAAAAGCTATATGACGACGCGAAATGACTGTGAGTACTGCCACAAGCCGTCCCCGTGGAGGAGGGGGCGACCGGAATACAAGATAAAACTCTTTACTGGTCCAGGGGCACATAGTCTTAGGGCCCACCCACGAACATTCCGTGTCAACCCCCCCTCTTCCTCGGGCATACTGTAGAGCCACTGGACTTTTGAAGGGCTGTGGCACACCGCTGTTTTGTATTTACCACAGTTTATACACTGTATCTTTCTCAAGAAATAAAGGAATTACAAAAAAAAAAAGTTCAGAACGCATTAACCTGATTTACATTGAACCCTATAGGAAAATTTACCTCGGTTCACAACCAATTAGTTTCGTGGCCAGAGTCTGTTCACAAATTAAATTTGTGAACCGAGGTACCACTGTATATTACAAAGTAAGGGTCCCAACACTGAACCTTGGGGTACACCACTGATAACCTTAGACCATTCAGAGTAAGAATCATTAACCACCACTATCTGAATAAGGTCTTTTAGCCAGTTTTCTATCCATTTACAAACTGATTTTTCCAGACATGTAACTTAACCTTACACATTAGCTGTGTGTGGGGAACTGTGTCAAACGCTTTTGCAAAATTCAAGTATACCACGTCCACAGCTCTGTCCAAGGTTTTACTTACCTCCTCATAAAAAGAAATCAGATTTGTCTGACAACTTCTGTCTTTCATGAACCCATGCTGTGCCTGTTGCTTAAAGTACTTTCTCCAGCAATAACTCATCTATGTGGTCTTTTATTAAGCTCTCCAGTATCTTCCCAACTATAGAAGTTAAACTAACAAGTCTATAGTTACTTGGTAAAGACTTCGGTCCCTTTTTAAATATAGGCAGAAAAGATACACAAATATAGAGAGAAACCACCAGGAAGACCAATAATTAATGGATTAAACTTTCTCTTCACAAGACTGGGTGAATTTGTGGACATATTCTTGCAGCCAATAGTAGTAACCAATAGATCATATTTAAATATAGTAGAAAACTTGTTGAGATGTTGAGTAACATTCTTTTCAATGAAATCTGTTTATTGGAAACTGTTGATGTTAATTGCCTGTACATTAGTATTAAACAGGAGGATGTCCTTAATGCATTACGTGAAAAATCAGGTCTAAAAAATAGATTACATTACATTACACTTTGGAAGGGTTGCATATGGTAATGAGTAAAAATGAGGCTCTGAGGAAGAGGCCACGGCCTCGAAACGCGTTAGCCAGACCATCCAGGACACCAGTAGGAGACGGTGGATTGGACTTTACCCGCTCCAGTACTGGAAATGCTTGTTACACGATTTTTGTTTGTGAGTATGTTTTTATGATTTCTATTAAATACATTTTATCAAGAATAATGCGCTAGGCCAGTGCGCCCTCGTGTGCCTTTTGTTTCTAAAAATGATTTTTGGCATGATTGTGAGTATTTTGTCCAGACAAAAGGTGTAGAAATTGGAACAAAATATGCTCAATATCTTTGAGTAAGTGGGAGGAGGAGACCATCTATGGGAAAGTATGGCCACAATTAAAATTTTACAAGAGATTTGTAGACAATAAAATGCTAATCTGAGATGGGCAGAGGAATCACTTAGGATGTTCATGGAAGAAATTATTAACAACCCTTATGATATTACATTTAGTGGAGAATGGATTAGGGAAAAATGAACTTTCTAGATCTAGTGATATTAGTGTGGGGGTAAGTTAGGTTCCTAGACTTACTGCAAGGAAACGGATCTGAATAGCTATATTTCCACATCCTGCTGCCACCATCCGAAGTGGATTGGGAATTTGGGCAAAAGGGCAATTAATGCGGATTAGGAGAAATTGCAACCACTTGAGTGATTATAATGAACAGACAGAAATATTGATAAAAGGGTTTGAGAACTTTAAAAGACATCAAAGAAAGGGTGAAGAAGATGAATAGAGAGGGGATCCTACAGAATAGAAATAAGAAGAATGGGTAAGATCAGGGAGTGGCTATTATTATTGATTACTGTAGATGGCATAGTGGTGTAGACAAAGTCATAAAAAGGCATTGGCTCATTCTGTGAAGAGGCAAATCCCTTGGAAAATTTTTGCCCAATAAAGCACCTTTTATAGACAGGAGGGCGTTTAGTCTGAGGGCTAGATTGGTACATAATGTGATCAATCTGTAAAAGGGAATTTGAACCCAATAGAACAAAGACAAAATATGGAATCAAGGAGTTTATATGTAGGAGCATGCATGTCACATATGTGCTTGAATGCCCATGCAGGCTACAATATGTGGGCTGCACAAAAAGACAGTTGGCAGTGAGAATAGAACATATTAATAACATCCGAAAAAGTTTTAAAAAACATAGCGTCTCGAGGCATTTTCGAGACGTTCACAATTGTGATCTGAGTGTATTAATTTTGTATGGTACTGAGAGGGTTAAAAATAATTGGAGGGGCTCTGATCTTAATAAGTGAATATGCCACAATGAAACAAAACTTGAAAAGGCAGAATAACACAGAAACTAAGAGTGCTGACCGTATTGACTCCAGAAGGCAGAAGGGGATGCGGGGGGGGGGGGGTTAATGGAAGGGTAAGGTAAGGAGGGATAGGGATTGAGGAATATAGGGGAGAGGGAGCACCAGCATAACAGTCAAACATATTAGTCGTGGAAACAAGTTGGGTCAGTGGTTCAATGAGCAAGAAAGAGAAGAAATACATCACACATGTACCGTACATTTTGGATGTATTAGCCAAGTTGACCATTTAGAAAGAAACTTTTTCATACATAAATTTTTCCTAGCAACTAATCTCTCCATCTCACATTGAAGAGTCAGGTCTGCGACTGTGCTGGAAATGGTGGGAGGTTCTGATGTTTTCCATAGTCTGGTGATATTCAGTTTTGCTGCAGATAGATTTATTACTACAACTCTTGAGCTAGGAGGAAATTTCTCTATTCCGATATGGAGTAAGGCTACAGCGCAGGCCTCAATACACGTCCTCCTGTGCAGGAGCTGCCTGCGCACGCTCTGCTCTCTGTGATCGCCGAGTCACAGACGTTTGTGCGCACGCTCGACCGGGAGGTGCGCATTTCCGTTCGTAACCGTTCTTGGCGCCAAGGGGCTATTTAAACTGGACAATGACATGGGATCAATGCCGTTTGGTCTACAACATTCCTGTGATTCCTGTTATCCGTCTACCTGCTGAACCTGTTCCTCTGATCTACCGGCTTGACCCTGACATCGCTGCTATCCGCCTGCCCTGACCTCTGGCTTTCCTTGACTATCTTTTTGCCTGCTCCTTGGTACCACACTGCCAGTCCGTTGCCGACCCGGCCTGTGTCTGACCATCCTTCTGCCTTCTCCTCGGTTCCTGATCTGCCTGCCTGCTGTCTGATCCAGTCTGTCTCTGGCCTTCTCACCAGCATCAACTGCTTGGTCTAGCTGGACGGGGCTATCGTCAGATGTTTCCCACTACCAGGTACGTGACATCAGCTGTCAGCCAGTGACAGCTGATTACATGATGTAAACAGAAGATTGGCACTCAGCTTTTTTTCCCTCACGCTAAGAGCATGAGGAGAAAAAAAAAGCCGATCATTGGCTTCTGTCAAAGGGACATCGGTCCCTAAGAGGGAGAGGATCGCCGCAGCATCTGTGCCCACCAGTGCCATCTGCTAGTGCCCAAAAGTGCCACCTGCCAGTGCATATCAGTACCTTTAATGAGTGCCCACTAGTGCCACCTACCAGTGCCCACCAGTACCACCTATCAATGCCTACCAGTGCCACCTATCAATGCCCATCAGTGCTGCCAATCAGTGCCGCATATCAGTGTCACCTACCAGTGCCCGTCAGTGCCACCTATCCATGCCCTTCAGTGCCACCCATCAGTGCCACCCATCAGTGCCCATCAGTGCAGCCTATCAGTGCCCATCAGTGCAGCCTCATGAGCACCCATCAATGAAGGAGAAAAAATACCTGTTTGCAAAATTTTATAACAAACTATAAAACGGTTTTGTTTTGTTTTTTTTTTCTAAATTTTTGGACTTTTTCTTTTTTTTTGCGAAAAATAAAAAAAACAGCAGTGATTAAATACCACCAAAAGAAAGCCTTATTTGTGGGAAAAAAATGATAAAAATTGAATCTGGGTACAGTGTTGCATGACTGTGCAATTGTCATTCAAAGAGTGATAGCACTGAAAGCTGAAAATTGGCCTGGGCAGGAAGGGGGTTTAAGTGCCCAGTAAGCAAGTGGTTAAGATTTGTCAGCTGTGCTGTTAACACTTTGAGAGAATTGATAAAGTATGAGAAGGGTGATCCAATGATGTGTCCTATGTGAATTTCTTCCAGGCTAGCAGTGATGCTGTGATTGATGGGGAGGTAGTCATTGTGGAGAAGGGGCAGCCCGCAGAGGTGAGCAAGAGTGTCTAGTAAGTTATTAGACAGGATGAGAATTCCATGATTAACCAAGTCTTATTGGCAGTTGGATGCCACCAGTAGTATAGCTGGTCCAAGATGGAGGCATAATAATAGGTGCGGATGTGGGGAACACCCACGGCATGGTTATAGTGCCTTACTAGGATGTGGTGAGCACATCTGGGTGGTTTTGCATCCCAGACATATCTCGAGACCTGCTTTTGTTTTGAAGCAAAGACATGGGGGATCAAAACTGCTACTGTACAGAATAGGTAAAGGAGTCTGGGCAGGACAGTCATCTTAAAGGAGACAAAATTTCCTAATTTAGATCTAAACCTAATTTAGGCCAGATACTCGCATTTGACGTAGTAATTGGGAGAGTTGTCACTGGAAGGCACAATAGTTAACATCGTATAGGTAACGTGGGGAGGGGTCCCATTTTATCACTAGATATGGGATTGATTGGCTTGCCCAGGTAAAGGGAAGGCTCTCCTTCAGGAGGGATTCTTGTCAATTTGTAAGATTTAGTGGGATGATCAGGGATTTAGAGGAATTTAGTTTGTAGTAGGAGGCCATACTAAATTTGAGCATTTCTTGAATTGCTGGCATGGAGTGAGTTGGGTTGGTGATCATTAGTATGAAGTCATCAGCAAAGAGACGTATTCTATGGTACCATTGTTGTTAATACCTGAGATACACTCATGTTTTCTAATTTTAGCAGCCAGGAGTTCCATTAGGACGGCCTAAATGAGAGGGGATAGAGAACACCCCTGGCAGGTGACGTTGGAGATCCTGAAAGGTTTAGACAAGGTTCCATCTGTCAGTACTCTAGCTGAGGGGTTGAAGTATAGCGAGAGTATCACTGATTGGAACCAACCAGTTATGCCGAGTTTATTGAGTACCGCTTTCAGGAATCCCCAGTGCACTCTGTCAAACACCTTCTCTGCATCTAGTGACAGAAGCAGAGAAGGCATTCGCTCATGAGTGACTTGATGAATTAAATTAATGACCCTCCTTGTTGCATCTGGGGCTTGTCTGTTAGGTACAAACCTGACTTGGTTTGGGTGTATTAAAGATGGAGGCGGGGGGCATGGCTTGCAGCTCATGAGGCAGGCTGCACTGAGAGAGATCTCCGCCGGGAATCCTGACAATACTCCTGATTTCTCCCGTCTCCTGTATCACCTTCACTACTGTGATGACGGAGCTCAGTGACCTGCTAGCTACCAATAGACCCCTCTCTCGGCCGCCTATGCCATGTCCAAGCGGAGCAAAGACCAGCTTATTGGGCCGGACCATGTGGCCCAAGGTTCGCCAAGACACAGCCCAGGGACACCCCTGCTAAGTCCCACAAGAGCTTGGCGCAGGCTCTCTGTGCTCCTCATGCAGAAGCTGAGGCAGAGACACCATGGCCAGAAGAACGGGCTGAGAATCCCTGGGACACAGTGAGTGCATCTGCTTCCCTACACCCTAACGCTGACCACAGCATGCCTGCCACACAAGACCCTGAACCCACTCTCAGGGAGATTTTCACTGCAGTTTCCTCCTGCAATACAAACCTCACTAACCTCACTGCAGAAATTAAAGGGGTGAAGTTACTTTGATTCTGCAGGACATGCAAAAGTTGAGGGACTGCACAGCGGCCCTAGAGGACCGTGTGTGCAATATGGAGGACGACATAGCACCATTACAACACGAGCTGCGCCAAGTGCAAACTGCGTCCTCCAATCATGCCATGCAGTTAGAGGACATGGAAAATAGACTCAGAAGGAACAATGTGCGGGCAGTGGGTGTCCCTGAGAGGGCTGAGGGCAAGAACCCTGTTGCTTTCATAGAATGATGGTTAACTGAAACGTTCGGCAAGGATACATTTTCCCCTATGTTCGCAGTTGAACGCACACACCGTGTACCTGCTAGGCCTCCCCGTCCTTGAGAGCCCCCCAGACCATTTCTGTTCAAATTTTTAAACTTCAAAGACAGAGACGAGGCGCTTTGCCAGGACCAAAGGTGAAGCAATGAAGATAGATGATACCCGGATATCATTTTATCCTGATTTCTCTGCAGACCTGCAGCGCAAGCGGGCAAAGTTTACGGATATCAAAAAAAGACTAAGGAGATATGAAGTTACCTATGCTATATTGTTTCCTGCTAAATTGCGAGTGGCTGCCAATAATGAAACCCATTTCTTTGATAACCCCGCTGCTGTGGCTGACTGGCTGGATTGGATGGAGCATACTTTGAGAAAACATGTACAAAACTAAAGGAGGAATCTCTCCCTACTCCACTGCTATGACTTGAGCTCTATCATAGGCGCGCAATGCTCCTGTACACTTGCTGGATAATTTCCTGGCTGCAAGGTGAAGAAGACCACTTACTGCCTACCTATCCACCTATGGTTGTTGTATTAGGTGGATTCTGTAAGTCCCTTCGGACTGGGAAGTGCACCAGAAATGTTGGGGCCCCTAACAAATGACTGTCCCGTGAGGACATAATGGGCATAATGTTCAAATGTGTTTCTAAGCTGAGCCTTACCTGGGTTAAAAAGGTTTTTGTTTTTTTCTTTTTTTAATCTGCTATGCTTTCTCTGTGTTGCAAGATGGAAGATCATGGTGGATTCTTGAGTTACAGACTGATGTGCATACAATATATACCTGTTTTCTGACTGTCTGGCTGACAGAGGGTTTTTCCTCATGCGGTGGTGGGCCGGGGGGTCCGGCCCTCCTATACTTACAATCTGAGATGCCTCCCTACCATTATAGCTTGTGGACTGCTTTGGAGAGTGCCTGTGCTGATACTCCCCTATATGTTGGACTATTTGCTCAGGGAACAATGATATGCTTTTGTTACCTACTAATTTTTATAATATATGGTGAATACCTATAATTTGTCTCTGAACGTGAGGGGCCAGAGGGACGGAATGAAGAGACAAGCACTTTTTTCTACCCTTAAGCAATATCGCTCTGTGGTGGCATGTCTCCAGGAGACTCACCTGCAAACTCATACTGTATCTTCCCTTAAAAATAGGGGATACGGAGTGCAGTATCATTCCGTCCATACGGCCTACTCTAGAGGGGTCAGCATATTAATTTCTAATGATATAACCTTTAGTTTGGTACACTCTCGAGTGGATGATCAGGGCAGATTTATCTTTCTACTGTGTAAGCTGGCAGACATGTTCTGCATTATCGCCAACATTTATGTACCTCCGCCCTTTTCATCTGAATGCCTGAAACACCTAGCTCAGTTTATGGCTCCGTATAATGCGGTGCCAGTATGGGTTATGGGTGACTTTAATAACCCCTTGGATAGACGTTTAGACAGATGGTCACCACACAGCAGACACCCAGTTACCTCCCCTGCCCCTACACTGTTCGCTAGGTTGGTTTTGGAGATGGGCCTGGAGGATGCATGGAGAAACAAAAGGTGCTATTCCTGCTCTTCCCCAAGCATTATGACGAATAAACTTTTGCTTCTGTAACCCGAGTGCTATGACTCAAGTATCCCTGATTGAATATGAACCGCGTAGCATATCAGACCACTTCCTTCATAGGACACAGATATCAGTTCGGGGCGCTTCTGGGGTGAGGATGTGGAAACTAAATCAGTTTTGGCTCCAATTGTTCCCCTCCACTGATTCCATACCTGAGGCGATAACCGAACGCTCAAATAAAAACATGGCAGCTATGGGGATGTGTGGGACGCCCTGAAGGTGCACCTTAGAGGTCTTCTAATAAGACAGATATCTTCCATTAAAACAAATACTAGGGAATGGGAGGCTACGGTTACGGTCATGCAGGCAGTTAAACTACAAGAAGCACAGTACATTGCAAATCCATCTCAGGCCACTAAATGTAGCTGGTTGGAGGCCCAGACCATGTATCAGAAAGCGGTGCTCACTGCGGGGGAGAAGAAGTGATTTTTTTCTCCAACAAAAATATTTTGAGGAGGGAGAGAGCACTGGACATCTCGCTCTCAAAAGGATAACTTAACTGTGGACGCGATTCAGGGACCTACAAGGGAAAAAATGTGTGACCATGACCAAATAAACTCTGTGTTCAGGGATCTTTTCCAGGATGTTTACTCCTCAAAGGTCATTTCGACAGAGGAGGAGCTGGAGAGGTTCCTGAGCCAATGCTCATTGCCACGACTGACCTCGGCTGCCCAGGCAAAATGAAATGCCCCCATCAAACTAGAAGAACTGACAGATGCTGTGGCGACAATGGCCAATAGCAAAGCCCCGGGTACTGATGGTCTCCCCCCTGAGATATATAAAAGATATGGTGAGTCTCTTCCTCCTCTTTTAGATACCTTAAATGCAGCCCTGGAGGAGGGCCGCCTCCCGCTCTCTATGACAGAAGCAGTCATTCGTAATCCCAAAACCCGGTAAAAACACACTGCTGCCTGACTCATACAGGCCCATTTCCCTCATTAACACGGATGTGAAACTGTTGCACAGGATACTTGCAAACAGGCTGGCGAGGGTGGTGTCCAGTTTAGTGCATATTGACCAGTCAGGATTTATACTGGCTAGATCCACAGCCCTTAATATCCGTAGGTTATTTTTAAACCTCCAATTTCCAGTGGATAACCCGGGGAAAAGGGTGGTGTTCTCCCTCGACGCTGCCAAAGCTTTTGACAGAGTCGAGTGGAAGTACCTCTGGGCAGTGCTACATAGGTTCCACTTGGGGGAGTCCTTTATATCCTGGGTACAGTTGCTATATGCTGGCCTCAAAGCTAGAGTAAGGGTAAATGGAACACTTTCGCAAACATTTTCTTTATTTAGGCGGACTAGGCAGGTATGCCCCCTCTCTCCCCTGTTGTTTGCACTGGCACTGGAGCTATTGGCAGCCATGGTCAGGGCCTCTCCGGAGATAGTGGGGTTCCACGGGGGGGGGGAGAGAGGATAAGCTCTCCTTATACGTGGACAACACCCTAATATATCTAGGGGATACGGCAGGCTCCCTTATGGCGGTGATGGAGCTTATCACTCAGTTTGGGTCCTACTCAGGATTCACCATTAACTGGCATAAGTCATCTCTCCTGCTGTTAGACCCCCTAAGGGATACCCTTCCAGATTCGTCCTCTCAGGTGGAAATAATTATTCCTTCAAATATCTAGGCATAGTGATAACAAGTAATGCCAATGATTACATCCCTCTTAATTTCAAACCCCTACTGCAAAAATGTAAAAATAAATCTGTGAGTTGGTGCAAGCTACCACTCTCGGTAACAGGCCGAACAAACCTCATCAAAATGGTCTGGGCTTCCCAACTTTTGTACATATTGCATAATGCCCCGGTGTGGATACCCCATTGCTGGTTTGCCCATATAGACTCATACAGAGCACTGATCTGGAGGAATGGGGTGACCAGCATCAAATTGTCCACATTACAACACCCTAAAGACCAGGTCAGGTTGGCTGTCCCTCACTCCTTTACCTACTTTCTGGCGGCCCAGCTGCAGCATCTGTCTGGCTGAGACTTACCAGGGACGTTGGACCCTTCCAGAACATTGCTGATTAGGTCTCTTGAACCGTACTAGGCCATGTCTCAGGTGGAGCTGGGGCTGCCAGATTCACCACTGAAGGACATGACTGTGAGACTTATAAATAAAGAGTGGAAAGAGGCTAAAAAGAGATTGGGCATAAGTAGCTTCCTAAAATGTACCCCTCTGTGGCGTAACAAGTCTTACCTGGAATTAGCGAAGCTCCCCGGCCACACCTTGTGGAGGGAGGCTGGGATTAAATACTTTTCACAGCTATTTGAGGGTCCAAACGTAAAAACCCTAGAACAACTATGTATGGAATTTCCACAGTTGCGTATATGCCCTTATAGATATTTTCAGTTAAAACATTCCATAGGAAGACTCAAACTAGAGGACTCTGATTTTCTAGAATCCATTCTGGATACGTCGGATAAAAAAGGTATAATATCTCGTGTATACGCTGGTCAGTTATCATACATTCAGGCCCCCAATCTTCTTTCATGTAAGGAAAAGTGGGAGTTAGAAGTCGGCCCTATAGATGAGGACAGAAGGACGCAGATACTGGACCACTTGTGTTGGCTGCCCAGATACTATGCCATCTTTTTGTACTCCACAGGGCATATAGAACTCCGGCGCAGTTGCACAGATTGGGCAGGAGGGACTTTCCCCATTTGTCCAAATTGCCAAATACACCCGGGTACCCTACTTCATTTATTGTGGAAATGCCCAAAGCTAGTGAGCTACTGGCAGGGAGTGATCCGAACCATTAATAGTATCTATCAGCTTCATCTGCAGATGGACCCCATCGTGTGTTTGCTAGGAGGGCTGGAGGAGGAACTATATTCTCCCAAAACATACACTGCATTGATCAGGCTGCTTTACTTAGCAAGGAAATTGCTAGCATGGTACTGGATATCGCCCAATGCTCCTACACTTGACCAATGGGTCCAACAGGTGAATGGCATTCTAGTGAAAGAAAAGTATACATATCAGCATAGAAAAGTGCCCAATAAATTCCTTAGAATATGGCAGGAGTGGTTGGACACCCCTAGGGTGGCCCCGTTCCAGCTAGAGACAGATTACTTCAAATATGAGAGGAGGGAGAGGAAGCCTTAATGGATAATACAATGATACTATAAAGATGCTGCCTTGGGAGGGGGATGGGGCGACTCTTAGCCTACCCTAGCTGGACACTGGGAAACTATGCACTAGTTTGGTTTGATTGTTTTTCCTGTTTTCTGTTTTGTTAGTTTCTAATCATTTGAGAACTATGGCAAATGACAATCCCCTATTGTACAAAAGGAATCCAGATCTTGTAATTCTTTACGAATATTGAGTATTGATTAGTCTATTGTCTATTATCTTACATTGATGGGAGGTATTCCTCCAATTTCTACTGTAAAGACTGTCTGTACTTTACGAGATTTTTTGTACAATAAATACTATTTTCTTGATTGAAAAAGATGGAGGCACTTCAATAATCTAGATGCAATTACTTTATCAAATATTTTAACATCAGTGTTAAAGAGCGATATGGGCCTATAGTTAATTGTAGAGGTAGATCTTACTCCGGTTTGGGGATGGTAGTATTAATCAAGCGTAACATATCAATCGGTAGGGAACCGGAGGTGGCAGCAGAATTAAAGAGAGTAGTGAGGTGGGGCGAGAGAATATCAGCAAATTGTTTGTAAAATGTATTAGTATAGCCATTGTCACTGGCTAATAATCACTAACTGCATTCGCTATATCCTGTGGATTGGTTCAGGGTTCAGGGCAAGGACGATTGTGTTGGACTGTTAATGTGGTATCCATATCAGGGTTGCCAATTATATTAAGGTCACCATCAATGATAACTCTCCCTTTTTTGATTTGATTCAATCTCTTATATAGTCTTTTACAGAATCGCAGTTGTTGCTTATTCGGACCATATATGTTGGTGTGATTTGGTTAGTATATGTGATTTGGTTGATGTCACACACCAGGATTAGGTAGTGACCCTGAGGGTCAGCAATGTTTTGGTGTAGGCTGAATTGCAAAGAATTCTGAATAGCCGTGAGTACTGTGTTTTTCTTCTTTGGGCCTGCGGCTAAGAAGATCTGATCGTATCTTTTCAGTGTGAGCATAGAGGTTTTGGTTATTGCGAAGTGTGTTTCTTGCACAAGTATAATGTCAGCCTGTTGGCTATTGGCTTCTTTCACTAATGCAGATCTTTTCTGGGGGGGGGGGGGGGGGGGGGT
>BLSH010448470.1:638326-656168 GCA_018402905.1 Glandirana rugosa | reverse complement strand
TAAGAAGATCTGATCGTATCTTTTCAGTGTGAGCATAGAGGTTTTGGTTATTGCGAAGTGTGTTTCTTGCAGGGGTATAATGTCAGCCTGTTGGCTATTGGCTTCTTTCACTAATGCAGATCTTTTCTGGGGGGGGGGGGGTATTTAAGCTCCTAGCATTTATGTAGACAATTTTGAAGTTCATAGTGATGTATGTGTTACTGGGCAAGTAGACCCACAGAAAGGGGCAGTAGGTAGTAGTTGGAGAGATATGGTAGGTTAGTCTGTCTTTATGTGAAGTAAGCACAAACGGGCCTCTAATAGGCCGGTATATAGGATGAAAGGTCCAACTTGATAGAAGAGTAGTCGAGGGTTAGCTGGTGCGGTAAGTAGGTAGGAGTTTATGAAAAAAGTGAGAGCTCAAAAGAAACACGGGCTCAATGTACAGACACTACAGCAAACATGTAACCGGGGGAGATGGTCCACCACTTGTCAGGTGGGTCTGGGACCACACGTTTAGGCAAGCGGATTCAAGTGAGCGGTACTGCAGGTGCCCAGCCAATTGGTAGAGTGAAGGTAAAAAGGGTATGTAATGCAGCATCAAACATCTTGGTATGCCCCTCCAGTCTCCATATGAGCAGAAGGTTGGTCAGAGGGGTCTGGGTATTCTTCTGGAATACTGCGCCGGAATCTCAACAGTTTGTGACCTGCGGAGAGTGTTCTCACTGCATGGGTTTTATTTTGGTTGGTAATAAGCAATTTGTTGGGAAAGCCCCATTTACAGGGAATTTTATGGTTTTGGAGTGCCTTGGTGATAGTTGCAAAAAATAGCGTGGAAAAAATGGATGTGGGCCAGCACATTTCTGGGTTCAGATGCTGGGAGGTGTGGAGGCTTAGGGAATCTGTGCGCCCTATCAATTTTCAGGTCCTGGTCACCTAGTTCAGGTATCAAGGAATCTCACCAGATCATATTGTTGGACCGATTCTGGAGCATTGCGTAACTTTATATCATTTTGGCGGGAGCAGTCCTCCCAGTCTAGTTTGAAGTTTGAAGAAGAACTATGGTCAAAATGATAAAATCAATATGTTATGCACCTTGTCCCCTGCTATCATGTTCACTTCCTTTAATGAAGGGACAAATTTACTTCCTGGTTTTCGAATTGCCTCAGGTTTGCATGTTGTCTGGTTTTGCGTCTATCTCTCTGCAGAAACATCCTGACATCACTGGGGGAGGTGCTCTTGTAGTACATGGAAAACGCAGGCATTCTTTCTACACAGAAGTCCCGATTAGGCTCTGTCCATGATCGGCCTGTGAAGCCCCATCCACTCCCACCTATGGTCCCGCCTTTGCCCGACCCACTGCTCTATCTATACAGCCAGCTGCTAGGTTGGATTTTGTTCTGTCGCTTTACAAATTACCAGAGCAGGCAGGGAGAAGCACAAAGATTAATAGACTGATCTGTATGCAAACTATCCTGTACTGACTTGTGCCTGTTTTACATAACACACACCCAGCTATTGATTGGCAGATGGGTGTGTGTTATGTAAAATAGACTGAGCATAATAGAAGGCAGGAGGACTGGGAGATAATCTAGTTCACTGAAAGGAAATTACATCTGATCTCTGTTCTGCTCTGCCGAACTCCTCCCATCATCACTAACACTATACAACAAAGTACAGTTTGTATCTGCTGCTGTACAGCATTGCATAGAGAGAACACTGCTGTGCATAGGTCTATGTAGAGGGTCTGCCTCAGTGAAAGTAACATGTTCTTCATGGTGTGCTCTGACCATGGCTGGTCTGGGGCAAGGAATAATTCCAGCACTGATGGCTATTGTGGAGGAGAGAGTGAGTGCAATCAGGGAGCTGTGTCAGCCTGTGTATGATCTAGATTTTCTGTTCTGAGCCAAGACTTCGCTGGGCTGGCTGTGGAGGGTGAGTTAGAGGGAGAGAACTCACCCTTTGGCTCTGGGGAGAGAGAAAGCTCCAGTTGCTGTGTGAAGCTCTGTCTGCAAGGAGGAGAGGAGAGCCGCGCCTGGAGTCCACGAGCGCCACCAGTGCCATCTTGGCTGCTTGCCAGGCCTGCCGAGGAGAAGAAAGCTGTGAGTTTTTTGGGAAGTTTGTTGCCCTTCCTCTGCTTAAACATAGTGCCTGGAAGGAGCAGTGGTATCCAGTGTGAGAGGCAGTTGGGTGTCACTGTGGGGTCACTACAGCTGAGTTTTCTGCAGAGCTGGGGAGTTATGCAGCCATCCACTCGAGCCGGTAAGCCATGCCGTCTCTAAAATTGTAGATATAGTATCAGTTTCTAGCAGCTTGTATTCTTTTTTTCATATATTTTATTTTCACCAGAAAGGCAGTTCCATTTCAACAATACAATAATAAAGAAATAGGGTGTGATGTTATGCGAGGCGAGATAGTGAATGGGCGATATCTGTCGCCTCGCATGCATTCACTTGGAGTGGACTAGAAAGAATCCGGCCCGGGTTTTGCCAGCCACCGTGGCAGGGCTGGTTCTGGCCCAGAGTTTCTGGTCCACCCAAATTCCCCTTCAGCTGCTTTACATGACCAGGAGGAGAACTCAGTGTGGCTCTAGCCTGGGATTCGGTATCACTACACTGAGAGAGCTACACCGTGGGAATTGGTTGCTCTAAGGACTCAAAAAGAAAAGGTGTGTGTTTGTTTTGTTTGGAGGTGTCTGGGACGAGCCCGACATCTTATAGAGAGGTATCCTGATCTGTATAGTTTAGCGCCAGATGGCAACAAGTTGTTTTGCTATTTTGCTTGTTTTATGACTTTTTATCAATAAAACTGGCAACCCGCCAGACTTTTAAGAAAATTTGTCTTCAAGCTGCCTTTTTATCAGGAAAGGTGATCCCCATGAGCTAATCTCCCACACGTAGTGGATTCAGCGGGTAACTTTCCAGTATGGAGGAGATTTTGAAGGCCTTGCTACAGACGACTGCGGTCCAGCGGGATACCAACCTCCAAGTCGCACAAGCCACTGCAGCACAGCAGGAGGAAAGTCGCAGACAGCATGAAGCCCAGCAGGAGATCAACCGCCAGCTGGTGGAGGCTGTTAGGAAATGATTGTGGCTGAAAAAACGCTCGTGCACGCGGCAATGGTGCCAAACGGCCCATTTAAGCAGACAAGCACCCTGCAGCCAGTGCTGTCTGTTTTACAGCGTGTGAGTGTTCCTAAGCTACCTGATTATCTGAGTATCTGTTCCTGTGACCCGGTTTGTCCTTGACCTTGTTGATCTCTGCCTGCACCGATCTCCAGCTTGCCCATGACAACTCTTCTGCCTGATCCCTGTGTACCTTTGCTGCCAGCCCGTTGACGACCCTGCCTGCACCTGACAACTTTTTTTGCCTGCACCCTTCATACCGCATTGCCAGCTAGTTGCCAACCTGGGCTGCACGACCACCCGCTACCTGCACGAGCCTTTACCAGACCTTTCACACCAACACCAGTGATCCTGTCCAGCCCTCGTGCCCCCCTGTGCTCCCGAGCCCCCTGCCTGCTCTACCAGGAGTCCTCGAACCAGGGCCGCAAGAGTGGTTGCTTTCTGCATAAGACAGACTCCACCACCAGGTGCATGACAGCAATGGACAGCCATGTCTGAGTCTGCGCTGGGAGCACTCTCTGCTATGGATGAACTGTGTGTCCATCTGGCCGGCCTTACACAGGTGGTCAATAACCTGCAGGAGGGCTATACCCGGTTGGAAGAACGGGTTCAGGAGCTCGCTGAAACCGCGGCTCCAAGAGCGAGCCAGGCCGCAGGCCAAACCATTGTGGCCCTGCCATCTGAGCCCAAAGCTGCAAGAGGAGCCCCAGTCCTGGGCGCACCGACTTTGGGAGCAGAGGGCCCCAGAAGTCGCTACCCTGGCCTCATTCTTCCAAGCCACGGCTCAGCTTTATGAAGATCCCCACAAGGCTGCCACAGCAGAGGCTGCGCTACATGCCCTTCAACAAGGCCGCCGTTCAGCGGAGGACTACGTGGTGGAGTTCAGGAGGTGGAGTGTGGACACGGCCTGGAACGATGCTGCACTCGGTTACCAGTTTTGCTTGGGCCTGTCAGAGTCCCTCAAGGACAAGCTGGCTCCTGTAGGGGTGCCCCACACCCTGGAAGCACTCATCAATCTAGCTATCCAGATCGACCGGCGTGTCCGGGAACCCCACGCCAAGAGAACCTCGGGACCCTGGCGTCTCACCTGGATGCTGCCCTGTGTTCCCAGGTACCCAAGTCCAGCTCCCTTTGTTCCTACGGCCTCCTCCTACTCTCCTTTGGATCAACTGGAGCCTATGCAAATAGGGCTCCTGCGCCCTTCTCTGACTGCTGAAGAGAGGCAACGGAGGTTCTCCTTGAATTTGTGTCTGTACTGTGGGGAACCAGGACATGTAGTGAGATTCTGTCCTGCCAAACGCAGTAAGTGTCCACCAGCTTCCTCAGATGAAATGTCCTCCATGCCAAGTCAAACTTGTCATTTTGTTATCTCCCTTTCTCTGCAGCATCCCGGAGGGACTATCCTGGTCCCAGCAATTGTTGATTCAGGAGCATGTAGTTGTTTCAGGGATGAATCATTTGCAGCCTCACATCACATCCCTCTTCAACCAAAGCAAATAAGATGGTCATCTGCCTGGCGGATGGATCCCCATCAAATCCGGCACGGTCACCCATGAGACCTCTCCCCTACTCACCACCACAGCTGACGGCCGTCAGGAGCTGCTTCTATTGGATGCTATAGCATCGCCTCTGTTCCCCATCATCTTGGGTCTGCCCTGGCTCTGGGCACATGGCCCCAGTATTGACTGGACCATTGGGGCTGTCAAATTTCGGTCCACCTACTGCCACCAGCACTGTCTGGAGCGCACCAACAAAGCTACCCCCACCTTGCTCAACCTAAACTCAGATCCTGACCCTGACACCTGTCTAGCTGTTCCCTCTGTCTATCACAGCTTCCTAGACGTCTTCAGCAAGAAGGGGGCTGAGCAATTACTACCTCACAGATCGTATGAGTGCCCCATTGAGCTCTTGCCAGGAGCAGAAGTGCCCTTTGGGAGGATCTATCCCCTGTCCAAACCAGAGTTAGCCACCCTCAAGGCCTATCTGGACGACAATTTGGATAAAGGCTTTATCAGACCCTCCACATCTCCTGCGGGGGCTGGCATCTTCTTCGTGAAGAAGGACCGGTCCCTGCAACCTTGCATAGACTACAGGGAGCTCAACCGAATTACAGTTAAGAACTGTTATCCCCTACCCTTGGTTCCGGCACTATTTCAAAGGCTGGGTTCCGCTGTCATCTTCACCAAACTTGACCTCCGTGGAGCATATAACCTGGTCTGTATCCGAGAGGGCGATGAGTGGAAGACCGCTTTTCGCACTAGTTTTGGGCACTACGAGTACCTAGTCATGCCCTTTGGG
Source organism: Glandirana rugosa (assembly GCA_018402905.1). Classification (NCBI taxonomy): domain Eukaryota; kingdom Metazoa; phylum Chordata; class Amphibia; order Anura; family Ranidae; genus Glandirana; species Glandirana rugosa. The sequence goes on along the minus strand of BLSH010448470.1, from coordinate 650,766 downwards.
CTGTGCAACGCCCCTGCAACCTTCCAGCACTTCGTGAATGATGTGTTCCGGGACTATTTGGACTTATTTGTCATCATATACTTGGATGATATCCTGATTTTCTCTTCCTCCCTTGGGGAGCACTGCAGACATGTCTCTCTAGTTTTGAGCCGTCTTCAGCAACACGGGCTATATGCCAAGGTGGAGAAATGCGCCTTTGAGCAGCCCAGCATCCACTTCCTTGGACTAGTCATCTCTGTTACAGGCATCAACATGGATCCCCAAAAGGTCTCCACTATCCTGGACTGGCTGGCACCATCTGACCAGAAAGGGATCCAATGTTTCGCGGGCTTTGCAAATTTTTATAGAAAATTTATCAAGGGGTTCTCCACCATCATCACCCCAATCACACAACTCACGTAACAAAACTCCCTATTTCACTGGTCCCCCGAAGCCCAGGCAGCTTTCCAGACTTTGAAAAGGTTGTTTTCTTCAGCCCCCATCCTGAAACATCCTATCCCAGCATTGCCTTACGTCCTAGAATTGGACACGTCAGAGACAGCTGTGGGGGGCTGTCCTCTCCCAAAAACAAGGCTCCAAAGCTCTGCTCCATCCAGTAGCATTTTTCTCTCATAAGTAGAGTTGAGCGAACCCGGACTGTAAAGTTCGGGTCCGTACCAAACTTTGGGGTGTCTGGGACCCGGACCCGAACCCGGACTTTTCAAAAAAAGTCCGGGTTCGGGTCCGGGGTTCTGGTATTTTATTCCACGTGTTGAACAGCTGCCAAGTGTTTCACTGGTTTTCCCTAGAAGCCATCACAGCCATGCCTACTAATAGCATGGCTGTGATTGGCCAGTGCATCATGTGACCCAGCCTCTATATGGGGCTGGAGTCACCGTGCTGCATGTCATATGCTCTCAGGATAGTTTAGGGAGAGGATGCTGCTGGCTCTGTGAGGGACAGATTGCAGAACATCTCATCCTGCATTACTGAACGATCTGATTGTGGTCTAGGGAGAGATACTAGTACTGCTGCTTTGAGGGACAGATTGCAGACCTCATCCTGCTGCACAGAACGATCTGACTGGACTAGGTAGAGTCTGTTGCTTTAAGGGAAAGATTATTGTTCTAAAATCATCTCCAAGTTGTACAGGGAAAGGTTCCAGCTGTTGCTTTAAGGGAAAGATTATTGTTCTAAAATCATCATCAAGTTGTACAGGGAAAGGTTCCAGCTGTTGCTTTAAGGGAAAGATTATTGTTCTAAAATCATCTCCAACTTGTATAGGAAAAGTCTATTGCAGCCGCATAGAGCCATATTATTGTTCTAAAATCATCTCCAACTTGTATAGGAAAAGTCTATTGCAGCCTAATAGAGAGCCATATTATTGTTCTAAAATCATCTCCAACTTGTATAGGAAAAGTCTATTGCAGCCTAATAGAGAGCCATATTATTGTTCTAAATTTTAGAACAATAATATGTCTCTATGCGGCTGGAAGACACTTTGCCTATACAAGTTGGAGATGATTTTAGAACAATAATATGGCTCTATGCAGCTGCAATAGACTTTTCCTATACAAGTTGGAGATGATTTTAGAACAATAATCTTTCCCTTAAAGCAACAGCTGGAGCCTTTCCCTGTACAACTTGGAGATGATTTTAGAATCTAAAATCATCTCCAAGTTATATAGGGAGAGGTTCCTACTGTTGCTTAAAGGGGCAGATTATTGTTTCTTGCACAAATATAAAAATTGCATCTACATAGCTGGTTTAAAAAAAAAAAAAAATTCTAAAAACTACATTTGCGGCCAGCGGTGCATTTCTTGCACAAAAATTAAAAAAAAACAGTGTTGGCTACCTCCTCCTCCTCCACCGCCACTTTCACCGCCTCCTCAACCTCCAACTCCACATCCACCTCCATTTTTGATTTTTTTATGTGATTTTAGCTTAAAAAATATTTTAAGTTATTTCCCTATCTCCATTTCTTTGTAGGGCACTTGTCCAACTCTTACCCCCATTTTCCTTCCTTTTGCAGACCTCTAGGACTTGCCAGGACTTTGTTACAACCATTTTTGTGCCTAAAAGTTTGTGTCCCCATTGATTTCAATGGGGTTCGGGGTCCGGGTCAAAGTTTGGGTCAAGTCCGGACCCGAGCCCGGACTTTGTCCGTAAGTTCGGCTGAACCTGCCGAACCCGGACTTCCAGAGGTTTGATCAACTCTACTTGTAAGTTGTCCACACCGTAGAAGAATTACGACGTTGGAGACAGAGAACTTCTGGCCATTAGGAAGCTCTGGATGAATGGCCATATCTACTCGAGGGGTGCACGCACCCTATTCTCATATATACCGACCATAAAAACCTGGAATATCTGAGAACGGCAAAGAGATTGAAACCACGACAGGTCCGTTGGGTGATCTTTTTGTCAAGGTTCCACTTCCGTCTAACATACAGGCCGGGGTCAAAGAACGTCAAACTGTACGCCCTCTCTCGGATTTTCTGCGAACCCAGAGATTCCACACCACTCGATACAATCCTTCCGTCACGTAATTTTCTGCTCACCCAGGAAGATTTGCTATCGCAAATCAGACGATCCCTGGCAGGCTCTTCTGGCCCCTCTGATTCCAGGTTGCAGGCGAAGAATGGCCTATGGTGGTATGGCAATAAAATCTTTGTGCCAGCAGGACAACATATGGTCGCTTTAGGACTCTGCCATGACCACAAACTGGCTGGGCATTTTGGGGCACACAAGACGACTGAATTGCTGTCCCGCACCTTCTGGTGGCTGCGAGTCGAAGAAGACTGCAAGAGATACATCAGTACTTGCTCCATCTGTGCCTGCAACAAAACTGACAAAGCCAAGGCTTGGGGCCTCCTGAACTCGCTTCCGGTGCCTGAACTCACATGGTTCCAAATAGCCATGGACTTTATTGTGGAGTTACCTCCCTCTGAAGGGTACTCTACTATATTTGTGGTCATGGACCGCATGACAAAAATGGCCCATTTCCTCCCCACAAAGGGCACACCCACAGCTGCTGAAACAGCAGAAACTTTTATCAAGGAGATAGTCCGACTTCATGGGGTTCCCATCAACATCATCTCGGACCGCAAAGTCTTACTCCTCCGCTTATCACCCCCAGACCAATGGCCAAACTGAGAGAATGAACCAGACTCTCGGGCAGTACATCCGATGCTTTTCTTCATTCTCTCAAGATAATTGGGCTTCACTACTGCCGTTGGCCAAGTTCGATTATAATAACACCATCCACTCGGCCACTAAGCAGTCTCCATTTTGGGACAATTATGGTTTCCACCCCACATTTCTTCCCACTCTGTCCATGGAAAATACGGTGCCAGTGGCTCAAAGGGCCACAGACTTCTTTGAAACCAACAACAAACTCCTACAGGACACCCTGTCCAGGACTCAAGAGCTGAACAAGGAGGCCTTCGACAAAAGAAGGCGGGGGAAGCTGAAATTGCAGCCAGGCAACCAGGTCTGGCTTTCCACTTGGAACCTGAGACTAGCATGCCCCTCAAAGAAGCTGGGCCCAAGGTTCATTGGGCCTTTCACTATGAAGAGAAGGATTAATAGGGTGGCATTTGAGCTCGACCTCCCTCCATCTTTACGTATCCACCTGGTCTTCCACACCTTGCTGAAACCGACGTCCCCAGATCCCTTTCCGGGACGAAGATTGGACCCACCTGAGCCCAGAGGAAAGTTCCTGGGAACCAGAAACAAATATCTACACGGATGAACTTATTCAAGGTTTTAAAAGGAAGAAGTGCCCACCTGGGCATCTGGAGGCTGCCCCTTGGGGGGGGGGGCAATGTTACGAAATGACTGTGGCTGAAATTGCGCCTGTGCGCGCTCACGTGGCAATGGCGCCAAATGGCCCATTTAAGCAGACAGCAACCTGCAGCCGGTGCTGTCCGTTCTACAGCATGTGAGTGTTCCTGGGCTACCTGATTATCTGAGTATCTGTTCCTGTGACCCGGCTTGTCCTTGACCTTGTTGATTTCTGCCTGCACTGACCCCCCCTTGCCCACGACAACTCTTCTGCCTGATCCCTGTGTACCTTTGCTGCCAGCCCGTTGACGACCCTGCCTGCACCTGACGACTCTTCTGCCTGCACCCTTGGTACCGCATTGCCAGCTAGTTGCCGACCCGGGCTGCACGACCACCCGCTACCTGCACGAGCCTTTACCGGACCTTTCACACCATCACCAGTGATCCTGTCCAGCTCTCATGCCCCCCTGTGCTCTACCAGGGCTCCTCAAACCAGGACCATAAGAGTGGTTGCTTCCTGCATAAGACAGACTCCACCACCAGGTGCGTGACAAGAGGCTCTTGTAGAGTTAAAGAAGGGGCCCACTCCTCCTGTGCCAGTGGAACAAAAGTTCATCCGTGCCAGTTACCATGTGCAGAAGATGACACCTGTGGATGATGTGGAGGTGTACCTCACCACTTTCGAGAGAGTCGCTGTGCGGGAAGGATGGCAAAAAGAACAATGGGCGGGACTGCTAGCACCTTTTCTGACAGGTGAGCCCCAAACGGCCTATTTTGATTTGGAACCAGGAATAAGGACCCAGGACTATGAGCCTCTAAAAACAGAGATACTCACATGCCTGGGTGTCACCATGGCAATCCGGGCTCAACAGGTGCATCAGTGGACCTACCGCATGAACCAGCCACCCCGCTCCCAAATGTTTGACTTGATCCATCTCACAAGGAAGTGGTTAGAGCCAGAGACTTTGCCAGGCCCTCAGATGGTGGAGCGTATGCGTGTGCTCCCTGCTACTATGAGGAAGTTGGTCAGCCATGGGGACCCTAAACCGGCAAACCAACTGGTGCACCTCGTGATGAGATACAGTGCTGCTGAGGACTTGTTGCACCCATCTGTGCCCCACTCCAATGTATCCTGGGGTGAAATATCGCCTTGCGGACCCGGTAAGACTGTTCCAGGGTTCAAGGACGTGGGGAAGTTTAATAAGACTGCTACGGCTAAAGAGACTATGAGCTCTGGACATGGAGACTGGCCAAAGAAGCCAGGAAGGTCTTGGGGGACCCTTGAGAGGACTGGGTATAGAGCATATGCAGTGCTACTGATGTCATGCATTGGGACATATTGCTGCTAACTGTTCCCTAATTGATGAACCAATGCAGTGTGTCAATGCTTATATGAAAAGATGCATATCTTTTTTGCACAGGTCGCATGTACTGCATCCCGTCAGGGTTGCATGGAAAGGCAAAGTGTGTGTTGTCTGTTGATGGGGTAGTGTTGTGATTTTGGTCAACAGCAGTTGTGTAAATCCTGCAAAATTACACCCTAGCACCATCGGGGTCATTTGCATCCATGGGGAAACTCGGGACTACCAAACTGCGGTGGTCGAGATCGACACCCCTTGGGGCAGTGTGACACATTCAGTGGGGGTGGTACCTTCCCTGCTTCATGAGGCCCTGGTGGGGAGGGATTTTCCCAATTTTTGGAGGTTATGGGAAGGCACAGAGAGTCTGGAGGATAGAGCTCCCCCTGCTGGGGGAACTCTCACCAGACCCTTTTTGCCAGATGGAAGAGGAGACGGTTGGCAGGACCGAGGAAGCAGGAGACCCTCTTACTTTTCCTCTAATGGCTGGGGAACCGGAGGAGCTGGAAGACAGCTCTCAGCTTGAGGTTAATGAACCAGAGATCATTTCTGACTCTAATAGTGAGAGTGGACAGAATGTGACCACTGACTTACAGGTCAGGAGGCAGGATATTTGTACAGAGCAATTACGAGATGTCACCCTCATTAGAGCCAGAAAGAACATTAAGATGATGGATGGGGAACCTGTGGATCTTAATTAGGGGCTGTCTTTCCCCTACAAGACTCTTAAAAACAATTTGCTGTATCAGGTGGTAAAACACGGTGAGGACGAGGTAGAACAGCTGGTGGTTCCCAAACCCTTCATCAGGATGGTGCTAGACTTGGCCCATGGTCATATAATGGGGCGGGGGCATCTGGGTATGGAGAAGACCAGGGAGAGAATAACCTAGAGATTCTTCTGGCCCGGGTTGTATGCAGATGTCAGAGAGTACTGTGAGTCATGCTCCGAGTGTCAAATGTCTGCACTGTCACCCATTTTCCTCTTGTTCCCCTACCCATAATTAAAGTGCCTTTTGAGAGAATTGGCATGGATCTGGTGGGGCCAGTAGTAAAGTCTGCCTAGGGCCACCAACACATTCTGGTAATACAGGACTATGCGACACACTATCTGGAAGCCATACATTTGTGGAATAGCTGCGCTAAGACTATCGCCAAGGAATTGGTCCAGGTGTTTAGTTGTGTGGGGACCCCAAAAGAGATCTTAACAGATCAGGGCACCCCGTTCATGTCCACGGTTACTAAGGAACTGTGCAAGTTGTACAAAATCTCCCATCTCCGTACCTCTGTCTACCACCCCCAAACGGATGGACTTGTGGAGAGATTTGATAAAACCCTCAAAAGTATGTTGAAAAAGGTGGTCAACAAAGATGGGTAAAACGTGGGATTTTTTGCTGCCATATCTCATGTTTGCCATACGAGAGGTTCCGCAGGCGTCTGCGGGTTATTCCCCATTTGAACTCTTATATGGAAGATCCCAGGGGGCTGCTTGATGACGCAAAAGAAACTTGGGAAGGAGAGACCACCCCATATAGAAGCATCATAGAGCATATCACCTTGATGCAGGATCAATTCGCAGCTGTCCTGCCCCTTGTACGGGAACATATGGAGTGAGCCCAGGAAGCTCAGAGGAGGGTTTATAATCGGGATGCCAAGACCCGAACTTTCAACCCTGGGAACAAAGTCCTGATACTGGTTCCCACTGTGGAAAGTAAATTCCTGGCTAAGTGGCAGGGTGCCTTTGAGGTCAGGGAAAGCATAGGGGAGGTAAACTACAATGTTTACCAGCCAGAGAAGAGAAAACCAGAGCAAATTTGCTATGTTAATCTCTTAAAACCATGGAAGGACAGAGAGCATTTACTGACCATCTCCCCTCCTCAAGAGGACAGGGTACCAATGACTACTGACGTCCTCATACCTGAGTCCTTGTCTGTAACGCAACAAAATGACGTTAAAGAATTTGTGATTAAAAATATAGACTTTTTCGCCCCTGGACCCAGACTGACCTCAGTGATCCAGCATGACATAATCACGGAACCAGGTGTTCGCATAAATGTGAAGCCCAATAGAATCCCTGAGGCTAGACGAGAAGCAGTGGCAAAAGAAATCAAAACCATGTTAGAATTGAACGTGATAGAGGAGTCCCACAGTGACTGGTCGAGCCCCATAGTGCTGGTCCTGAAGCCCAATGGCACTATCAGGTTCTGTAATGACTTTAGAAAGTTAAATAGCGTATCCAAGTTTGATGCATACCTGATGCCTCGGGTTGACGAACTTATAGACCAATTGGGAGGTGCCCGGTACATGACAAGCCTAGACCTAACTAAGGGCTATTGGCAGATACCCCTAACAGAGACCGCAAAGGAGAAGACTGCCTTTTCTACCCCTGAAGGATCATTTCAATACAAGCGGATGCCATTTGGGTTACACGGTGTTCCTGCATCATTCTAAAGACCGCACTGCTCCTACGCAGCCGCCTACTTGGATGATGTGGTCATCCACAGCCCAGATTGGGAAGTGCATCTGCCCCGAGTGCAAGCTGGAACTTAACCCTTGGGTGGTTCAGTGGATATGCAGTTGGCTAAAGGATAGATCCCAGAGTGTGGTTGTAAATGGGGTTCACTCAGAACAGAGACCAGTCACTAGTGGGGTACCACAAGGCTCTGTATTGGGTCCTGTTCTATTCAATCTATATGTAAGTGATATAACTTAAGGTTTGCTGGGCAATGTATGTCTCTTTGCTGATGATACAATGGTGTGCAATAGGGTTGATATCCCTGGAGGTGTCTGTAACATGGAACATGATTTGGCATTGCTGGAAGATTGGTCAAAGCAGTGGAGACTGCAGTTCAATATTTCTAAATGTAAAATAATGCATCTAGGGAAAAAGAATCCGCTTAGAGAGTACAGCATTGGGGGCACAGTGTTAGCCAGCACTACAGAAGAAAAAGATTTGGAGGTGCTTATTTCAGATGATTGCAAAATGAGCAAACAGTGTGACCAGGCAGTGGGAAAAGCAAATAGAATTCTGGGATGTATCAGTAGAGGGATCACCAGCAGGAGGAAGGAGGTTCTGATTCCTCTATATAGCTCTTTAGTGAGACCTCACTTAGAATACTGTGTCCAGTTCTGGAGACCACACTTACAAAAAGATATTGATAAAATAGAACAAGTTCAGAGACGGGTAACAAAAATGGTGAAAGGTCTGGGGGATAAAACATATCAAGAGCGACTTCAGGAACTTAATATGTACAGTCTGGAGGAAAGAAGGGAGAGGGGAGACATGATTGAAACCTTTAAATACATCAAGGGGGTGAATAAGGCTCAGGAGGGCAGTCTTTTCAATATGAAACCAAAATCAAGAACACGGGGACATGACCTCAAACTAACTGGGGGGAAGTTCAAAACTAATCTTAGAAAGTATTATTTTACTGAAAGGGTGGTTGATGATTGGAATAAACTACCAACAGAGGTTGTGAGACAGTCAACAGTAAATGGCTTCAAACATGCTTGGGATAAACATAAATCTATAGTCAGACAACAAGGTTAATGTAAAAAAAAATATATAAAAAAATAAATAAATAAAAAAATAAAAAAAATAAATAAATAAAAAGGGGCAGACTCGATGGACTACTCAGTCTTTTTCTGCTGTCACTTTTCTATGTTTCTATGTTTCTAAGCAGTGATAGATTCCCTTAGGAAAGTGGGTCTCACAGCCAACCCCAAAAAATGTGTCATTGGTCTAGAGGAGGCCAAATACCTTGGCCACATTATCCAACAAACTAGAGGCAATCCAAAAGTGACCACAATCTCTAACTAAAAAGCAGGTGCGTGCATTCCTGGGGATCATGGGTACTATAGGCGCTTCATCCCCGACTTTGCCACCATTGCTGTCCCCCTGACGGACCTGACAAGGGGTAGAGGGTTGGTCATGGTGAAGTGGTACCTTGAAGCCGAGAAGGCGTTTCAGAAGTTAAAACAAACCCTCTGTGTAAAACTAGTGCTTGTGACTTCACCAAGGACTTTGTGGTGCAGACCGATGCCTCTGATGTGGGTCTAGGGGCTGTACTTTCCCAGATCAGAGATGGGGAGGAGCACCCGGTTGTATACCTGAGCCGAAAATTAAACAGGCATGAAAAAAATTATGCCATCATCGAGCAAGAATGTCTCGCTATTAAATGGGCCTTGGAGACCCTAAAGTATTATTTGAGACTCGTCACCGACCATGCCCCCCTGAAGTGGATGTGTGACAAAAGGGAAAAAAATAGTCGGGTGACAAGGTGGTTTCTGGCCCTACATCCCTACAGGTTTACAGTGGAACATAGGGCGGGAAAGCTGAAAAACAATGTGGATGCCCTTTCCCAAGTCTACTGTATGGGTGTGACAGTTGCTCAGCCGCAGGGGCTTGAGCAGAGGGGGGGACATGTGACGTTATACGAGGTGTGATAGTGGACAGGCAATATCTGTCGCCTTGCATGCGTTCACTTGGAGTGGACTATAAAGAGTCCGGCCAGCCACCATGCCAGGCTGGTTCCGGCCCGGTGTTTCTGGTCCACCCAAATTCCCCTTCAGCTGCTTTAAATGACCAGGAGGAAAACTCAGTGTTGCTCTGGCCTGGGACTCAGTATCACTACACTGAGAGAGCTACACCTTGGGAATTGGTTGCTCTAAGGACTCAAATAGAAAAGGCTTGCGTTTGTTTAATTTGGAGGTGTCTGGGACGAGCCCGACATCGTATAGAGAGGTATCCTGATCTGTATAGTTTAGCGCCGGACGGCAAGGAGTTGTTTTGCTATTTTGCTTGTTTTATGACTTGCAACCTTTTATCAATAAAACTGGCAGCCCGCCAGACTTTTAAGAAAGTTTGTCTTCAAGCTGCCTTTTTCCCAGGAGAGGTGATCCCCACGAGCTAATTTCCCACAAGGGGTACACCAGTATAAAGAACATGAGTACAACCAGCCAATAGACAAAACCTAGGTATAAAAAAGGAATCAGCGAGGTGTTAGCATGTACTTGTCTGGTATAAGCAATATGTTTTCATAGAACCTGGAATTATTGTGGGACTGGACACCGTAAGGAACAAGGAGCGTCCAACTTATTTTAGGTAAACCTAAAGAGGAAGGAAAAAAAATGTAGACAGAGAAAGACAAGGGTAGATGGGAGAGACCAGGGGGCCCAGAAGGAAAAAGGGAAATGGGTGAGGGGTGGGGGAGAGAAAAAAAAAGGGAAGACTGGTAGTATGTCTCAGTAAAAAAAGACCCAGGAGCAACTTTCAGTTAACAATCTTTTTCTTCAAAAAGAACCTTCCCCTCCTCAGAGTAGGCAAACATATTCCATAACGTTCCAGTTTTAGAGTACCGTTCACGTTTATGTTATGCTGTGAGGATTAAATCCTCCATCTTATTTATTTCTTCCACTTTTTTAAGCCAAAGACCAATTGTTGGCGGCTGTGGACTTAGCAGCAGCAAGACTTAGCAGTGTTTAAGAGGTGACGAATAATTGATCTTTTATAAATTTTCGCTGGAAGATATGGAGAAGAAAAAAGGCTGGATCATCCGAAACCTTGTGATCTGTACATTTTTGAACAATCCTCCGAACCTCTCTCCAGTAATGTAGCTCTGATTTAAAATGATCCCTCTATAAAACACTAACCCAAATATATGAGCTAGCCCAAAATAACAAATCTATTATCAATCAGTGCACTAATTAAAAATGTTAGCAATGTAAAAGAATAATCTTATCTGTGAACAAATGAAAGTGCTGACTGTGCTAATAAATAAATAAATAAATAATTATGTAAAAATGCTTGTGATATCCGGATTTAAACAAATCTTACAGAGGAAAGGTTCAAGTGATAGGGCAAAAAGGAGAGGGGATAAGGGGCGTCCCTGTCTCGTCCTATTAGTAAGGATATGTGGAAAGAGTGGGTGGGGGCAGTCAATACATTTGGCCCCATCCCAATATGCAAAACAAGCGGGAAAAGAACCCCCTAGGTGGGACTTTACCTGCCCAAAGGTTTTTAGTACATATTATTCAAAAGGTTAAATCAGACACAAAATTATAAAAATATATACATTTTATTTAACAATAGTTAAAAACGTATACAGTAATAGTAGCTGGGAATGCAAACTAGTCAGCATAGTAAAGAAGCCAGCCCTGAATAGATACTAAAGAATCCTTGGACTTAACGCGATGGTGACACCAAGGCATATGCCCAAGATGCCCGATGAATTACAGTTCATTTCTTTCATCGGGTGTGTATTGGATAGAGCCAAGAGCTTATTCTGACAAAGGTTAAAATTGCATATACCAGCCATGATAATCATTAAAAGCAAACCGTGGTGTCCATCAATATGATCCAGGAGAAGCAAATGGTTTGTAGCACTCAGATGACCTCCAACGAGACCTGGCAGTAACTGACGCCACGTGTAAATGCGGAAGAGCACACAGTTCAACCAATGGAGCATTAGAGGCACCGTCTACTGCATGGGAAAAAGCCACATGTCCCCTCTGGTGGATTCGGATAACATGTACTAAAAACCATTGGGCCGGTAAAGTTCCACCTAGGGTGTTCTTTTTTCCGCTCGTCCAATTAGTAATGGCGAATGGTTCGGAAGGAACTCTGTTGGCCTCAACTGTTGGGTTTGAAAATATCTTGGGGATCCAATTAAGCATGGTGTCCGCAAGTCCCACGTGCCGTAAGACCGAGAACATAAACCTCCAGTTCACCCGGTCAAACACTTTCTCAGCCTCTGTACCCAGGAACATACATGGAGTGTGGGTCTCATTGGCCACATGAATCAGGTTAAGAATAGTGTTGAGCGAACCCGGACTGTAACGTTCGGGTCCGTACCGAACTTTCGGGTGTCCGGGACCCGGACCCGAACACGGACATTTCAAAAAACGTTCGGGTTCGGGTTCTGGGTTCTGGTAGTTGATCATGCATGTTGAATAGCTGCAGGGCAGCCAATCAACAAGCGTTTCACTGGTTTGCCCTTAGAAGCCATCACAGCCATGCCTACTAATGGCATGGCTGTGATTGGCCAGTGCATCATGTGACCCAGCCTCTTTATAAGCTGGAGTTACAGTGCTGCATGTCACGTGCTCTTGGGTTAGTGTAGGGAGAGGAAGCTGCCGGCGTGAGGGAGAGATTACAGACATTTTAACATCTGATCCTGCATCCTGAGATAGATTACTACTGCTGTGCTGTTGCTCTTGGGTCTTGGGCTTGGGCTTGCAAAAAACTTTACAGGCACAAGCCCAGGCCCAGGGCCTGTGGGCTTTCAAGCCATGCCTGGGCTTGCAATGTCAGGCCCAAGCGAG
>BLSH010448470.1:610092-626251 GCA_018402905.1 Glandirana rugosa | reverse complement strand
CCGGTTTGCTTTAAAGTGATACACACATTTTGCAGAACAGTGATATGGGTACTCCCGGCTTATTTATACTTTTTTGACACAGTTTGAAGATGATTTTAGAACAGTTCTATGGCCTCTAATGTTAATTAATACTTTTCAGACCCATTTTGAAGATGATCTCCATTTTTGCATTTTTTATGTTTTTATTTTTTTTAAAATATTTAAAGTTATTTCCCTGTCCCCATTTCTTTGTAGGTCACTTGTCCCACCCTTACCCACATTTCCTTCCTTTTGCAGACCTCTAGGACCTTCCAGGACTATTTTACAGCACTTTTTGTACCTAAAAGTCCGGGTCTCCATTGATTTCAATGGGGTTCGGGGTCCGGGACAAAGTTCGGGTTCTGTCCGGACCCGAACCCGGACTTTGTCCCGAAGTTCTGCCGAACCAGCAGAACCCGGACTTCTAGAAGTTCGCTCAACTCTATTTCATAGCTCTAACTGTGAAGAAACCTTTCCGTATTTTGACATGAAATCTTTTTTCCTCTAGACGTAAAGCGTGCCCCCTTGTCCTCTGTGATGACCTTAAAGTGAATAACTCCACCAAAATCACTATATAGACCACTTATGTATTTGTACATGTTGACTTTATCCCCCCTTAATCTCCTCTTCTCAAGAGAGAATAAATTCAGCTCCTCTAATTTTTCCTCATAACTGAGCTCCTCCATGCCTCTTATCAGTTTGTTTGCCCTTCTCTGCACTCTCTCCAGTTCCCTGATATCCTTTTTGAGAACTGGTGCCCAAAACTGAACTGCATATTCCAGATGAGGTTTTACTAATGATTTGTACAGGGGCAAAATTATATCTCTCTCTCTGGAGTCCATAACTCTCAATACAAGAAAGGATTTTACTTGATTTGGAAACCGCACCTTGGCATTGCATGCTATTATTAAGCTTATGATCTGCCAAAACCCCCAGATCCTACTCTACTATGAATTCTCCCAGTTGTACTCCCCCTGATATGTATGATGCATGCATATTCTTAGCCCCCAAGTGCATAACTTTACATTTATCTACATTAAACCTCATTTGCCACATAGTCGCCCAATTAAACAGTGCATTGAGGTCAGCTTGTATGTTGGAGACATCTGTAAGGACGTTATTCCACTGCATAGTATGGTGTCATCTGCAAACACTGAAATGGTACTTTTCATCCCAAATCCGATATCATTTCATTTATAAAGATATTAAAAAGTAAGGGTCCCAAACTGAAACTTGGGGTACACCACTGATAAACTTAGACCATTCAGAGTATGAATCCTTAACCACTACTCTCTGAATGCGGTCTTTTAGACAGTTTTCTATCCTTTTACAAATTGATCTTTCCAAGCCTGTAGACTTTACCTTACACATTAGCTGTGTGTGGGGAACTGTGTCAAACGCTTTTGCAAAAATCCAAGTATATCACATCCACAGCCACCCCTCTGTCCAAGGTTTTACTTACCTCCTCATAAAAATAAATCAGGTTTGTTTGACAACTTCTGTCTTTTTCATAAATCCATGCTGCCTGTTGCTTAAAAAAATTTTTTCCTACATGAGCTCTGGTGACTACAGAGGGAAAATGTATTTTTTGTGTTTGGGTTCCTTCACACAGATGGCCAGAGGGTAGTAAAAACACGTGGTTGAGCCATGGTTGTACCATCCAGCTAAATTCTATTATTGCAAACTGATGGGGCTCTACACACAATGCCACAATGCTTTGTTTTGTGGCAAATATGGCAAGAGTCCCTCATTCAGACTTGAAATGGATTTGTTGACCTTTACATGTGAAAAGTTGAAGTCCTGCCTCTCCAGGCTCCCTGGGAAGTGTACACAGGACATACTGGCCATGAAAATTTGGCCACATATCATTTACTTCTCTAGGTCTTCCTCACACATGCTGTCAGAGGAGTAGTATAAACCAAAGGGACCACTACCACAGGATACCCAAACTAACTAAACAGGACATCTACTAATCTAACATCGATTGGAGGAGGATTTCTTAATGTAATCAAAAGTGCATTTGATTACTGTGAGCACTTAGGTGTCACGATAAGGTGCAAGCACACCATTTGTTTTCATGTTTTCACACTGAAATTGATATCACGGAAGAAAGTCAACTGGGCACGTTAATTACTGTTGGATACGAACACTAATGCACTTTCAGCACATGTGCACTTTATTTAAACTTTATTATAAATGGATCATTGTTATGCACTTTTCTTTTGGAAAGGAGCAGCGCCATCTAAGTGCAGCAATTGTATTAACATTTATTCCAAGGATTCCATGGCGCTGCTCTTTTCCTCGTTTGCTTTTCCACATTCCAGAGCCTGCAGCCATCCATAGCCAGTGTTACACCTGCAGAGACTATTCCTTTTTTATGAACCTTCATTTTAGAGACTTTGATTGCCTGTGCTGTCCGTCCAGCTAACAGTGCGCTCATGAGTGTTTTTTCACATTTTTTTTTTGTGAATTTTATTTTTCTGATGATTTGATATATATGCATTACTGACTGTTTAACTATACCAATGGTTATTGTTTCACTTTTTGGTTTGCGCAACACCAATTTATATATATATACTGTATCATTACTGGAGGGAACACAGTGTAGTGTTTGCGGCAACTACATCTGGCATGATTTTAAACATTCACTTATATGACAAGAACATAGTGAACACATTATTTTTTTTTTAATCAACAAAAGAGGTTTATTTGAGCAAAGAAGCAGTAGGCTTTACAATTATAGACATATAATCATACAGTCAGAAATTAGCATAACATAACCATCAAAGGCATATCGGTCAAAATATCCAATATAAAAAGCCTTACTTTTAATACCATGCATAGTAGCGTAAAATTAAAGGAACATACCAACTGGAGACAAGCCTCAACTATTGCTCAATCTAAAAAGATATACCAGTCCATATGTCATAGACACTAAGACCCTGTCATGGAGCATCCTCACTTCGTCTACAAAGTCTCATGCAACACCACATCATCCATTGTATTAAAGTAGGTAATTGTTGACTAGCCCATGAGTAATCTATCTAGGTCCATTTGCGGGGGAGCCACATCCCGATTGTTCAACCAGTGTTGCCAAATCTTTAGGAATTTTGCTGGGGAATTTCTATGATAGTAGGTATTTTTTTCCCTCACTATATTATAGAATATTTTTAACTGCCTGAATCCACTGTGCAGTCATTGGGGGATGTATAGACATCCAAAGTCTAGCTATCCGCTTCGTTGCTAGGCATAGTAGTCTTGTAAGGGCAATAAATATCGGAGGGGAGTACTGTTCCTCGTCTAGACTACCCAATAAGCACCTCAGCGGATCCACGGGTAAATTAACCTGATATATCCTATTTATTGTTGCTGTGACTCTGTTCAAATACCTCACCAACTTGGGGCACCTCCACAACATGTGTATAAAATCGCTCGTCTGAGCTTGACACTTAGGACATATCCCAGAATCCCTCCTACCCCATTTATGCAACTGTACTGGAGTACGGTATACCCGATTGTAGGATAAAAAGATGTGATCATTTTTGAGCCGCAGATACCAACACCAGAGGTCCAGTCTCAAGAATCTGCATCTATTGTTCGCCATCTATGGGGCCTACCTCTTCCTCTAATTTTTCGCGACAAGGCAAAAGGTCAACCGCCTGTATATAGGATAAAAGGTGCGCATATATCCAAGAGATAATACCTTATTTTCATTTGCAGTAAATATAGATTCTAGAAACGAGGAGTCTTCTAATTGCATGGTAGAACATCTGCCTTGACACCGCATAGCATGGTGTAGTCTAAGATATTGGTAAAAATGATTTTTCATCTGCGGGTACTCCAGTACAATTTGCCAGTAAGTTTTTAATCCGGAGTTAGAGACCACCTGAGAAATATAATCTATCCCCATTGTCTCCCATATCTGATGTTTAGTGAGCTTAGCTAATTCCTTATAGAATCTATTATGCCAGATAGGGGTTTTAGACAGGAACCCAGTCAGCCCCTGTCTCCGCCTGATTTCTCCCCGCAGCCTCATTAACAGTTGGACCGTAGGGCAATGGGACAGAACCGTGCGATAACCCATTTCCATAAGGGACAAAGCTGTATATCTGCTGTCCGGGCAAATTAGTAAGCCCCTAGAAGGGTCTGTTACTGTGGTCAGATCCCAGCCTGCAAAATGCTGCAGCTAAGCGAAGTAATACATTTGGGGATGTGGGACAGCCATCCCTCCCTGGTGCTTGGGAAATTGTAAAGTGGTGAGTTTCATGCGAGCAACCCCATTTTTCCAGATAAGGGCCCTAAACTGGGACTCCATGCGCTGGAACCAAAAATTAGGGATCCAAACTGGGGCGTTATGCAAAATGTATAGTAACTGTTGGGCACAGATCATCTTGATCAGATTTGTACGTCCAGTTACTGTTAATGGCATTTTGTACCAACTGGCACATTTGTGTTTAAATTTATGGAGTAACTGTTTTAGATTCAGGGGTAGATACTCCCGTGGGTCACCAGTTATCACTATTCCCAGGTATTTGAAAGAGGCGACAACCTGTATTTGGGTTAGGCTTCCAGGCAGGGCCCCTGGTAGTGAGTTCAGTGGAAGAAGAACTGACTTATGCCAGTTAATGGCAAAGCCCAAAAGCTGCCAGAAGTAATCAATCAGCCGCACCAACTCCCTCAAAGAGCCCTCAGTGTCCCCCAAGTATAACAATGTGTTGTCCGCATATAACAACACTTTGTCCTCCCTCTGCGGAAGCCCACAATAGTTGGAGATGACCGGATTACCGCCGCCAGTGCAAGGGAAAAAAGCAGGGGTGAGAGTGGACACCCCTGCCTCATCCCCCTCAACAAGGGAAATGAATCCGATAGGCTCAGCATATAATAGTTGTAATTTTATAGTGTGGTTAAGAGCCTTATGAAACAATAAAAAAAGTATAAAAATAAATGAAAACTTAATATAGGTTGGTTTTCAGCAGCGCTAAAAGTGCAAAATATATCGATATAAAGTGCAATAGTAATCAAAGTGATTGAACGCTCTAAAATGCATGAACATTCACATCAATATAAAGTGCATCAATAATACATAAACGTTGAATGCTGCAAAAAAACAAAGACGCATGAAAGTGCATGTGCTCGAAAAAAGGTTGGGTCACGTGAGCCACATGAGGCGCCAGAGAGAAGAGTTGTCCTCACCTCAGAGGGAGCTGGGCCCGTAACTGGCTTTGAAGGGAAAACGGAGGAGACAGGGAGCTCAACTGATTGATATGCTGATTGACCATTATACATCTGGTGAGCCTCAGTGTGTTTATGTCTGCACATGGTGACACTGGTGAAGGAAGTTAATGGAACAATTTTATTTCACAATATACTTTATTGCTGAAAACATTTAATTGTAGAATATCATGTGGTATTGCACATCATGATTTTTAATTTGAATTGTATCTATATATTTTATGGTATTGTTATTAGAGTTGAGTGAACCCGAACTGTAAAGTTCGGGTCCCTACCGAACTTTGGGGTGTCCGTGACCCGAACCCGGACATTTGAAAAAAAGTTTGGGTTCGGGTTCTGGGTTCAGGTATTTGATCACGCATGTTGAATAGCTGCAGGGCAGCCAATCAACAAGTGTTTCACTGGTTTGCCCTTAGAAGCCATCACAGCCATGCCTACTAATGGCATGGCTGTGATTGGTCAGTGCATCATGTGACCCAGCCTCTGTATAAGCTGGAGTCACGTAGTGCTGCATGTCACATGCTCTCAGGCTAGTCTAGGGAGAGGATGCTGCCGGCGCTGTGAGGGACAGATTGCAAATATAATATTAATAACATCTCATCGATCTGATTGTGGATTAGGTAGAGATTACTACTACTACTACTGATTTTAGGGACAGATTGCAGATCTAATAACATCTCATCCTGCATTACAGAATGATCTGACTGGACTAGGTATAGTCTACTGCTTAGAGGGACAAATTATTGTTCTAAAATCATCTTCCAATTCTATAGGGTCAGGTTCCTGCTGTTGCTGTAAGGGACAGATTATTGTTCTAAAATCATCGCCTACTCCTATAAGGTCAAGTTCCTGCTGTTGCTGTAAGGGACAGATTATTGTTCTAAAATCATCGCCTACTCCTATAGGGTCAGGTTCCTGCTATTGCTGTAAGGGACAGATTATTGTTCTAAAATCATTTTTCTTCCTTTTGCAGCCCTCTAGCACTTTCCAGGACTTTTTTACAGTCATTTTTGAGCCGAAAAGTTCTGGTCCCCATTGACTTCAATGGGGTTCGGGGTAAAGTTGGGGTCAAGTTCGGTACCGAACCCGAACTTTTCCGCGAAGTTCGGCCAAACACGAACATCCAGGTGTTCGCTCAACTCTAATTGTTATTGTATTTTTTATCAATATATATTTATTGTTAGTTGTATCTCGTCAGGTTTTTTATATAATCCATCCACAGGAAACGCCCCTACATCACAACCACCATTATCTTCTGTCCATTAAGAAAATCAGAACTTTTGTCCACTATCATACTATAAATAATTCAAGTGAAGTGAAATTTGTATTATGACCCTCCCGAATCATTAGACACCATTAGCCCGTCTTGCCACTGTTTATATTGCACCAATCTGAACAGTACTCTCCATAAGGACTACGAGAAAATGGCCTCAATGCCTGCATTGTGTAGGCGTGAAGTAAATCATAGCCGGCTCTTTATATACCATCAAAAAGACTCCAACAAAATGGCGAACAGGTTTCTAATGCGCAGCGACAGTCGGGCTGCATACAAACATGAATCGTTCTCAACTGCAGCAGGTCTATCCAGGCCCCAATCCGTGCCCCAGGTAAACACGGGGATTACACAATAGATTTCAAAAAGAACACACGAAAATGATCAGGAGGCCACAAGAAAATGGCCGCCAAACCCCCATAGCATGTATGCCGATTCCGCGATTGTCAGCGGCCACTGTGCAAGCTCCAATGACGCTAATCCTTCACACCGGACAATAACCCCTCACTCTTACCTATAAATTCCACCCAAAATAACTGCTCTGCTTACTCCTCCAGATGAAGCCACGTTGGATGGTGATGTATAATGTAGAGGTGAAGCCTGGCGGTGGTATCGTTGAAGTACATGTGAGACGTTCATCTTGATGTTTCTATGCTGTATATTTTTAATAAAATGTGAGTGAATTTTTAAAGGGGTAGTATGATTTCTGTTTGATATCTGGATGGACATACTGCAGCAGTGGAGTTTTTCTTTTACATGTTGCCTGGAATTGGCAGCTCTGATTCTGGATCAGATTTATTGAGAATGTACCTACGTTTAGACTCGGTGGGGTAATTTGTATTAGGAACCATTGGAGAAGATATTCTATTCCCTGCAAGGAAAATGTACCTATCTGAGGTGGGGAAACATTGATTATATATGCGTGGCTAGACCCAGTGGGGTTGCATATTGAGGTGAGCCTCCAATTCACCCGGTGGAGGGCAGCACAGTGGAAATTACACTAGCAACACTTTATGGATATAAAGCACACAGCACTATGAACTGTATCGCCACACGGCCTGAATGAAAGGACGTTAAAACATAGTGCTCTCTTGATTATCTCTGCACTATCCCAGCACAAGCACTTTTCAATTTATTGTAATTGCTTCTTGAAATATATGTAATTGCACTCTGAAAGGAGAGGTTGTTTAATATAGCGCTCTTTTTGATTATTCTCGCACCATTTCAGCACAAGCACTTTATTCATTTTTTAGTTAATTTCACTATATTTTGGTATGTGCATGTTTTTAGAAATATTGGGATCACATGTTATTTGATGTGTATATATATTTTTTCTTGCAAAGATTGCCATTGTATACATTAGCACAAAACAGTGAACTCCATCCACTTGGAACATTGGAAATGTACTTTTACCCATAATGCAAATTATACCAGTGAGCTACACTACATGGTACATGTATACGTTTTTTATTGTTTCATAAGGCTCATTAACCATACTTGACAGCAGCACCCCCACAAACATTCTCTATAAAATGATCTCTATATGTGTGACACACAATAGTGGTGGCAGCAGCTAGCATTCTCAGGTTTTGGGGTACATCAGAATTAAACCATCTTAATCAACATTCATCCCTATTTGGGGGTCTATATCATCCCCCACTAGGCAGCGCATAGCCACCAATCTTACTAATATAATAGTTGTACCCACGAGATGAAGCGCTCACCCAGTCCAAACCGGCAGAGCACTGCCCACAGATAATTCCACTTGACGTTGTCAAAAGCTTTGGCAGCATTGAGGGAAAAAATAGGGGGTTGACATTTCTTCCATTAAGGCTATTCTGGCTCATTGCGGGGTGTTGCTAACTTCCTGTCATGAGTAGGCTAGTTACGGAACGCAGCCTCTGGCTCAGCATGAACATTTATGGGAGTGGGGTCCTATGGGGTAGGAGAGAGGGTGGGGTTACCCAAACGTATGCTGCCATTCAGTCCATCAGGAAAGGAAAATTATGGTAAGTATTTGTTAGGAAATTTTCAGTTTTTTAACCTTATCCTGAATATGCAGTTCACCAATCCTCGGGAAAGTCATTGTTGAATTAAAATACTTCAGTGAAAGGCAACACATTTAATAAGAAGGTTGGAAGATCTCTGCTATGAGGTCAATTACATAGACTACAATTATTCTCTCTGGAGTAGAAGTTCTTCAGAGATGATATGATTACAATGTAAAAATATATCAAAGGTGACTTCTATAACTGTAATAAACTGTTTACGCTAAGGTCCCTGAAGAGGACAAGGGGGCAGTATTTGGGGTTAGAAGAAAGGAGGTTTAACCTTAGATTGTAAAAAGGGGTTGTTTACTGTCAGAGAAATTAAAATGTGGAACTCCCTCCCCCCAGGAAGTGGTACAAGCTAAGAGTGTTAACAACTTCCAAAAACTTTTAGATGGCTTCCTCAGGAAGCATAATATATAGGTCTATGGGAATTGTTAGCGAATAAAAAAAAAAAATCATACAAATCGAATACACACATAGTTTGAACTAAATTGACCTGTGTCTTTTTTTCAGACTTATAAACTTTGTAACAATGTAATTGCCAGTGAGTCAGGTTGGGAAGCCTGCATGCAAGATCAACTATAATAAAGGGCATATATGAACCTAAGGTTGTTCAGACAGTATACCAGCTTCCCAATTAAAAACAATACATGTAAGAGAAAGATTAAGCGACTTTCAATGTATCAAAAGAAAACCATAAAATACACACAGTATAATATTAAAAACGAATAACATTTATTTTTAACAAACATGGAATTGTGCAAAACTGAGCATGATACCACAGGGCTCCCACATAATAAAACATGTTAAAAACACTCATGTTCCCCGTGTTGCCTGTCTTAATATTCCAAATGATGGTAACCAATTTTTTTACAAATACAGCATCTACAGCATGATTGCAGCACTAATGCAGAATGCAATCACCAACCGACTCAACACGTTTTGTTTAGATATTTACAGTTTTTTCAGTAGTTAATCTTGGTTAATATACAGTGCATGATGAAAAACATCCATATGTAGTCATATGGTTATAAACATTTACAAGGCAGGAAAATGAAGGATGTGCTGCCAGGAACCGTGGAAGAACATAGAATCCCTAAGATGGATGTAGATGTGAGATCATATCCAAATGGTTCGGTGTAAGTAAATACCAGGAAGAGTATTTTAGTGTATCACAAGATATTGCATATCCATATTGAGAAACACCTGTTAGTGTACGGTAAAATATATAATGGATGTTAAAGCCTGCCAGAATCTACCAGCAACCTGAGAAGGTACAGGAAAGTCGTTAGGTATCCAAAACCCCCAGATAATAGGGACAAAGTGAAGAGATTGTACATGTGAACATATTATAACGTGTCAATCTTCTAGCAGCTTCAAATACCCTCTTTCTCTCTTGCAATATTTTTATGATCCAAAGCATGACAAGACCAACTGGTTCAAGGGCATTGAGTAACCAACCGGTCAGGGCAAGTGTCAAACATCTTTGAATTCAGGGCAGCCTTTTGGACCTTTATCCCGTATATTACAGAGAAAGCTTTGAAACTACAACTGGACAACAATACAACTGTCTTTTATATTCTCTGCAAGTCATTGATATGCTGCTAGAAAGTCCTAAAGTCAGCCACTGAGGAGTCTATGCCAGAGTATGGAACCAGTTTGTTAGATTTGCCAATGGTATCCCCTTTAAGCCCCTGCAGCCAGATGTATCAAACATGCTAGAGTCCTTGCAACTTAGTTTCAATATGGGATTGGGTTGAATACCATCAAGGTCCCATATCTGTTTTATCAGCTTTGTCGAGTGCAGACTGGGTGCCACATCATCTAGTTACCCAGTTTGTCAATGCATGTAACATTTGCCCTCCAAGGAGAGTCCTCTTCCTACCATGGGACAACTTATACTTGGTCCTAGATGTGTTGGTAGACTCTCCTTTCCATCCAGGTGACTTGTGCTTTCTGGAATCTCACACTACACACAACCATCCTGGCGGCCATAACTTTAATGCAAAGGGTAACTGTTAGAGAAGGAACATCTCTGCCAGTGTATTCTGGCAGGTTTCCGCGGTGGTGCTCATGCCTGTGCGCGTTCGCACGGCGCCAAATGGGGCTATTTAAACCTGGAGAGTCCAGCAACAAGTGCTGCTCATTCTACAGCGTCCGCGACCTGTGTGCCCCAGCTCCTACTACCTGTTCCTGAGTTCGTTCCGCTTTCTGTTGACCCGGCTTGTCCTGATCTGCTGTTCCGCTGCCTGCACCGACCCCGGCTTTCCACGACCATCCGAATGTCTGCTCCCTTGTACTTCTGCTGCCCGCCCATTAACGAACCTTGCTTGAACTTGACTACCCACTTGCCTGATCCTTTTGTACCGTTCTGCCTGCCTGTTGCCGACCCAGCCTGTACGACCACCCGTCTATCTGCACGACCTTCTGGAGCATCACAAACATCATCAGTGACCATCCAGCCCTCGTGCCATCCCGCACTCTTGGATCTCTGTCTACTCTAACAGGGGTCCTTCAATCGGGTGCGCAAGAGCGGTTGTACCCTGCACAAGACAGACTCCACCACCAGGTTCGTGACAGAAACGAGCAGCCATGACCGAGTCTGCGCAGGCCTCACCCAGGCCGTCAAAAATTTGCAAGAGGGATACACCCAATTAGAAGAGCGGGTACAGGAACTGTCCACCGCTCCGACCTCCAGTGCTACGGCATCCCGTACCATTGTGGCCCTGCCCTCGGAACCTAAGGTCCCGCTGCCGGATAAATTCTCCGGGGACCGGCGCAAGTTCCAGGTCTTTCGAAGTGCGTGCGATTTATATCTGGGACTGCAGCAACGCACATTTTCCCTGGAGAGTACCAAGGTCGGATTCATTATCTCCCTGCTGCAGGGTGAACCCCAGGCATGGGCTCTCAGACTATGGGAGCAAAATGCCCCTGAAGTTGCCACAGCTGCCACCTTCTTCCAGGCCATGACGCAGCTATATGAAGACCCCCACTTGGCTGCCACGGCAGAGGCTACGCTGCACAACCTCCAGCAGGGCCGCCGCCCAGTGGAGGACTATGCTGCTGAATTTCGGCGCTGGAGCGCGGACACAGCCTGGGGCAGCGCGGCTCTCCTGTTTCAGTTCCGCATGGGACTTTCAGAACCTCTGAAGGATGAGCTGGCATGAGTGGGGATCCCTAAGACCTTGGAGGAGCTGATCACCCTGGCCATCTCCATCGATCGACGCCTCAGAGAGCGCCGCACCGAAAGGTCTTCTGGGCAGTTATGCCCTACCTGGATGCTTCCTCGGGTTCCTGGCTACCCGACACCGCCTCTCTTCCACCCGACATCCTCCTCCTCCTCTCCGCAGGACACCTCCAAGCCCATGCAGATTGGATTGCTTCGGCCTTCTCTCAGCACCGAGGAAAGACAACGTCGGTTCCAGCTGAACCTCTGCCTCTACTGCTGTGAGCCCGGTCACATGGTCAGGACGTGCCCCGCGAAGTGCGGTAAGTGCTTGACCACCGTCCCTAAGGACCTGGCTAAGTTTCCCAGTTCTCCTGCTCATCTCACCATTCTCCTCTCTTTGCAGCTTCTCGGAGTGATTATCACGGTTCCAGCAATTCTTGATTCAGGGGCGTGCAGCTGCTTTATTGACCTAGACTTTGCTGCGCAGCACCACATTCCCCTGCAACCCAAGACACATAAACTGGTGATCCGTTTGGCCGATGGGTCACACATAAAATCCGGGACTGTTACCCATGAAACTGCCCCCCTCTCTTCCACAACTCTGGATGGTCATCAGGAACATCTACGGCTGGATGCCATTGCCTCTCCCCTCTGTCCCATCATCTTGGGACTGCCCTGGTTTCAGGCCCATAACCCTAGCATAGACTGGACCACTGGAACTGTCAGCTTCCAGTCGCCCTATTGTGGCCAGCATTGCCTGAACCCCAGGGGTGGAACAGTTCCCTCACTCCTCAGCCTGGATTCTGAAACTGAACCCGACGTCCGGACTCTTCTTCCTCAGGCCTATCACTCATTCCTGGACGTTTTCAGTAAGAAGGGGGCAGATAAGCTCCCGCTACATAGGCCATACGATTGCCCTATCGAATTACTGCCCGGGGCAGAAGTTCCGTTTGGGAGGATTTACCCCCTCTCCGAGCCTGAACTAGCGGCTCTCAAGTCCTACCTGGACGAAAACACAAAGAAGGGGTTCATCCGGCCATCTATGTCTCCGGCCGGAGCCGGTATCTTCTTTGAGGAGAAGAAGGACCACTCACTCCGGCCATGCATAGACTACAGGGAGCTTAATCGGGTGACTATTAAAAATCGGTACCCTCTACCTTTGGTTCCGGAACTTTTTCAGCGGCTAGGGGCAGCAACCATCTTTACAAAGCTTGATCTTCGGGGAGCATATAACCTCATTCGTATCAGGGAAGGAGACGAGTGGAAGACAGCATTCCCTACTCATTTTGGGCACTATGAATACTTGGTGATGCCCTTCGGTCTATGTAACGCCCCAGCAACCTTCCAACACTTTGTCAATGATGTGTTCCGAGACTTTCTGGACCTTTTTGTAATTATATATCTTGACGATATTCTGATCTTTTCTGCTTCCTTTGAAGAACATTGCAGGCATGTCACCAAGGTTCTAGGGAGGCTACGGCAGCATGGCTTGTACGCCAAAGCAGAGAAGTGCTCTTTTGAACAGCCAAGTATGCACTTTCTGGGGCTCATCTCCACAACGGGCATTCACATGGATCCTCAAAAAGTCTCTACTATCCTAGAATGGCCCGCACCAGCAGACAGAAAAGGTGTTCAAAGGTTTGTGGGCTTCGCAAACTTTTATCGAAAGTTCATAAAAGTATTCTCTGCCATTGTGGAGCCTATCACACGACTGACCCGACAAAACACCCAATACCATTGGTCTTCGGAGGCTCAGGCAGCCTTTCAGAAGCTCAAGTTCCTTTTTACCTCCGCTCCCATTCTAAAACACCCGGACCCAGCTTTACCGTACGTCCTTGAAGTGGACGCTTCAGAAACGGCAGTAGGGGCTATTCTATCTCAACGCCAAGGTCCCAAGGCCCTGCTCCACCCAGTAGCCTTTTTCTCCAGGAAGTTAACCGCACCAGAGCGGAATTATGATGTGGGAGATAGGGAATTACTGGTGATCAAGTCGGCTCTAGAGGAGTGGCGATACTTGCTGGAAGGGGCTTCTCATCCGATCCTCATCTTCATGGATCACAAGAACCTGGAGTACCTCCGAACAGCAAAGAGGCTGAGACCTCGGCAGGCCCGCTGGGCACTGTTCTTCTCCAGGTTCCATTTCCATTTAACCTTTCGCCCAGGATCAAAAAAAAACAAGCCCGATGCCCTCTCTCGGATGTTCGCGGAGCCAGGAAATACTGCCCCACCTGACACCATACTCCCGGCACGGAATTTCCTCCTGTCCGATGAGGACATCCTCTCTCAGATCCGTTGGGTGCTGGCCAGCTCCGCTGTCGACAAGGACACCCGACTCACCGCCAGAGATGGTCTATGGTGGTTTGAGCGGAGAATGTTTATTCCGGCAAGCCTGCGCCTCAGGATCTTGGGTCGGTGCCATGACCATAAATTGACCAGACATTTCGGTGCTCGGAAGACCGCTGAGCTCCTCTCACGTCGTTCTGGTGGCCAAACATTACGGAGGATTGCAGGAAATATGTTTGTGCCTGTCCTGTCTGCGCCAGGAATAAGACTGACAAGGCCTGGGGTCTCCTAAACCCCCTTCCCATACCTGAACGCCCGTGGTCGCAACTGGTGATGGGTTTTATCGTGGAACTTCCTCCGTCCGAAGGCTTTACTACCATCTTTGTAGTAGTAGATCGAATGACAAAGATGGCACACTTCATCCCCATGAAAGGAAACCCCTCTGCGGCCGAAACGGCCAACACGTTCATAAAAGAGGTCATCCGGCTTCATGGAGTGCCCAGCAATATCGTGTCTGACCGGGGGGTCCAATTCACGTCCAGATTTTGGAGAGCTCTATGTGCAGGATTGGAGATAGAGCTCGCTTTTTCTTCCACCTACCACCCGCAGACAAACGGCCAGACTGAGAGGAAAAATCAGACTCTTGAGCAATATTTTAGGTGCTTTTCATCGTTCTCTCAGAATGATTGGGTTGCACTGCTGCCGGTGGCCGAATTTGCCTACAACAATACCATTAACTCGGCCACCCAGCAGTCCCCATTCTGGGCCAACTACTGATTTCATCCCACATTTCTGCCCGACCTAAATCCGGAAGGTACCGTCCCAGCAGCACAGGATATCACTAGCTTCCTCCAAACGAACTGTAAACTCTTACAGGAAACTCTTTCTAGGTCTCGGGAGCTGAACAAAGAGGCCTATGATAAGAGAAGGCGGGGGAAGCTGGAGCTCCAACCAGGCGACCGTGTCTGGCTATCCACCAAAAACTTAAAACTAGCCTGCCCCTCGAAGAAGTTGGGTCCAAGATTTCTGGGACCGTTCCCAGTTAAGAGGAAGATAAACCGGGTGGCATTTGAGCTGGACCTTCCTCCATCTCTGCGGATCCACCCGGTTTTTCATGTGTCTCTGCTGAAGCCCATGGTTCTTGACTCTTTCTCGGGTCGGAAGGTAGGTCCACCAGACCCCATCTTGGTTAATGGAGAGGAGGAGTTCGAGGTGGAAGCCATCTTGAACTGTCACCGGAGAGCTGGGGGGACCCAGTATTTAATTAAGTGGAAGGGGTTTGGTCCAGAGGAGAACTCCTGGGAACCTGAGAAAAACATTCACGCCCCCGGACTGATCCACGGCGCCAAATGGGGCTATTTAAACCTGGAGAGTCCAGCAACAAGTGCTGCTCATTCTACAGCGTCCGCGACCTGTGAGCCCCAGCTCCTACTACTTGTTCCTGAGTTCGTTCCGCTTTCTGTTGACCCGGCTTGTTCTGACCTGCTGTTCCTCTGCCTGCACCGACCCCGGCTTTCCACGACCATCCGATTGTCTGCTCCCTTGTACTTCTGCTGCCCGCCCGTTAACGAACCTTGCTTGAACTTGACTACCCGCTTGCCTGATCCTTTTGTACCGTTCTGCCTGCCTGTTGCCGACCCAGCCTGTACGACCACCTGTCTATCTGCACGATCTTCTGGAGCATCACAATCATCATCAGTGACCATCTAGCCCTCGTGCCATCCCGCACTCTTGGATCTCTGTCTACTCTACCAGGGGTCCTTGAATCGGGTGCGCAAGAGCGGTTGTTCCCTGCACAAGACAGACTCCACCACCAGGAGTTCCTGGGGACCATCTCATCTGTCTCTAGGTTCTCACGCCCTACCGTGCTCCCGATCTACCAGTGACTACTACTAACACTACGAGGTCTTCTAGCACGTCTATCTGTCCACCAGCATGTCCGACCCAGCCGTTGTCCGTCCGTCTTGCCATGTTTTCCTAGTCCGTTCGCCCATCAGTTCAAGTTCGTTCCAAGCAATTGCCCGCCCGTCGTCTTCATGTTCCCTCGTCTGTTAGCCTACCAGCACCTTTCGGCCCCAGCCACGTCCGTCTCCTTGTCGTCCAGTCTTGTTCGGCCCAGTTGTCTTTCGCCTT
>BLSH010448470.1:582491-592640 GCA_018402905.1 Glandirana rugosa | reverse complement strand
CACCACCTCCACCTCCTCCACCACCTGCCCCATCCCAACCACATATACTGCCACAGCAGCATCCTGCCCAGTGGCAGTATTATCCCCAGGGCCCCCAACAACCCTGGTCTGGGGATTACGGGCAGTACCCCCATTGAGGGCTTTAGTTTTTTTTTTTTGTATTTGTTTATTTTGTTTTAATTTTGCACATATTTTGTTCTACTTTATACATTTGCTTTCTGTTATATTTTCTTTGCATAAAAATTGATATCATTATTTAATTTGTATTCTTTATGAATTAAAAATAAAGAATATTAAAAATAACAATACTTGCCTAAGTTTATTAAAGAAAATACCAGGTTTGAAGTAGGCAGTTACATTAAAAAGAAAAGTTATAACAAATAGCAAGGGACCACAAACACGTTCAATTCAAGGAATTCTCATATTTCAGAGCTTATAATATTGAGGAAATGGTAAATAGAAGAAAAGAGATTGAAAATAATGCAAATTCTATTAATATCACTACAGAACAACTGTCTTTTATGACATTAGTATCATGTGTATCACTAGCAATGTGCATCTTCATTATTATCCCATTTAAAAATATGCTAATGTGCGCCGCATTTCACTATTTGAATTGAATTGGCAATAGACAACTCCCTTGTACGACCGTCGTATGTTTGACTGTTGAAATCGCGCATACAAACGATCGATTTTGCATACAACGGTCGTGAGTATGACGTGTTGTATACGACCGTCGAACCGTGTGTACGGGGCATCAGAGTCTACATGCTATGGTGCCAATCATTGAAAATTGATCACACCTGATGCACTGACAGCCTATCTCATTTCTTGAGGCCCTGAAACATCAGGAAAGTGCAAATACCCCCCAAATTACCCCTTTTTTAAAAGTAGACATTCCAAGGTATTTAGTAAGAGGCATGGTACGTTTTTTGAAGTTGTATTTTTTCCCACAATTCTTGGGAAAATTAAGAAATTATTATTTATTTATTTATTTATTTTTTACAAACAATTGTCATAACAACAAGTTATTTCTCACACACAGCATATGCAAGCTTCCAATTACACCCCAAAATACATTTAGCTACTCCTCCCGAGTATAACGATACCACATGTGTGTGACTTTTTTACAGCCTGGCCACATAGAGAGGTCCAACATGTAGGGAGCGCCATCAGATGTTCTAGGAGCATAAATTAGACATCTAATTTCCTAACAACCTATTACACTTTTGAAGGCCCTGGAGTACCGGGACAATGGAATTACCCAAAAAATGACCCCATTTTGGAAAGCAAACACCCCAAAGTATATTCTATGAGGCATTATAAGTCTTTTGAATGGTTCAATTTTTTCCAGAAGTCTTTGAAAAACATGGAAAGAAAATAAAAACACTTTTATTTTTAACTGGTCAATTTATAAGATATTTCTAACACATAGCATGTACATAGCAAAAATGACCCCCCAAAATAAATTCTGCTGCTCGTCCTGAGTATGGCAATACCACATGTGTGAGACTTTTACACAGCCTGGCCACATACAGGTCCAACATGCAGAGAGCACAGTCATGCATTCTAGAATCATAATTTCCTAATGACCTATTATACTTTTGAAGGCCATGGACCACCAGAACAGTGGAATTACCCACAAAATGACCCCATTTAAGAAAGCAAACACCCCAGCGTATATTCTATGAGGCATTATGAGTCTTTTGAAGGGTTCATTTTTTTCCACAAGTCTTCGGAGAATGTGGAAAGAAAATGAAAATTTATTTTTTTTACAAAAAGTTGTCAATTTATATGATATTTCTAACACATAGCATGTACATAGCAAAAATTACCCCCAAAATACATTTTGCTACTCGTCTAGAGTATGGCCACATAGAGAGGTCCAACATTGAAGTAGTACCTTCAGGCATTCTAGGAGCATAAATTACACATCTAATTTCATTTCTACCTATCACACTTTGGAAGGTCCTGTAGCACCAGGACAATGGAATTGCCCACAAAATTACCCCATTTTGGAAAGCAAACACCCCAGTGTCTATTTTATGAGGCATGGGCTGCAGATAGGTACTCGGGTACTCTGATGGGCGGCAGATAGGTACTTGGGTACTCTGATGGGCTGCAGACAGGTGCTCGGGTAATCTGATGGGCTGCAGATAAGTACACGGGTACTCTCATGGGCTGGTGACAGGTACTCAGGTACTCAGATGGGCTGGTGACAGGTACTCGGGTACTCAGATGGGTTGATGACAGGTACTCGGGTACTCAGATGGGCTGGTGACAGGTACTCGGGTACTCAGATGGTTTGGTCACAAGTCCTCGGGTACTCAGATGGGCTTGTGACAGGTACTCGAGTACTCAGATGGGCAGGTGACAGATGCTCAGGTACTTTGATGGGCTGGTGACAGGTGCTCAGATGGGCTGGTGACAGGTACTCAGGTACTCTGATGGGCTGTTGACAGGTGCTCGGGTACTCAGATGGGCTGGTGACAGGTATTCCGGTACTCAGATAGGCTGGTGACATGTACTCGGGCCTGGTGACAGGTACTCGGGTACTGTGATGGGCTGGTGACAGGTACTTGGGTACTGTGATGGGTTGGTGAGAGGTACTTGGATACTTTGATGGGCTGGTGACAGGTACTCCGGTACTTTGATGGGCTGGTGTCAGGTACTCGTGTACTCTGATGGGTTTGTGACATGTACTTGGGTACTCAGATGGGCTGGTGACAGGTACTGGGCTACTCAGATGGGTTGGTGAAAGGTACTCGGGTACTCTGATGGGCTGGTGACAGGTACTCGGGTACTTTGATGGGCAGGTGACAGGTACTCTGATGGGCTGTGACAGGTACTTTGATGGGGGTAGTGACAGGTCCTCTTTATTAATGGGGGGGCAATAAGTGTGCTTGGTGTGCACACTAAGCAGTAACAAGCTGTGTGTG
Organism: Glandirana rugosa; assembly: GCA_018402905.1. Lineage (NCBI taxonomy): Eukaryota > Metazoa > Chordata > Amphibia > Anura > Ranidae > Glandirana > Glandirana rugosa. The sequence goes on along the minus strand of BLSH010448470.1, from coordinate 589,701 downwards.
AGGAGGAGAACCCGGTAACAGCTTGTTACCGCATTTTGTTTATATCATGTGACCGGCTGTGATTGGACACAGCCGGTCACATGGTAAAGAGCTAATTTCATTAGAGCTAATTTCATTGTCTCTTTACCGTGATCGAGGCTGGGCTTTGTCCAAGGGACAAGCCTCAACCCTGATCGCCGCTCTGCGCGCCCCCGGGGGCGCACACAAGCAGCAGGAACACGGATCTCCATAATGACCGGCTGTGATTGCACACATGCGGTCACGTGGTAAAGAACCAGATTTTATTGGCTCTTTACCCTGATCAGGGATTGGCTGTGTCCCAAGCACACGCCTGATCCCCTATCCCCGCGCTGTGTGCCCCTGGGGGCCCACAGTAGCGGCAAAATGCCGAGGACATCCTATATGCGGACGTCATTTGAAGGGGTTAAGGATAGGTTAACCTTTGAGTACATGTTCCACCACTTTTTAGGGTGGAATATGTTCCCACTCCTGCAGCATCTCTCCAATCACTGCATATAGTGAAAGCATGAGGGGAACACTTGATGTCACTATTTAAAAAAAAATGCGGCAATGCAGAACCTCGCCCGGCCGTGTCATTCATTCACAGAGTCCTGTGAATGGGAAGCTACAACTACCTACAGCCTTTGTGGCTGTCATTTTGTAGTTCTCAATTAACTACCAGGCCACTACTGAGCTCTTTGGTAGTCCATTGATTCTTCCTGTCAGTGTGTATCTGCATGCCCCTATGAGGCCCTCCTAAAAAAAAAAAAAAATAAAAAAAAATAATAAATGTAATTTTTGTTACCTGCAAAAAGATGTACATTTATAATTTTTTTAAAAAGTTGAACTTATCCTTTAAAGTGCATCTAAGCCTAAGCACAAAAATGTAATATATTGCCGCTTATTTGTCCTTGCATGTGGTGGGTATTTTACTTTTCTAAATTCTTTTTTATATTTTCACCTAATGATCTTGCCAGTAGCACACTTTCTATCCTAATCACTCACCAAACTGTATATATGGAGAAGCAGCTTTGTCACGCTAGGACAGTAAGTGTGTTGGTCAGGGCCGGACTGGCCATAGGGCACACCGGGCATATGCCCGGTGGGCTGGGGCTGCTAGTCCGCATGTAATTTTGGCCGCCCGTCTGACTATTCCTATTTGACAGCTTCCCGGAGGGTGGCGGCCGTGAGATTAGAAGAGCCTGCTCTATCCAGTAAATGATACTCAGAAGGAGGAACGGCGGCAATGCTTCAAGCAGCACACAGGCTGAAGCCGCTCCTCCTCTGAATTTCATTCACTGGATAGAGCGGGCTCTTCTCATCTCACGGCCGCCGCCCTCCGGGAAGCTGCCAGGTGTTATGATGAGTACGGTCCCTCCCAGCATCCCGCCCCTCTCCTCCTATGTCTGCTCCCTCCTCCCTCCTCCCTGCACTCTCCCTGCAGTACAGAGGTTAGGGGAGGGAAACAGAGCACAGTGTTCCTCCCTCCCCCTCCCTTCTGTACTGCAAAGAATTATGGGAGATGTAGTCCAGGGGAGGGCGGGATTGCCTTGAAAATGCATGGACAGAATGTAATGACCACAACAAGGAGGTGAGGCTGTCTCTTTGCAGGTCTAGAACTGTCTATATGCAGGTCTGGAGCTGTCTCTTTGCAGGTCTGAGGCTATCTCTTTGCAGGTCTGGAGCTGTCTCTTTGCAGGTCTGGAGCTGTCTCTTTGCAGGTCTGAGGCTGTCTCTTTGCAGGTCTGGAGCTGTCTCTTTGCAGGTCTGGAGCTGTCTCTTTGCAGGTCTGAGGCTGTCTCTTTGCAGGTCTGGGGTGTCTCTTTGCAGGTCTGAGGCTGTCTTTTTGCAGGTCTGAAGGCTGTCTCTTTGCAGGTCTAGAGCTGTCTCTTTGCAGGTCTGGGGCTGTCTCTTTGCAGATCTGGAGCTGTCTCTTTTCTGGTAATGATGCTGTCTCTTTGCAGGTCTGAGGCTGTCTCTTTGCGGGTCTGGAGCTGTCTCTTTGCAGGTCCGAGGCTGTCTCTTTGCTGGACTGGGGATGCCTCTCCTGTGCTATATGGGGATGTCTCTTACCTGGACTTGGATGTTTCTCAGAATATCCTGTCACTGACCACCTATGCAAACTATTGTCTTACCGCCACCCCTGATCGGGCTGCCCAGTCTAAAATGCCCGTGCCTATTTTTTGTTCCAGTCTGGGCCTGGTGTTGGTACTAAAGAACCCACCCCACGTCTCTCATCTCCATTACATAGGGGGAGGTATTTTGCTCTTTCCATAAAAGTGAACTGGGTAGGGCTGATAAAGGTGTTTGAGATAAAACTGTAGAATGTACAGGAACTTGCAAGCTTTCTTAATTTTTGGAAGGGTCAACAGGTTTTTTTTCAGCTTGTCAAACAGATTTAACAAAATGTCCCATGTCATGTAAAAGTGATACAGGCCCCCGATCACTTTTACAGCACTGGGAAGGACCCTCCCTCCACCGCCTGCAGTAAGCTGTTAGGACAGCTTCCTGCCGGGGAGATGGAGGAACATCCAATCTCCCCATCTCCTCTGTTATGAATGAAGCCAGAAGTGATGAAGAAGGGAAGCAGTTGATGAAACATGATGTCAGGACCTGTGTCCTTGCTTGGGTCACCTGCTGGTGGCAGTGTTGTGTAGAAAACCAAATGGTGTAGTTCTGGTGGCCACCATCGGGTGTCTCCCAGCAGATTGATCATACAGGTCATTAGGCTGCACCTGATGGGTCTGCTGGGATTATACAGTCAGGTCCATAAATATTGGGACATGGACACAATTCTAATCTTTTTGGCTCTATACACCACCATAATGGATTTTAAATGAAACAAGCAAGATGTGCTTTAACTGCAGACTTTCAGCTTTAATTTGAGGGTATTTACATCCAAATCAGGTGAACAGTGTAGGAATTACAACAGTTTGTATATGTGCCTCACAGTTTTTAAGGGACCAAAAGTAATGGGACAATTGGCTGCTCAGCTGTTTCATGGCCAAGTGTGCGCTATTCCCTCATTATCCCATTTACAAGGAGCAGATAAAAGGTCCAGAGTTCATTTCAAGTGTGCTATTTGCATTTGGAATCTGTTGCTGTCAACTCTCAATATGAGATCCAAAGAGCTGTCACTATCAGTGAAGCAAGCCATCATTAGGCTGAAAAAACAAAACAAAGCCATCAGAGAAATAGCAAAAACATTAGGTGTGGCCAAATCAACTGTTTGGAACATCCTTAAAAAGAAAGAATGCACCGGTGAGCTCAGCAACACCAAAAGACCCGGAAGACCACGGAAAACAACTGTGGTGGATGACCGAAGAATTCTTTCCCTGATGAAGAAAACACCCTTCACAAAAGTTGGCCAGATCAAGAACACTCTCCAGGAGGTAGGTGTATGTGTGTCAAAGTCAACAATCAAGAGAAGACTTCACCAGAGTGAATACAGAGGGTTCAACACAAGATGTAAACCATTGGTGAGCCTCAAAAACAGGAAGGCCAGATTCGAGTTTGCCAAACAACATCTAAAAAAGCCTTCACAGTTCTGGAACAACATCCTATGGACAGATGAGACCAAGATCAACTTGTACCAGAGTGATGGGAAGAGAAGAGTATGGAGAAGGAAAGGAACTGCTCATGATCCAAAGCATACCACATCATCAGTGTCATGGCGTGGGCATGTATGGCTGCCAATGGAACTGGTTCTCTTGTATTTATTGATGATGTGACTGCTGACAAAAGCAGCAGGATGAATTCTGAAGTGTTTTGGGCAATATTATCTGCTCATATTCAGCCAAATGCTTCAGAACTCATTGGACGGCGCTTCACAGTGCAGATGGACAATGACCCAAAGCATACTGCGAAAGCTACCAAAGAATTTTTTAAGGGAAAGAAGTGGAATGTTATGCAATGGCCAAGTTAATCACCTGACCTGAATCCGATTGAGCATGCATTTCACTTGCTGAAGACAAAACTGAAGGGAAAATGCCCCAAGAACAAGGAACTGAAGACAGTTGCAGTAGAGGCCTGGCAGAGCATCACCAGGAATGAAACCCAGCGTCTGGTGATGTCTATGCATTCCAGACTTCAAGCTGTAATTGACTGAAAAGGATTTGCAACCAAGTATTAAAAAGTGTAAGTTTGATTTATGATTGTTAATCTGTCCCATTACTTTTGGTCCCTTAAAAAGTGGGAGGCACATATACAAACTGTTTTAATTCCTACACCGTTCACCTGATTTGGATGTAAATACCCTCAAATTAAAGCTGAAAGTCTGCAGGTAAAGCACATCTTGTTCGTTTCATTTCAAATCCATTGTGGTGGTGTATAGAGCCAAAAAGATTAGAATTGTGTTGATGTCCCAATATTTATGGACCTGACTGTATAAGCCCACCTTGCACCCTATCCCAGTGATTCAGTATTTTCTCTGCAAGCCTGTTCCTACCTGTGTCCGATCCATTCTTGTCCTGATCCTGTGTCCTGACCCTGTGACCTGACCCCTGGAACCTGCTTCCTAACTCACCTTCTGCTCTCAAGTAACCAGGCTCCCTGTTCCCCTGATCTCATGTACCCTGTTTTGCTTATATGTAGAGTTGAGCGAACCCGAACTGTAAAGTTGGGGTTTGCACCGTACTTTGCGGTGTTCGGGACCCGAACCCGAACTTTTGAAAAAAGTTCTGGTTCTGGTATATTTTTCCTGCTTGTTGAATAGCTGCAGGGCAGCCAATCAACAAACGTTTCACTGGTTTGCCCTTAGAAGCCATCACAGCCATGCCTACTAATGGCATGGCTGTGATTGGCCAGTGCATCATGTGACCCAGCCTCTGTATGAGCTGGAGTCACGTAGTGCTGAATGTCATATGCTCTCAGGCTAGTGTAGGGAGAAGATGCTGCTGGTGCTGTGAGGGACAGATTGCACATCTAATAACATCTCATCCTGCATTACAGAACGATCTGATTGTGGACTAGGTAGAGATTACTACTACTACTGCTTTTAGGGACAGATTGTAGGTCTAATAACATCTCATCCTGCATTACAGAACAATCTGACTGGACTAGTTAGAGTCTACTGCTTAGAGGGACGGATTGTTGTTCTAAAATCATCTCCTTGTTCTATATGGTCAGGTTCCTACTGTTGCTGTAAGGGACAGATTATTGTTCTAAAATCATCCCCTACTGCTATAGGGTCAGGTTCCTGCTGTTGCTGTAAGGGACAGATTATTGTTCTAAAATCATCTCCTAGTTCTATAGGGTCAGGTTCCTCCTGTTGCTGTAAGGGACAGACTATTGTTATTTCCCTATCCCCATTTCTTTGTAGGGCACTTGTCCTACTCTTACCCCCACTTTTCTTCCTTTTGCAGCCCTCTAGCACTTTCCAGGACTTTTTTTACAGCCATTTTTGTGCCCAAAAGTTTGGGTCCCCATTGATTTCAATGGGGTTCGGGGTCTGGGGTCAAGTTCAGACCGAACCCGAACCCAAACTTTTCCATCCAGGTGTCTGCTCAACTCTACTTATATGTGTTTTTTATACATTGTATTTAGTTAGATAGTTAAGTGTTATTTGGGGTTTCCTGTGTTTCATTATCTTTTACTTGCTTGTTTATGTTTGCTGGTGTTTGATGTGTCATTTTCTTAATAAATATATACATATTTTCACTTAAACATCTGGTCCTGATTCCTTTAAGTGCAGCCAACCGATCTGATCATCCCTGCTGGATGCCTGCATATGGTATTCCTGACACACGCTCTGTGTTTGATCAGCTGCCTTGGAGGGCAGGGCAGACATCAGTACCTTATCAGTTTGATAAATGGTTGCTAAAATACTTTGTGACATAAAAAAACTGCAACAGCCACCAATTTATTCTCCAGGGCCTCTGCTTTTAGAAAACCTACAATGTTTGGGGTTTCAAGTAATTTTATATCAAACAATGCTGATTTTAACATGTATGTGCCTCAGATAGTTAATGGTTAAAACTGAAATTCAGGCTCCCCTCCAAAGGAAGCCCCCACAGTGTGTAATTTTTACTTTTTTTTTTCTTTTGTTACTTACCTTTTTTGGATGTCTTTAGGCCACTCAAATGAACCGAAAAGTCTTCTTCCTGTTCTGATCTTATTCAATGGAGGCCAATACTTGGTGCCAGCACCGCACTGCATCAACACTTTTGGTGCTTAATTTATGCTTGTTGTTTATTTTCCATCATGAATATCTTGTTATCTTCACATAATTGCACTATACTGTACTTCTTTAGGACATGATACCGTTTGTTCTATGATTTTTCACTTCTAGTTAGTTGTTACAGGCATTCCTTTCTGATAAATACAAGACAAGCTTTTGTCTGCAGTACTTTTGGATTTTTGTCGGAACAAGTCTTGGCTATAATCATTTAGATGGGCTCAGAATAGGTATACAACTTGTGTGTGTGAATCCATAGAGTTAGCTATAGAATTCCAAGCCCTGTAAGTACTGTACATACGGAAAAATAGCTCAAAATCATTTTTAAATAGCAGAAATTAAAACAATATGAAAACAAGACAAGTCCCTATCAATTAGCAGCTGTATATCTTCCTTGATATACAAATCCACTTACAATAATTGAGAAGTATCAAACCATAAAATTCATACTTGGGAGAATCTATTCAAATAAAATTATGTAAACTCCCAAATGACTGGGCTTTGTTCCATGGGTTAAATATAAATTGTAACATCTGCAGTCTCCAGCTTTTGACTCTGTATTCATATTCTTACAGGAAGTCAAGAAGAATGACTTGGCACTAGAGTTGAGCGAACACCTGGAAGTTCGGGTTCTGCTGGTCCGTCCGAACTTCGGGACAAAGTCCGGGTCCGGGTCCGGACGGAACCCGAACGATCGCACGGATAAATGTCAATAAAGGGACAGGGGTAAAAAAACATCCCGTGAACGGGATGGGAATGGGGGTAAAATGAAGGAAAACGTCGGGAGACCCCGAAAGGTCCTGAAAGGATGTCGGTAAAAACACGGATTTTCAAGCCCAGGGGTAACTAAAGTTACCCCAAGCAACAGGCACGCTAGCAAGCCCAAGGCAGGCCTGGGCCTGGGCCTGAAACAGGGCTTCAAGCCTGCCTGGTCGTCTTGGGCTTGAAGGTCCACAAGCGAGTTGAGATCACGGTTCAGTAAGAAGAACTGAAGGACATTCTTATACTTATGTCTCAGTTTTCGACCTCTGACGT
>BLSH010448470.1:556036-574393 GCA_018402905.1 Glandirana rugosa | reverse complement strand
CAGCATTCTCTGCATTCCAATGTGCTTAATCACACTTACAAAGCACAGAACGGCTCTTAGAAGCACGGCTCTGTTTAACCACTCCAGGTCTGCGCTATAGCCGAAGTACGGCTCCAGCGCGGACCTGAAATGCCCGGAGGACGTCCATGGACGTCCTCCACTGCGCACGCTCCAGGCGCGCCCCCTGGTGGCAGCGGCGGCGCGCGCGTGCCCGTGGGTCGGGCGGACTCGATGTCCGCCCGAGACCCGCCGATCACCTTTAGGAGCCTCAGAACGGGGAACCGCCGTTGTAAACACGGCGGTTCCCCGTTCTGTGACAGGGGACATAACAGATCTACTGATCCCTGTCACTGGGATCAGTTAGATCTGTTATGTCCCGGCCAACCCTGCCCCCCCCCACAGTTAGAACACACCCAGGGAACATATTTAACCCCTTCACTGCCCCCTGCAGGTTAACCCCTCCACTGCCAATGACATTTACACAGTAATCAGTGGACATTTAAATTTCTGATCGCTGTATAAATGTCATTGGTCCCAAAAATGTGTAAAAAATGTCCGACATTTCCGCCCCAATATCGCAGTCCCGATAAAAATCGCAGATCGCCGCCATTACTAGTAAAAAAAAAAAAAAAATAAAAACGCCATAAATCAATTCCCAGTTTGTAGACGCGATAACTTTTGCGCAAACCAATCAATATACGCCGATTGCGGTTTTTTTTTTTACCAAAAATGTGTAGAAGAATATATATCTGCCAAAACCGATGAATAATTTTTTTAATGGATTTGTACTTTAGCAAAAAGTAAAAAATATTGTTCTTTTTTGCAAAATTGTCGCTCATTTTTTGTTTATAGCGGCGATCAGAAATGACGCAGAGGGGATCAAATACCACCAAAAGAAAGCTCTATTTGTGGGAAAAAAAGGACGCAAATTTTATTTGGGTACAACGTCGCACGACCGCGCAATTGTCATTCAAAATGTGACAGCGCTGAAAGCCAAAAATTGGTCTGGGCAGGAGGGGGGTTTAAGTGCCCGGTAAGGAAGGGGTTAATGTGAATCTACTCATCACCCACAGACACTGACTCGAGCATAAGCCGATGGGGGTCTTTTTCAGCTCAAAAAATGTGCTGAAAAACTCGGCTTATACTCGAGTATATACGGTATGTTGTATTTGGAAATCCTGTCCAACAGTTTCCCCATCGGAGGGGCTTATTTCCCTAATTATCTGGAATTGTTCTTTTATTAACAGATTTGATATGTTTTTTTAATTGTAATTCATTGTATGCATTATATGGATGTGTATACAAGTGTTATAAATTAAAATACTTGCAATTTCAAATAACAGTTTAACCCATTAGAGGTCAAAGTATCCAAGTTATAAATCCATCTTGCCTCTTTTTGAAGAAGGACCTTGTCAAAATTCCCCCTTCTTGCATAAATATTTTGCCCTTCACAGTGAATCCTTGTGGGATACTTTCTTAACCACTTCAGCCCCGGAAGGATTTCCCACGTTAGGACCAGAGCACTTTTTGTGATTCGGCACTGCATCGCTTTAACTGACAATTGCGCGGTCGTGCGACGTTGTACCCAAATAAAATTTGCGTTCTTTTTTCCCCACAAATAGAGCTTTCTTTTGGTGGTATTTGATCACCTCTGCATCATTTCTGATCACCTCTATAAACAAAAAAAAGAGCGACAATTGTGCAAAAAAAACAATATTTCTTACTTTTTGCTAAAATACAAATCAAAAAAAAATATAAAAAAACATTTTTTTTCTTCGGTTTTGGCCGATTTATATTCTTCCTCATATTTTTGGTAAAAAAAAATCGCAATCAGCGTTTATTGATTGGTTTGTGCAAAAATTGCCGCGTTTACGGACGATGAGAATTAATTTCTGGGGTTTTTATTTTTTACTAGTAATGGCGGCGATCGGTGATTTTTAGCGGTACTGCGATATTCGGGCACATGTCGGACCATTTTGACCCTTTTTAGGGACCATTGACATTTATACAGCGATCAGTGCTATAAAAATGCACTGATTACTGTGTAAATGTCACTGGCGGTTCCCCGTTCTTTGGCTCTGGCAGCTCATCCTCCAGAGTGCGGCGGGTGCTCGCGCCTCCTAACAGCCACTCCGCAAATCACCGTTTATTTACGGCAATTCGCGGTACACGTCTACACTGCCGCAGTAAATACACTGTGCGTGGTGTGGAAGTGGTTAAAATAGTGATCAGCCAAAGGTCTTTTTATTTATATTATCACAAATGTAGTATGTTCTCCTTTTCAGATTCTTAGTTGACTTTAAGTTTCGTGACTACAATACACTGAGCACATAATGTAGTACACCATTTTGCCCATGTGCAGTGCATCCGGAAAGTATTCACAGCGCTTCACTTTTTCCACATTTTGTTACAACCTTATTCCAAAATTGATTAAATTAATTATTTTCCTCAAAATTCTACAATTCTACAAACAATACCCCATAATGACAATGTGAAAGAAGTTTTGTTTGAAATTGTTTGCAAATTTATTAAAAATAAAAAACAAAAAAAAAATCACATGTACATAAGTATTCACAGCCTTTGCTCAATACTTTGTTGAAGCACCTTTGGCACCAATTACAGCTTCAAGTCGTTTTGAGTATGATGCTACAAGCTTGGCACACCTATTTTTGGGTAGTTTCTCCCATTCTTCTTTGCAGAAGTCCTCAAGCTCCATCAAGTTGGAGAGAGAGTGTTGGTGCACAGCCATTTTCAGATCTCTCCAGAGATGTTTAATTGGGTTCACAGAGTAGTCCCGTAGCCACTTTGTTATCTTGGCTGTGTGCTTAGGGTTGTTGTCTGGCTGGAAGATAAACCTTTTGCCCCAGTCTGAGGTCCAAAGCAGTCTAGAGCAGGTTTTCGTCAAGGATGTCACTGTACATTACTGCATTCAGCTTTCCCTCGATCCTGACTAGTCTCCCAGTTCCTGCCGCTGAAAAACATCCCCAAAGCATGATGCTGCCATCACCATGCTTCACTTTAGGGATGGTATTGGTAAGATGCCTGGTTTCCTCCAGGCAGGACACTTGCCATTCAGGCCAAAGAGTTCAATCTTTGTTTCATCAGAACAGAGAATTTTGTTTCTCATGGTTTGAGAGTCCTCCAGGTGCCTTTTGGCGAACTCCTGGCAGGCTGTCATGTGCCTTTGCTGAGGAGTGGCTTTTGTCTGGCCACTCTACCCTACAGGCCTGATTGTTGGAGTGCTGCAGAGATGGTTGCTCGTCTGTAAAGTTCTCCTCTCTCCACAGAGATACGCTGAAGCTCTGTTAGAGTGACCATTGGGTTCTTGGTCACCTCCCTGACTAAGGCCCTTCTCCCCCAATCATTCAGTTTGGCCGGATGGCCCGCTCTAGGAGGAGTCCTGGTGGTTTCAAAGTTCTTTGATTTATCGATAATGGAGGCCACAATGCTGCAGAAATGTTTCTGTACCCTTCCTCAGATCTGTGCCTCGATACAATCCTGTATCGGAGGTCTGCAGACAATTCTTTGGACTTCATGGCTTGGTTTGTGCTTTGAAATGCACTGTTAACTGTAGGAACTTGTATAGACAGGTGCGTGCCTTTCTAAATCATGTCCAATCAACTGCATTTACCACAGGTGGACTCCAATCAAGTTGTAGAGACATCCCGAGGATGATCAGTGGAAACAGGATACACCTGAGCTCAATTTTGAGTGTCATGGCAAAGGCTGTGAACACTTATATACATGTGATTTTTTTCGTGTTTTATTTTTAATAAATTAGCAAAAATTTCAAACAAACTTCTTTCATGTTGTCAATATAGGGTATTGTTTGTAGAATTTTGAGGAAAATTTAATTCACTTTGGAATAAGGTTGCAACATAACAAAATGTGGAAAAAGTGAAGCGCTGTGAATACTTTCCAGATGCACTGTAATTCCTGTGTAGGAGTTATATCGTCTCAAGAATGAGCTGCATCCCCTGGGATATTTTCTGGATGCACTGTAGGCAGATATAAATGCCTTTTTAATTTGTGCAATTTTGCTGAACATCCATGATAGTGTAGTGCCCTGTATCTCTTTAACCACTTCCCTACCGCCATATGCAGAATGACGGCTGGGAAGTGGTTGTGTTATCCTGACTGGGCGTCATATGATGTACAGCAGGACAACAAGCTGGGGCACACAGCGTGGCGATCAGCGGTGTGGTGTGTCAGTCTGACACACTGCATCTCCTATCTAGGTAGAGTTTCTGTCAGAAGCTCTTTACCATGTGATCAGCCGTGACAAATCATGGCTGAGCACAGTGTAAACAGGAAGAGTCGTGTATCAGCTTTTCCTCTACTCGCGTCTGCAGACATGAGTAGATGAGAGCCGATTGGCGGCTCTCCTGACAGGGGAGTCTGCACTGATTGTTTATCAGTGCAGCCCCCCATATGATCACCACCCAGGACCACCAGGGAGCCCACACAGGGAGCCCACCCAGGGACCACCACGGAAACCCATGCAGGACCACCAGGGAGCCCACCAAAGACACCAAAGACCACCAGGGAGCCGACCCAAGACCACCAGGTAAGGGGCACACAATGTGAAATAGGGATGGCACTGTGCCCATCTTTGATGCCTGCCAGTGCCTCCTTATAACTGCTGACTATCAGTGCCATCTATCAGTGCTGTCTATCTGTGCCTACCAGTGCCACCCATCAGTGCCCACCAGTGCCACCCATCAGTGGCATATATCAGTCCCCTGTGCTACCTATCAGTGCCCATCAGTGCCGCCTATCAGTGCCCATCAGTGCTGCATATAAGTGCCTCATCATCAGTGCCACCTCATCAGTGTCACCTCTTCAGTGCCACTCAGTACTGCCTCATTAGTGCCTGTCAGTGCAGCCTCATCAGTGCCCATCAGTGAAGGAGAAAACATACTTATTTACAAAGTTTTGTGACAGAATAAAAGAACATTTTTTTTTCAAAATTTTCGGTATTTTTCTATTCGTATCGCAAAAAATAAAAACCCCACAGGTGATCAAATGCCACCAAAAGAAAGCTCTATTTGTGGGGAAAAATGATAAAAATTTTGTTTGGGTACAGAGTTGCATGACCGCGCAATTCTCATTCAAATTGCGACAGCGCTGACAGCTGAAAATTGGTCTGGGCGGGAATGGGGGTAAGTGCCTGGTTTTGAAGTGGTTAATAAACACAGTAGCAGTTACTCTGAACCCAGCCTGGAGTTTTTGACTACATTGTGTATTTTAATTATGGTGTAGGAAGCCATTATTCTGAAATGTAATTTTGTATTTACTTTTTCTCTTTTTTATGCTGAAAGTTTGCAATGAGATCTAACTTTTGTAATTTTCATGATTGTATTTATAGATAGATATATTAATATATCTTTTATATGTGACGTTAAAGTGTTTGAAGCTAAACTCCTCACAATAATAGCGAAAAAAAATATTTTCAAAATATACTGTATATGACTAGAGTTGAGCGAACCCGGACGGTAAAATTCCGGTCCGTACCGGACTTTGGGGTGTCCGTGCCCCTAACCCGATCCCGGACATTAAAACAAAAAGTCCGGGATCGGGTTCGGTATTTGGGTATTTTTGGCGCCTTTTCTATAGCTGCTGGGCAGCCAATCAACAAGCTTTTCACTAGTTTGCCCTTAGAAGCCATCACAGCCCTGCCTACTAATGGCATGGCTGTGATTGGCCAGTGCATCATGTGACGCAGCCTCTATATGGGGCTTGAGTCACGTAGCCCCGCGTGTCATATCGTCTCAGACTAGAGTAGGGAGAGCTTCATGCCTCTGCTGTGAGGGAAAGATTAGCATTCACAACCATCTCAGACTGCATTAGGGTGACCTTCATTGCGGTCCTGTGAGGGAGACATTAGCGTATCAGAACCATCTTATAGTGCATTAGGGAGATGTTCCTGTCTGTGCTGTGAGGGAGACATTAGCGTTCAGAATCATCTTATAGTGCATTAGGGAAACGTTCCTGTTGGTGCTCTGAGGGAGAGGTTCTCATTCTAAAACCATCTACTACTGCATTAGGAAAACATTCCTGTTGGTGCTCTGAGGGAGAGTTTATCGTTCTAAAACCAACTACTACTGCATTAGGGCCAGGTTCCTGTTGGTGCTCTGAGGGAGAGTTTATCGTTCAAAAACCAACTACTACTGCATTAGGGTCAGGTTCCTGTTGGTGCTCCAAGGGAGAGATTACCGTTCTAAAACCATCCAATACTGCATTAGGGCCAGGTTCCTGTTGGTGCTCTGAGGGAGAGTTTATCATTCTAAAAACAACTACTACTGCATTAGGGCCAGGTTCCGGTTGGTGCTTTGAGGGAGAGTTTAGCGTTCTAAAAACAACTACTACTGCATTAGGGCCAGGTTCCTGTTGGTGCTCTGAGGGAGAATTTATCGTTCTAAAAACAACTACTACTGCATTAGGGTCAGGTTCCTGTTGGTGCTCCTGAGGGAGAGATTATTGTTCTAAAACCATCCACTACTGCATTAGGGCCAGATTCCTGTTTGTGTTCTGTGGGAGAGTTTATTGTTCTAAAACCATCCACTACTGCATTAAGGCCAGGTTCCTGTTTGTGCTCTGAGGGAGAGTTTATCGTTCTAAAACCATTCACTACTGCATTAGGGCCAGGTTCCTGTTGGTGCTCTGAGGGAGAGTTTATCGTTCTAAAAACAACTACTACTGCATTAGGGCCAGGTTCCTGTTGGTGCTCTGAGGGAGAGTTTATCGTTATAAAGCCATCTCCTACTGCATTAGTGAGAGGTTCCTGTTGGTGCTCTGAGGGAGAGTTTATCGTTATAAAGCCATCTCCTACTGCATTAGGGAGAGGTTCCTGTTGGTGCTGTGAGGGGGAGATTATCGTTCTAAAATCATCTCATACTGGTGTAGGGAGAGGTTCCTGCTGCTGGTGTGAGCGGTGCATTTCCTGCACAAAAATAAAAAGTGTATCTACAATTTTCTTTTTTTTAAAAAAAATAAGAATAATAATTTATTATTTTTTTTTGTATTTATAAATAGTGCTACATAGTACATTTGTGTCCAGAATGAGGAGAGCGTCAAATAAGGGCTGTGGTCGTGGTCATGGTGCTGCTGGTGCTGGTGGTGTTGCTGAAGCTCCTGTTGCAAGGAGAGGATGTGGTCGATCTGTACCAGCTACACGCACAAGTGAAACACCTTCCTCAGGTAGCCGACAGAACCTTCAACGTTATATGGTAGGCCCGAATGCCGCTCAATGAATGGTGAGGCCAGAACAAGTACAGGCAATAGTAGATTGGGTGGCTGACAATGCCTCCAGTTCCTTCACATTGTATTCCACCCGGTCCCATGATGAAAGCTCAGACTTGGCACCTGAACCCCGTGGCCATCTGTCTTTCACCTCAGCCCCTTGTGAGCCCCAAATCATGCAGCAGTCTCTTATGCTTTTTGATGACTCTGCTGCTGTGCTTTCCGTGGGCCATCCACATAGCCATTGCCCAGAAGTGGAAGACATTGAGTGCACTGATGCCCAACCACTTCTGGTTCAGGATGAGGACATGGAAACACCAAGGCAGCACGTCTGTGATGATGACGAAACACAGGTGCCAACTGCTGCAGCTTTCTACAGTGTGCAGACTGACAAGGAGGGCAGTGGTGAAGGGTGGGTGGAAGATGATGTGGAGGATGATGAGGTCCTAGACCCCACATGGAATGAAGGTCATGCGAGTGACGTGTGCAGTTTGGAGGAAGAGGTGGTGGTCGCACAGAAGCACCAGCACAGCAAAAGAGGAAGCAGGTTGCAAAAGCGGAGTGAGCGTCCCCTAGACAGTATGCATGCTACTACCCACTGCACCCAGGGACCTAGCACACAAAAGGCAGCTAAAGGCGTTCCCCGGCGTGGCAGTTCTTCAGACAATGTGCTGACTACAAGACACAAGTGGTTTGCACACTGTGCAATGAGAGACTGAAGCGAGGCACAAATGTTATAAACCTGAGCACAACCTCAATGACCAGGTATCTAAATGCAAAGCACTTACTGCAGTGGAATAAGTACCTCAAAATCCAAGAAAGGTCTCGGCCTCCTCCTGCTTCCTCTTCTGCTGCTGCCTCGGCCTCTTCCTCCACCTCTACAGTGCCAGTGTCACCTGCCACCCAGCAAACAGACGATGTGACAGCAATGCAGCTATGTCCGCCCCTGTCCCCAAGCATTTCCACACGGTCCCATGGAAGCTTACAGCTCTCCATCTCCCAAACACTGGAGAGAAAGAGGAAGTATTCCCCTACCCACCCGTAATCCCTGGCCCTGAATGCCAGCAAAATTCCTGGCCTTTGAAATACTGTCATTCTGTCTGGTGGACACTGACCGTTTTAAAAACCTAATGGCGGTGGCTGTCCCACAGTACGTGGTTCCCAGCCGCCACTACTTTTGCAGCTGAGCCATCCCTTCCCTGCACAAACAAGTCGGGGACGAGATCAAGTGTGCACTGCGCAACGCCATTTGTGGCAAGGTCCACTGATACGTGGACCAGTAAGAACGGGCAGGGACGCTATATCTCGCTAACTGCACACTGTGCAAATGTAGTGGCGGGTGGGCCTGAGGCGGCTAGCCATTTGGCGCATGTCCTTCTGCCACCCAGGATTGCAGGGCACTTCTCTTTGCCTCCTGTTGCCTTCTCCTCCTACTGCGCTTCCTCCTCATCCTCTACCACCTCCTCATCCGCTCAGCGTAACACCTTCACCACAAACTTCAGCACATCCAGGGGGAAACGACAGCAGGCTGCTTTAAAACTGATATGTTTGGGGGATAAACCCCACACTGCGCAGCAGCTGTGGACGGGCATTGAACAACAGACCGATGAGTGGTTGTTGCCACTGAGCCTCAAGCCCGGCCTGGTGGTGTGCGATAATGGGCGAAATCTCGTAGCAGCTCTGGGCCTAGCCGGTTTGACGCACATCCCTTGCCTGGCTCATGTGCTGAATTTGGTGGTGCAGAAATTTCTAAAATACTACCCAGATATGTCAGAGCTGCTGCAGAAAGTGCGGGCCATCTGTGCGCGCTTTCGGCGTTCTCACCCTGCTGCTGCTCGCCTGTCTGCGCTGCAGCGGAACTTCGGCCTTCCCGCTCACTGCCTCCTATGCGACGTGCCCACAAGTTGGAACTCCACCTTGCACATGCTGGAGAGACTGTGCGAGCAGCAGCAGGCAATAGTGGAGTTTCAGCTGCAGCACGCACAGGTCAGTCGCTCTGCGGAACAGCACCACTTCACCACCAACGAGTGGGCCTCCATGCGAGACCTGTACCATATTGCGGTGTTTCAAGTGCACCACCAACATGGCCAGTACCGATGATGCTTTTCTCAGTGTTACTATCCATATTCTATGTCTCCTTGAAAAAACACTTCGGGCGATGATGGAAGAGGATGTGGCACAGGAGGAGGAGGAAGAGGGGTCTTTTTCACAGTTATTAGTCATTCACAAGTGGCTCGGAGGGTGGGTTCCTGCAACAGCATAGACTAGGTCAAAAATTTTCAAACCAGGGGACAGTTCTGGAGGATGAGGATGATGAGGAGGAGGAGGAACCGTGTTCACAGCAGGGGGGCACCCAACGCAGCTCGTGGGCATCACTGGAGCGTGGCTGGGGGGATACGGAGGACACAGATGATACACCTCCCACAGAGGACAGCTTGTCTTTGCCTCCGGCCAGCCTGGCACACATGAGCGATTACATGCTGCAGTGCCTGCTCAACGATAGCCGAGTTGCCCACATTTTAACTTGTGCCGATTACTGGGTGGCCACCCTGCTGGATCCCCGTTACAAGGATAACGTGCCGTCCTTAATTCCCTCACTGGAGCATGATCGGAAGATGCGTGACTTCAAGTGCACTATCACGTACCTGATCCGAGGCTGAAGTGCTGAGAGAGGCTTCCCTTGCAGCTGAACGCAGAGTACCCCCTGGGTGGGAACACGGAGTACTGAGCGCAAAGAAGCACGGGTCACCGGAAGCGTAGATGAGGCGTGCAGGTAGGTTAGAGCTGGAGCCACAGGGTGTGTCTGGAGCAGGTCTGGATGCAGGCTGCCAATCAGGAGTGGAGAGCGAAGAGGTAAGTCCGTAAGCCAGGCCAAAGGTCATTCACCGGGAATCAGGCAGGTAGAGAAGTCCAATAAACAAGCCGAGGGTCAAGCACAGGAGAAACACAGGAGACAGTCCGGGAAGCAAGCCAAGGGTCAACACTGGAGAGATCAGAGAAAGTCCAAGAGCCAAGCCGAGTCACAACAGGAGGAGATCAGGAACACAGGAACACACAGGTCAGGAACTCAGGAGAGCTGAAGACGATCCAGCAATTAAGGAGCATACTGAGCAGTCTTTTATAGTGCTCAAGGGAATCCTATTGGACTTTGCGTACCCGCCTGTTGCGTCCGTACGTTTGTCGCTGTGTTCTGATGCGTGCGCGCATGCGCACTTGCGATCTTCTCCCAATCGTCCGTAATGGAGCGATCGTTCGTGCCGGAACGTGCTGACGTGTATGGGCTGATATGCGTCGCCCATGACATGCACTCTGGTAGACGCGCTGCTGAGGGCATTCCCAAATGACACTGGGGGCTCAGTGGAAGCACAAGGGGAAGGCAGAGGAGGAGGAAGAGGTCACCAACGCAGCTGTGGCACCACCAGCACCTCAGAAGGCAGGGTTAGCATGGCCGAAATGTGGAAAAGCTTTGTCAGCAGCATGCCACCACAAACAGCACCACCAGCTGATAGGCAACATCTTAGCAGGAGGCAGCATTTCAGAAACATGGTGGAACAGTATGTGTGCACACGCCTACACGTACTGATTAATGGGTCTACCCCATTCAACTTCTGGGTCTCCAAACTGGGCACATGGCCTGAGCTTGCCCTTTATGCCTTGGAGGTGCTGGCCTGCCCTGTAGCCAGTGTATTGTCTGAACGTGTGTTTAGTACGGTAGGGGGCGTTATCACAGACAAGCGCAGCCGCCTGTCCACAGCCAACGCGGACAAGCTAACCTTTATTAAAATGAACCAGGCATGGATCCCACAAGACTTGTCTGTACCTTGTGCAGAATAGACATTTAGACCGGCCTCACACAGCCATTGGTATCCTTTTTTTATTTTTTTGAATATGTCTCAATATTTTGGGGGCTACCCCAATTCTAAAGAAACCAAACAAACAAAAAACAGTGTTGGCTACCTCCTCCTCCTCCTCCACTGCCACTTCCTCCTACACCGCCACGGTCACGGCCTACTCAACCTCTAGGCTCCTACTCCACATCCACCTTCTCCTTTCATTTTTATTTTTTTTATGTGATAAGTTATTTCCCTATCCATATTTGTTTGCAGGGCACTTGCCCTACTCTTACCCCCATTTTGCTTCCTTTTGCAGCCTTCTAGCCCTTTCCACAACTTTATTACAGCCATTTTTGTGCCCAAAAGTTCGGGTCACCATTGACTTCAATGGGGTTTGGTGTCCGGGGTCAAGTTTGGATGGAGTTCGGTGCCTAACTCGAACATCCAGATGTCCGCTCAACTCTATATATGACCAAGGGATTTCTAAATCTGTTTTGGTAAAACGTTTTAATTCGTTCACACATGCAACACAACCTGTCAACCAGTCAACCGACTCGGCTGCTACCCACAGTGAAGTTTCCTTAGAGGCATGGTATTTCACCAGTTGTGATATTTGCGCAGCATGATAATAGGCTGAAAAATTGAGCACCCCTGGTCCCCCTCTTACTTCGGGCATATATAAGGTGGTTTTTGGAATCCGGGACCTGGTGGAGTTCCAGATGTAGGACATAACTCTCCGCTGGACAAGGCGCAGGAGGTAAGCTGATATCTGTATGGGGAGGACTCTGAAAAGATATAAAAATTTTGTCAGTATGGACATTTTGACTGAATTGATCCTACCAATCCAGGATATGGGCAGGGAGGACCATTGCAACATTAAGTTGGTTGTGGCTCTCAAGAGGGGCAGGTAGTTGGTTGCAAATAGGTCGGACAAAGAGGCAGTTAATTTAACACAAAGGTATGGAAGGTGGTGGGGGACCCAGAGGAATGGTAATGTGAATTCCGCTGCTTGGGCTTCAGCTGTGGGAAGGGATATGTTCAGAACCTTAGATTTGTTTGGATTTTTATGAAGACCAGAAATCATGGCAAAGGAGTGCAGGAGGGAGAAGAGGTTGGGGGCTGAGGTATGAGGTGATGATAGAAATAAGAGGATGTCATCGGCAAACATACCGATTTTATGGTGGTATCCACCTAGTTCTATGCCTTTGATATTGGGGTCAGCTCTAATGAGGTGTGCCAGGGGTTCAATCAAGAGGGCAAAAAGCAAGGGCAAAAGGGGACATCCTTGCCTGGTACCACTTTGGATATTAAATTGTGCTGATTTATATCCAGCATATTTAATATATGCCCTAGGGTTATAGTATAGTGCGAATACTCAGGAAAGAAAGTTTTGCTCAAATCCCCAACAGTGTAGTGTGTAGCGCATGTAGGGCCAGGAGATAGTATCAAAGGTCTTCTTAATATCCAGGGACAAAAGGCATGCAGGTATGTGTCTAGTTTTAGCACCATAGGAGAGTATAAGTATTTGCCGTATGTTGTCGCTAACTTGTCTAAGCGGGATGAACCCGGTCTGATCTCGATGTATGAGATTGCCTATAAATAGGTTAAGTCGTGAGGCCAGGACCTTAGCTAATAATTTAATATCATTATTCAATAACGATATGGGATGGTAGTTGGACCAGGAGGTGGTGTCCATGGTTTGGGAATCAGTGAGGGACTCTGGTCTGAAATGTTGTCTTTATAGTAGGGAGTTGAGTGCTATGAGAGCATAGGGGCTAAGAGTGGGGCAAAACTCTTATAATAAGAAGTGGAAAAGCCGTCTGGGCCTGGCCTTTTGTAAAGTTTGAGGCTTTTAATGGCGAGAAGGACTTCAGTTTCTGAAATAGGGCGCTCTAGTTGCTCAATTTGTGATGTGCTAAGTGCAGGGAGGGAAATATGAGAGAATCGCTCGTCTGCTAGAGATGGGTCAATGTTTGTGTTGCTGCTGTATAATTTGGATAGTTTGGAGCAGAAAATTTCTAAGCTTTTGGTGGGGTTGCTGGTGTAGGAATTGCGTGAGGTTCTCAGCCTGATTGAGGCTATTATTGATGCATTTTAGGAGCCTTGCCATAGGGGTGTCCGGCTTGTTGGCCTTAAGATATGTGAAATGCCGACGCTTACTAATGACTTTGTCCACTGAGTCCAACAAAAATAAATCAAATTCAAGACTGGCTCTATCGAGATTAGCTTTAGTCGCAGGGCTGGCTGATTTTTGAAAGGCATTATGACAGGAGTTGAAATTAGCCTCCTGCTTAGCATACAGGGCCTTGCGGTCACGTTTTACTACTGACATTTGCTGTATAAGCTTACCATGTATGACTGGCTTGTGAGCCTCCAAGAGGGTTAGCAGTGATATTTCTGTGGTCATGTTGGTATTAATGTATTCTTTAAGGGCTAATTCAATGTCCTGTTTGTAGGAAAGGTGTGTTAGGATAGTGTCATTGATGCACCAAGTAGTGTCTTGGGACCTGGGTATTAGGGAGGCAACGGTGGTCAACACTGCAAAGTGGTCAGTCCAGGAGAACGGGATGATGGTTGAGGCTAAGATTTCGGGGGTCATACTAGATGCCACAAGTATGTGGTCTATGCGGGAAAAAGAGCGGTGCGGGTGGGAGTAGTAAGTCAATCTCTTGCTAGAGGGGTTCAGTTCCCGCCAGGTGTCAATGAAGGAATTCACAAGATATACACCTAAAATAACACAGCCTCAACCAATAGAAGTGTATAACAGCGCTTTCATAATCCACGGAATGGAAGGGTGCAAAGGTCAAGGAGTCTCAAAAAGTCTGAGTGAAAGTTCTTTCAAGCTTGAAGTCACCAACCACCAGGTGTCAGTCCACACAACACGTGCGATTTCCCCAGTGAAAAGCCTGCTTACCAGAAACTTTATTTTATAGTGCCCACATCATTACTTGGCAGGTCTGCCTCTCACTGGTCACTCCATGGTATCGATGTGTGCCCAATAAAATATAAGCCTCACATAGTATAATACCGTTTCACACCTTTATTGCACCCCCCACTTAAAACACACTTACAAGATTCACAAATAATAACAGCGAGTGCAAAATGTCAATATTTGATCGTTTGGACGTCTCCGTCTTGAACGTCCTTCGTAGAAGTCGTGATGATGAAACGCGTCAGGGCGTGATCCCTCGACAGACAAGAAGTGAGGCTTGCGCTCCAGGCCGAGTTGTGGAACGCGGTGTGTACACGCCGTGAGGACAGCTGGAGTGGTGAGACGTCCAAATGATCAAATATTGACATTTTACACTGGCTGTTTTTATTTGTGAATCTTGTAAGTGTGTTTTAAGTGGGGGGTGCAATAAAGGTGTGAAACGGTATTATACTATGTGAGTCTGGGGAAAGCGCAGGTGTTGTGTGGACTGACACCTGGTGGTTGGTGACTTCAAGCTTGAAAGAACTTTCACTCAGACTTTTTGAGACTCCTTGACCTTTGCACCCTTCCATTCCGTGGATTATGAAAGCGCTGTTATACACTTCTATTGGTTGAGGCTGTGTTATTTTAGGTGTATATCTTGTGAATATACTTTTAAGCTAAACGGCGGCTTTTATTACCATTACCAATTTGTAGATATATAACATTCCAGTGACTGTGTGCACCGTGGGCACTGATCAGTGTATATTTGAAGGCTGCACAACTTTTACACTAATATTAATACAGTCAATGAAGGAATGTTTAGCCAAAAGTTGTTGGAATGATCGCCTTGGCAGTCGGTTAGTGGAAGACGGGGGTGACTTGTCTAAGAAGGGTAGTACGGTTAGGTTTGAGTCTCCACACAATATAGTGTTACCCAATTGGTGGTGTTTGACGAGTTCTAGTAGGTGGGAGAGAAAAGGGAGAGGGTCCTGATTAGGAGCGTAGTATGACTCAATCGTTACAGCGGTATCCGACACATAGCCTGTGAGAAGTAGGTATCTCCCCTTGGGGTCTTTTATTTGTCTGACTAACCTAAAGGGAGTGGATATGTGAAAGGCTATACGTTTTGTGGCTGCCAAAGCTGAGTAGAATTGCGGGTAGGAAGCATGCAGAAATTTGGGTGTGTGTTTGTCAATAAAGTGCGTTTCCTGTAGACAGGCAATATGCACCTTCTTAGACGAGAGCACTCTCATTGCTTTTGATCGCTTCTGAGGAACATTAAATCCCTGCATGCTCAGGGTGCAGATGTTTAGGGGGGCCATAATGGGGTTGAGTAAATGTTCAGAGCATACCTGCGCATCTCAGGAGACCACAGAACCGCATCCGCACTCACCGATCTAGGAAGGAAGAAGAAGATGAATAGTTCTAGAGAGAGAGAAATAAGAACTAGATGAGTAAACCCAATAACAACAGTTTGCACAACAGACCAATATGCTAAATAGTGGGTGTGGGGGCAACCCGAGGGTGAGCATGATACACTCTGTGACTGTTGCTGGTACTCCACATATTAGTGGCGGGGAACAAGGGACAGTGAGTGGGGGAGCAAGTTTTCCAGCATAGGGACCACAACAGGAATGCGGGACACTATGAGTAGAGCAAGAGTAATAACAATAAGGCTTATGGTAACAAAGAGCAACTTAGCTATAGAACAGTTAGTAGTCTATAATTACTAGGTAGACAGCTGCTAAAGCCTTGCAACCAGCTCTGGGGGATAAAGGGGCAGTGTATTAGTTCATGCCTAGTAAGTCCTACTGCTTAAAGTAGGAGATGTTGATTTAGCCTTAGGAAAGTTGTGGGCCCAAACTGTTCCTTAGGGCCAATAATCAGCCTTTAGTTAGGAAAGAGAGGGGAGGTTGTAATGGTCCACACTGCGGGGATAGTACCTTTTGTAAAAGGGCAGACTCTGAGTTGCAGGAGAGGTGTTAGGGGGTTGAAAGCTGTGTGGACGATAAAGAAGAGGGCTGTACAGAGCATACAGAGATCTTTAAGCCGGATTTCTTAAACTATGAAATTATGTTACAAAGTGGAGGTTGTATGGTCCACTGGGTAGGGCTTAGGCCCTAGTGTAAGGATTCAGGTAAGCCAAAAAAGGCTAGTAATGTGGTCAGTCTCCAGAAAAGCAGGGATCCATGATCTTTGATACTCAGTCCATGGAGTCTTTTTCGTTGCCAGCCTGACTATCAAAACGACCCCTCTTGTGGAAGCTCTGGCGGGTGTCATCTGAGTGATGAGAAGCCGTTGGGTCTTTTTGAGGCAACATGGAGGCAGAGCGTCTGCGAGAATTGTCACTATTCTGGGAGAATTGCAGCAGGCCTAGCTCTTGCAGAGTTGATTTTAGTTCTGATGCTGAGCGGCAGGTGTACTTGGTGTCCAAATGTGTAAATGTGTAAAACGGACTGAAAAAGGGAAGCCTCAGTGGTAGGTAATTTTGTGTTGTTGTAGGATTTGGAGCAGGGGCTTTAAGATTCTCCTTTTGGCCACCATTATAGGAGAGAGATCAGTGTAAATTTGGTAGTGGTAGCCCTGGAAAACTAGGGAGTCACTGAGGGCGAACCCTTACTCAGCATTCCTCGCCACCTTGCCAAACACCATTCCAGGTCCACGGATGATTTGCAAGTCTGGGTCATTGAGTCCATCCCTGACACCTACCCTCCGGCTGAACATTTCCGGAGGTTATGTAGCCAGGAGACATTTTGGATCTTTACCCTGAATTGTTTAGTGCCTATGGGCCTGAACGAAGAGCTAGAGATTAACACTGTCATATAACATCTATCCTGCTCACAGAGAGAAATACACATGGGTGTTTGTATTCATACATGTACACTCTACAACACAAGCCCTTGGACGCGATACACCCATGCTCAACCCCTTTACTTGTCACACCCTTCTGCCAGCTTAGGATGGCGTAGGTGGCAAGTGGAGTAGTGTATAGGCAGCTCGCTTTCCACTATGTAAGTTCCCACACCACTCCCCACGGTGCCGGATAGGTCTCTGTAAAGGCTTTGGGACCACATGTGCCCGTAGAGATGGAGATACATCTACGGGCTACACATCCCACTCCTTTCCTGCCCCAGACTCCTTTTCTTTTCACTTCCATGTGTCCACTGAGGCATGTATGCACATCCCACCAGATACATCTTTTTATTATTACCATTATTATTATTATTATTATGGGATATGCTCATATTGCACGCAACACACTGCTTTTTCCTTATGTATACTTGCGGGTATTCAGATCCCACTAATCCAGACTACACACCAGGAGATAAGATGTTCCTAATTACATGTTACTTTTTTCAACTTATTACAACAAGTCCGAATGTTCACATGTACACGTACACACACATATATATATATACATATATATATATACATATAGGTTTTGGACCTACTGAATTACATAATTTTTTATTGTTTTTTATTGTTATTTTTGTATTGTTTTTTTTTATATACATATATATTTTTTATTTTTTGATTTATTATTATTCCATTTTGGTATGATTTCATTTTGGTGGTTCTCCCTAGACACTAGAATTGGTTTTCTCCCTTTTTTCTACAAATGTCACCAGATTGTTAAAAAGTCTTTATCTAATTTGAATGAGCCATGCTGGTTTGGAGATGAGTGGTACTGTTTTTTGGCCACTAGGGGCCGCCTGAGTCCTTCTTTGGATGTCCCTCCCTCCGGGCCTCCTATATCAGAGCCTCTCATCCCCTCTCCATCCAGGGTCTGAAGAAAATACGTGATTGGCTCCTTGCTTACTGACGTCACTTCCGGTACGCCGAACTTCCGGTTTCCATCTCCCAGCGCTGGTGCATTCCAGAGGAGCTACAGAGCATACAGACGGCCCTGGCCAGCCAATCTGCCACTCTTCACTAGTGTTGAGCGAACCCGGACTGTAACGTTCGGGTCCGTACCGAACTTTCGGGTGTCCGTGGCACGGACCCGGACCCGGACATTTCAAAAATCGTTCGGGTTGCCTGTGGGCTTTCAAGCCATGCCTGGGCTTGCAATGTCAGGCCCAAGCGAGTTGTGATCACTTCTCACCGTCTAACCGACCGGTCCCGGCAGACATACGAGACATCGAGGAGACCTTACGTGGTCGCGACCCTCTACCTTTGGCCTTCAAGCCGCATGGCCTTCACTGCAGTCATTCGTTCCTCGGTTAGTGCATAAAAGAAGTCTGGGACCTACCTCTCCCCTACTCTCCGAGACTATATCCTCCGGGCCTCCCTCCCTGTAGGTTTCTTCCTGAGTCCGCCGGGGATCACCGGTTTTTTGTCATGGTGAGTAGAGGTTTGGTCGTACCG
>BLSH010448470.1:521118-532715 GCA_018402905.1 Glandirana rugosa | reverse complement strand
GCCTCAAAAAGGACACGGTAAGTGCCAACATAAAAACTGTACAATATTGCACATACATCATGACATATATATAAAGCATAAATTACATCGATATATATATATATATATATATATATATATATATATATAGAAAACCGTCAACACACTCTGCATGATTATGAAATGGGAGAGCATCCTGCCATTTGGTAGGTCAAAGAATATCAACATCATATAAATCATGAATAAAAACATGTAGAAAAAAGCATTAAATCATCTGGTTGGACAAACATCATCTATTGTATACCCGACGCGTTTCATGGGAATAATACCCACTCTTCAGGGGTGCATGCTGTGAAGATCTACAGAAAAAGCATATTGACCAATGATATAATAATGTATCAAAACAATAGCAATAGTAATAGTGGTTGTGGATGAAAGGGGCAGGTGAAATACATCCCTGTCTATACTCACATGAGTGTGTAACAAGAGGAACGAGACTGCCCTGGTGTCCGCCCCAGGAGCTGAGGGCACGTGGGGACGGAGGCACACCGGGACCACAGATCGGACCATCCGAGAAGCAGGCAATAATAGAGCGGAGCCGGTAGGCTACCACTTCTGTTGGTGTAAAAAGGAATTGTGTAGGGTTAAGGAGCGTGAAAAGATGTGGTGTACATATGAGGGGAAGGAAACCCATGTACCCAAAGTGTTGAAAATAATGAGGGGAAAACTAGGTAAGATAATGCAGTGCCGCTATAATGAGAAGACCCACTGATCACCTCCAAGATGGAGGAAAGGTACAAACAGTGCAAAGGAATATTGTATTAATAGTAAGGTGGCCTGCACAGGTTACCTGTTATGTGTTCCCTTAAGCTTGAGATCCGCACCAAGCGCTGGCATGTGTAGTCAGTGCTAATGGAGATGTTACCTGCCTTCGGACAGCCCGAATCTATATGGCCCCGACACCCCATCCCACCCCGCCCAGCATCATGTGGGCATGACAATGAAGGGGGGCCTCACCCAAGCCAGGGCGGACAGCCGCCCACCTGGCCAAGGACCACCCCTCCCATGGGTCAGCCGAGGTAGTAACAAGACACTCCAGCCATGTGACACCAGAACGGATGTCCAGGCGTGGAGTGCGGGCATGACGCAGATGCGCTGTCAGCAGACCCGCCCACCCCAGCCCCTCGAACCAACCCAACTGGGAAGGGGGAGGGGGTAAGGGGGGGCAGAGAGCGCATCGCACTCCTGGAGGATGGGCAACCAGCAGTCAAACCCCCATGCACACATAGGATGAGACCCCACCACAACATACAGAGTGCTGAAAATTGATGTGACCACAAATGTGTCACATAACACGACATTGCTGGAAACATCAAGGAGAGAAGAAAGCGGACCATACCGATATATATCTGTGGGAAAAAAGGACATCAGTTTTATTTGTGTACAGCATCGCATCACCGTGCAATTGTCAGGGTAACGCAGTGCCGTATCGCAAAAAATGGCCTGGTCAGGAAGGAGCTAAAACCTTCTGGTCCTTAAGTGGTTAAAATGTAACTTTTTCTACCGAAAATAGCCTTTTTTTCTACTCCTGTTAGTGATTTTATCTCACTTGTTTCATACTTTTAAGAATACAGCAGGAGCGTTCAGACTCCTCTTACTGAAATTAAAGGGTGATTCATGGAGTTGCAGAGCCAGAAATTTCAGCAAGGAGTCCCCAGAAGATAACACATCAACTCATAATTTCAATAGTAGTTGTGTTTGAACTGAGCACTCACAGCATGTTTCTAATAAAACTGAAGAGTCTATGGATCATTCTGTTCCCTCCACACAGAAACAAGACGTGATCTCTGCTGCTGCAAATCCTCAGTTTCCCCAGTACCAGGAGCCAAGATCACAGATTTTCTTTAAAGCACCACCAGTGCTGTAACTGAATTTGATATTGAATTTTGACCCTTTAGATGAAATGACACTCAGTTATCATTTACTGAGAAATGTAAACAATAGAGTTGAACGAACCTCTGGAAGTCTGGGTTCGGCCGAACTTTGGGACAAAGTCCGGGTTCAGGTCCGGACTTGACCCGAACTTTGATCCGGACCCCAAACCATATTGAAATCAATGGGGATCCAAACTTTTAGGCACAAAAATGCCTGTAACAAAGTCCTGGCAAGTCCTAGAGGTCTGCAAAAGGAAGGAAAATGGGGGTAAGAGTTGGACAAGTGCCTTACAAAGAAATGGGGATAGGGAAATAACTTAAAATAATTTTTAAACTAAAATCACATAAAAAAAAAATCAAAAATGGAGGTGGATGTGGAGTTGGAGGTTGAGGAGGCGGTGAAAGTAGTGGTGGAGGAGGAGGAGGTAGCCAACACTGTTTTTTTTATTTTTGTACAAGAAATCATCTCCAAGTTGTACAGGGAATGTTTCCAGCTGTTACTTTAAGGGAAAGATTATTGTTCTAAAATCATCTCCAAGTTGTACAGGGAAAGGTTCCAGCTGTTGCTTTAAGGGAAAGATTATTGTTCTAAAATCATCTCCAAGTTGTATAGGCAAAGTTTATTTGAGCCGCATAGAGCCATATTAGTGTTATAAAATCATGTCCAAGCGCCATTCACTAAGTGTATTGTAGCCGCATAGAGCCTTATTAGTGTTATAAAATCATGTCCAAGCTCCATTCACTAAGTGTATTTTATAACACTAATAAGGCTCTATGCGGCTACAATACACTTAGTGAATGGCGCTTGGACATGATTTTATAACACTAATAAGGCCCTATGCGGCTACAATACACTTAGTGAATGGCGCTTGGACATGATTTTATAACACTAATAAGGCTCTATGCGGATACAATACACTTAGTGAATGGAGCTTGGACATGATTTTATAACACTAATAAGGCTCTATGCGGTTACAATACACTTAGTGAATGGAGCTTGGACATGATTTTAGAACACTAATATGGCTCTATGCGGCTAGAATACACTTAGTGAAGGGAGCTTGCAGATGATTTTAGAACAATAATCTTTCCCTTAAAGCAACAGACTCTAACTAGTCCAGTCAGATCGTTCTGTGCAGCAGGATGAGTTCTGCAATCTGTCCCTCAAAGCTGTAGTACTAGTATCTCTCCCTAGTCCACAATCAGATCGTTCAGTAATGCAGGATGAGATGTTCTGCAATCTATCCCTCACAGAGCCAGCAGCATCCTCTTCCTAAATTATCCTGAGAGCATATGACATGCAGCACAGTGACTCCAGCCCCATATAGAGGCTGGGTCACATGGTGCACTGGCCAATCACAGCCATGCCATTAGTAGACATGGCTGTGATTGTTTCTCAGGGAAAACCAGTGAAACACTTGTTGATTGGCTGCCCTTGGCAGCTGTTCAACACGTGGAATAAAATACCAGAACCCCGGACCCGAACTTTACGGTACGGACCCGAACTTTACAGTCCAGGTTCGTTCAACTCTAGTAAACAGCGCAACACAGGGACTAGTTGTTTTATGTAAAGGAGCTGTAAGTGGGTATTTAAAGCTGAACTTGATTTTAATATGTATCCATCCAGTCCAGATTTATACAGCTCTGCCACACAGCACATCCCTATCTGGCAATGCAGAAGACCTTATTTTTCTCTGCTGCGTTTAAGTTACACTTACAGGTCTTGATCCTCTCTTAGCCTGTGACCTGACAGTAACGGAAGAAGCAGAGTGATGAGCTCATCCTTCCTCCCCTCTGCTCTCTCTTCCTATTAGCCTGTCCCTTGCTACCTTACGAAGACTTCAGCACACTTGACTGACTTGTGCTGTTTCTTCTTCTCTCAGCCTAGGTTCTACTATACAGTGGGGTTCATTTACTAAAGGCAAATAGTGTGTAAACTTTGATGTTGCACTTATTTTCCTCAGAGCTTAGTGAATATGGTGAAGCTCTGCTGGTTTCCATCATCCAATCATGTGCAAGCAAAAATTTCGTTTTTTTTTATTTTCTATGCACCTGATTTGTTATTCTTTACAAAGTGAAGCTTCACCACATCTGCTAAGCTCTGGGGAAAATGAGTGCAACTGCACTTGCAAATTACTTGGTCTAATAGCTTTTAGTTAATCTTCCCCAGTGGATTTCATGAGGTTGATTTGTCAAAATCACATCAAATTCAGCTCAAATTACACTGTATTTAAAAAAAATAATAATACATTTAATGATTTATTATACTATTCAGGGCTGCATTAGCTTGTGTATTATATTACTTGCCAGGAGTTCAACTTCAGTGCATTTTCCGTAATTTTACATTTTCCGTAAACACATAGGCAGGTTGTTGGGACAAACTTGGTCGGGTTGTTTAAAGAAATTCTATCCATGGGTGAAATAATGTGGTTCTTACTCTCTGTGCAAGGTGATGGATAAAAATGAATACTTGTGAGTGAACTGCCCAATAAAGGTGGCATTCTTGGTATAAGCTTTGGGTGGCAGGCAAAACTGTCAGTGTGGTTCTCTGTGCCCTGTTTGGCACTGCCAGAACAGATTCCACAAATGCTTTCTCAGAGTTCAGTTTATTCAGTTCAATATTACTTTAAATATGCTCTTACACGTTTCTAATAGTCTATCTAGTTGTTAAAACTGGACTTGTTCAGAACTCTGAATTGTTCCACTTCCTGTATATTTCGTGGGTATAGCAGAACTGCGTGTCAGCTGCCAAAATACCGAGTAATCCTGAGCTTGTGCCAGGGCTGCCAGTCTAAGAATCTGAGGGTCAGGGTGTTATGGCTTGACTGATTTTACAACTGTAAACGTCTTGCTAGCCTCATTGACCGGGAAAAGATTAATGCTGCTGAATGCATATATAATACCACAACAACTGCTAACTGTACAATACAACACAGAGAGTTCATATTCCTGGCCTTTCTTTTAACACTTCAGACCCCCTTTATGTTCCTTGCTACTTCAAGAGGTAAAGCAAGAAAACTTGTACAGTAAAACCTTGGATTGAGAGCATCATTTGTTCCGGAAACATGCTTGTAATCCAAAGCACTTATATATCAAAGCAAATTCCCCCATAAGAAATAATGGAAACTCAGATGATTCGTTCCACAACCGTTTATTTAGAAGTCCTTCTGTTTATAGTACATATAAAAATATTATAGCAATGTGATAGGTTGTGTAACCATAAAATGTCCATCCACAAATGGCGGCCTCCACAAGGGGATTAGAAGCAAAATCCATCAGGAACTGCAGAGTATAAAAGAGAAGAGAGGCGCCTCTAAGTGTAGCAATATGGTTACATTTAATGAAGGTACAACATTTAGAAACTCACATGGTTGATGATTAAAAGAAGCACATCTAGGTATGCAGGCATCCGGGTAAAGCTGTCCACATAGACCATCCTTTGCACTGCCGGCTCTCACTGGAACAGCAGGCTGGACAGTGGGCACCGGAACAGCAGGCTGGACAGCCAGCATCGGAACAGCAAGCTGGACCGTGGCCACAGGCTCAGCAGACTGGACAGCAGGCACAGAATCAGCAGCATAGGCAGCGGGCACAGGAACAGCAGGATGAACAGCGGGCACAGGAACAGTAGGCTGGACAGTGGGCATCAGAACAACAGGCTGGACCCTGAGCACAGAATCAGCAGGATAAACAGCAGGCACAGGATCAGCAGGCTGGACAGTGGGCACAGGATCAGCAGGATAAGCAGCGTGCACAGGATCAGTATGCTGGGCAGCATGTTCGGGTCTGTCAGACGAAGGCCAAACCCGATTGGCAATCAGGGAGGTAGAGTGGAGCAGATTGTGTGGTGTGGAGGCAGGCTGGAGCAGATCTGCTGGTGTGGAGGCAGGCTGGAACAAATCGGCTGGTGTGTAGGCAGACTGGAACAGATCGGCTTGTATGGAGGCAGGCTGGAACAGATCAGCTGGTGTGGAGGAAGCCTGGAACATATTGGCTGGTGTTGAGGCAGGGTGGAGCAGATTGACTGGTGTGGCGACAGGCTGGAGCAGATTGGCTGGTGTGGAGGCAGGCTGGAGCAGATCGGCTGGTGTGGAGGCAGGCTAGAGCAGATCGTCTAGTGTGGAGGCAGGCTGGAGTAGATTGGCTGGTGTGGAGGCAGGCTGGAGTAGATTGGCTGGTGTGGAGGCAGGCTGGAGCAGATCGGCTGGTGTGGAGGCAGGCTGGAGCAGATCGGCTGGTGTGGAGGCAGGCTGGAACAGATCCGCTGGTGTGGAGGCAGATTTGGATAGTGGCAGGATTGTGCAAGCTGGGAAAAACTTTGGTTTCTTTTTTGGTTTAGTCACCAAGGTTCTGCATGTGGATGCAGGGCTGTGAGAAGGGGGTGCAGCTGATGGAGGCGAAAAGCTGGGGGATGGTGAAAAAGAAGGAGCAGTTGCTAAGTAAGGTTTCTGTGGGGTTGACGTAGGTAATGGAGAAGAGGTATTTGTCAATGGGTTAAAGGCAGGGTAGGTGCAGCAAGTGGAAACAGGGTACTGACACATAGAGGTTGATTTACTAAAGGAAAAAAGACTGTGCACTTTGCAAAGAGCAGTTGCACTCTGCAAGTGCAGTTGCTCCAGAGCTTAGTAAATGAGGTAAGGCTTCACTTTGCAAAGAATACCCAATCATGTGCAAGGAAAATGAAAAAAAATGCATTTTTGCTTCCACATGATTGGATGATGGAAGTCAGCAGAGTTTTTGCACATTTACTAAGCTCTGGAGCAGCTGCACTTGCAGAAGGCAACTGCACTTGGCAAAGTGCACAGTCTTTTTCCCTTTAGTAAATCAACTCCATAGTTGGTAGCAGGGTATACCGGGCGTCAACTGTGGCTGTTGTGGATCATGCTGAGAGAGATATTTGAGAAGGCAGGTGTCTAACAGCAGGAATGGGTTGGTGCAAGTTGACTGTGGCTGAATGCAAAATATCTGACCAAACCTGTAGTAATGGCTGAACAAAATTCAGTTTACATGCTGCCTGTCTGACCAGAGACTGCACTGCATTAAGACACTCCACTAGCACCTGATTGAGAGCATGCTGAATAATACTCAAAGAAGTAACCTGAGTCATCCTCTAATAACCAAACCAGTGATTCTATCTGAGCCATACTGAAGGGGGGAAGAAAGCCATCACTGCCTTTAGGAGTACTGGACAAAGCCAACTCTATACAGACTTGAATTAATGGCTGAATGTCACCAAACAACTTACTGCCCTGATCATCTAGGGAGTGAGCTAGACTAATGCATTCTAACAGCTGATCACTGGACCACTCCTTCATTATCTGACAGCAATACTCTTTCTCCTCTGTCACCAGCAAGGAAAAGTATACAACCTCCTCTGAATGCATCTTGCCACAAAAAACAGCAGAGCCAAAATGGCTTCCCTGTGCAGTCACTTCTAGTCAGGACTGGCCTTGGTGTAATGTCCGCAACTGGTGTGACCAGAGATGTGTGAACTGCAACAGAGAATGCCAGGCACGAGTATTGTAAAATAATATAATTTATTTAATAGATAAGTGGATAAAGATGTAAACTCACCTCCAACATAGCAAACAGTGTAAAACAAGCCAAATAACAACTGCCTAAGCAAAGTATATACAGCGGATAGGGAAATGCCAAACCGTAAACGTAGCCGAGCCAGGGTCATACACAAGGGATCAGTCAGGGGGAGCTGTGGGCAAGACAGGGCAGGAACAGGTGACAGAGAGAGCAGGTGGGAAGGGATCAGGCTGCAAGACAGGGGTCCAGGAACAGATACAGGATCGCAGGTCAGGGGCACATGGAGACCAAAACACCAAGGCAATCAGATTAGGACAGACAGGATTTAAATATCCTTCCTGCAACGAGCATCAGGTGATGACTAAGTGAGCTTTTGGCTGTTGGGAGACACCCTCTCGTGGAAACTGGAACTGCAGCCCATGGATCAGGGAGCCACAGCGCCACCAGCTGGCGAGACTTTTCCTGACAATTACCCAGCAGTAGAGCGATCTGAAAGCGAGGCTTGAAGCGCTCATGGAGCGCAGCATGGCAGGGATGACGTTGATGGTGGTGTGGAGGATGGTCTATGTGGACAGCTTTACCCTGGGTGCCTGCATACTTAATTTTAATCATCAACCATGTCAGTTGCTAAATGTTGTACCTTCATTAAATGTAACAATATTGCTATACTTAGAGGCGCCTCTTTATACTCAGTTGTGACGTGACACTACTCTTATATCAAGACATTGCTTGTATATCAAGTCAAAATGTATTTAAAAAATGTGCTTGTCTTGCAAAACGCTCTCAAACCAAGTTACTCTCAAACCAAGGTTTTACTGTATTTTTTTCATTCAATGAATTTGGAACGGGAATCTGTGTCACACATTATTGCTTTCAGCTGTTAATACGTTGTTACTTTACTATGAAGCCAAGTGCTGTAACCCACCCAGTTAGTGTGTGCAGAGGACAACATGGCACAGTATGCAAGCAATTTGATGTTTTGTACATTTGTACTTTGTGTAACCTTTGGCTGACTTACCCTTTTTGAAACTGTACTGTCAAATCCATCATAATATCCCTGGAAACAATATGATGTTTGAATTGCACAGTCATTATATGAAGTGCAGCAAATTCTGCTTTTCTGGGTGATTTAATTAGAATTATGAAAACAGAAGAGTGCACTTTGTTTACAGATGTGAGCTGCATTTAATAATTGAAATACTGTCTCTTGGGTAAAGCTGATTCAGTTGAGATCATTTCAAAGATATAGTAGTTGTGCTCAACCAGCTTGTGACATGAGTGGGTTTTAAGATGTAAGATACCAGTGTAAAAAGAAAACCATGTCGAAATTATAGGTCCTGCAGAAATAATAAAGTCCACTTGCTTTTAGTGCTAAAAAAAAAATCTTCCAGCATGCTTGCTATAAATTGTGTATAATAAGTTACCCACATATTTTACAATAATCCATGTGTTGTATAATCAAATCTTAAAAAAAGCAGCCTTGATGCTGAGCTATTTTTGATCACTTTGGCAGGCTGAACATTTTCTGATTGTTTTCCATATGGTTTTAAAGGGTGTGGTGTATCAAATGACTTCCTTTTATTTGCCATTCCTGGCTGATGTAGTTTCTAACCTTATTTTTCATATTTTATAATATTTTTATATGTGCACTCTTCATTTGTATTAAATGTAGAGATTAATGAATTATTTATGAATTAGTACCAGAGTTAGGGTACATTATCTACTACAATGTCTGCCTGACTGCTTAACAACACTCAAACAAAACTGGAAGTGCATTGATTTTAATGAGTCAGCCAACTCATAATTTGCATTTTGAGTGGGAGCATTAGGCTGAATGTGTGTATAGAAAAATTGACAGGCCTTCACTTTTAACAACATAGATTCCTTGTTTTTTTTGGTTTTGTAACTGAAAGAAAAAAAAACAACAGTGAGGCAGATCAGCAGATAAAAATTCCAAATGTAACCCACTTATAGGTCTCCTAACACACAAGGACCAGGTTGGTTACCCTATAGTGATGTGCTAAATATTGTAGTATCTATTTCTCCTTAGTTCATCGATGGAGACAGTGCCTCCTTTAATCTTGACCATTGGGTTATAACGCCTCTGCAGGAGTAGGACTAGGCAGAACATAAAACTTGGCTACGCCCTATGGGCTGTCCTCAGCTGGTATATATCCCCCTCCCTGCTCTAGGTGTTCAGTTTTTTTTCTGTCTAGTAAGGAGTAAGAACCTAACTCTTTGCTGGGATATTTTTGGTCCTAGAAACTTTTGTTTTTTTCTCCTTCCATGCATCTTTTTGATTTTTCTCCTGGGGGATCTACAATCAACTGCCGGGCTGGGTGACGGGCTGGATAATATAGATCCAGTGGTCTCCCCAGTCCAGCCAGCAAGCGCGTGCAGAGCGTACCTAAGCGCCAGGTCGGCCGTGACATAGCCTCAATGGACGGAGGCTGGCCTGTGAGTTAAATGTCTCACAGGGTCACATACGACTGGGCTCTGGTCCGAGTCGCAGTGTCCCCCTGGCCAACAGCCCCCCACTTTGGTGGCGAGGGACCTGTCTGGAGTGATACCTGCAGCCGTGGAAGGGTAAGTAAAGTCCCCATCCTTCTGTGCAGGGGTGGGGTGGACGCGGGTACTCTCCAGGGATGGCCAGACCTGCCGGCTGGATTCCTTCTCCCATCCCTCAGTTAAGCTGGGTTTTCCCCCCATCTCCCCTCCACCCCCTTCTGTGAGTGTTCCCTGAGGAAGGGGGGGCTCATGGGCTGCTGTGTATACTGCATTGCTAGGTGGGGCTACAGTGCCTGGAGCCATGGGGGTCCCAGTGAAGAGTTTTCCCCCCATCTCCCCTCTATCCCTCCCCTGGGGTGTCCCCTGTGGGGGGGAGTTGTGCACCAGGGTGGGTACAGTACCTGGATGGGGTGTCAATGAGAGGGAGCAGCGGAGGCTTCTATGTGCTCTGGGAACCATGTGCTAGCATTTGGCAGCATTCAGCGGCCATTTTCCCTTAGCCTGCTCGGTCTTCAGCTGGCGGACATTTTTCCTTAGCCTGCTTGGTCTTTGGCTGGCAGCCATGATGGTGTAGTCTGTGATGTCATGGCCGGCTGCCATTTTCCCTTGGTTTGGAGACAAAAAGAGCTGTGCAGAGATAGGACGAGCAGGTCACATGATTTACAGAGCTTCCGGGCTCCTCCTCTTTTTCTACCTCCTGGGATACATGTTAAAGCACATGGCATGCTAAGTGCTCTGATCCGGCATTCTCCAGTCTGCTGTGGTCCCTTCTGTTTACCAGCAAGCACCTTTCTTGGGGGATCCATAGCAGTTCCAAAAACATATTTTTTGCTGCAGGGTCTCCCTTACTCCATGGAGCCTCAGGGTCGCATCTCCCCCACTGATCCCTTCATGGGGGCGCCAGGTCCCTCAGAGCCCCAGCTTCCTATTAATGCTCTGACAGCGGTCCTAGAATCCCAAGTATCCCGAGTGGAAGTGGCGTGCGGGCAAAGGTCTGGCAGGAAGCATCCTCCGCCTACTCCTGCTCAATCTGTCTCATCTAACTCTGAGTTTGATGCTGCTGTGGACATGGCCCGTCCAGTGGGGCCTGATATCACGGTTCCTGATCCGTCAGATAGTGACAATGAATCCTCCATGGTCGCAGCAGCAAAGGAACAAACGCTGGTGGACGCACTGGTTACTGCAGTGCGTGAGACTTTAAAAATGGAGGATGTGGCTAATGTGGCCACGGAGGTGGCTATCCCTTTTGGTATATACAAGGCACCTCGTGCCACTACGGTGTTCCCTTATCTTCCCTATTTTTTATAAAATCTTTATTTTGCAGGACACGTTTTAAACAAATTAAACAATCTTATCTTTGTAATATACATGAAATCTTAGAAACATATAAAGTAAATGAGAACAGATATTACACCATTGTGTGCTGTTGCGGTCTCTCCGGTCTGGAGATAACGTCTACAAGAAAAAAATTAAACCAGACCTAAGACTTATCAAGTGTACAAATATTGGGTATCAGGACCTTCCCCAATACAACAATAACATTTCCAATGCAGATCATTGTATAACAATGTAGCCCTGCAGGCTCTGTCCCTGAGGGAAGGAGACTAATAAGCCTCCATCAAACCCCCCAACAGACCGCCA
>BLSH010448470.1:497958-508899 GCA_018402905.1 Glandirana rugosa | reverse complement strand
ATTCCGCCCCCCCCCCCCCCCCTACTTTCCCTATTTTCTTTCTTCTTTTTGGTTTTTTTTTTACCCCCCATGGTGAGCTTTAGTTAATAAGTGGAGCAAATAGGCTTACTATATTTGGGAGGCCAGGAATCTTAGTTGTCTGTCCATCTCTCTCAATCAATCAGGGATTCCCTTTTCCTTTTTTTTTTTGCCGGTCCTGATTCACCTCTGGCATAGCTCCTCTGCCGAAATTTTCTCCATCCTTCCATAGGTTGTCTCTATTACTAGGGAAGTGGCAGTGTTGCCCTATTAGTTGTTTTTGGCCCTAAAGTTTTTTTTGAGGTCAATCAAATACACTACAGGTTAACTGTTTTGTAGGTTTTTAATGACATGGAGTGTTTCCCCCCCCTTTTTTTTTTTTCTCTCTTTCCCCCTTCTTCCTGGGCTCTCCTTTTGCCAGGTTCTCATTGTTGCTCGTGGATGGATTACGTATGTACTCTTCTGTCTCTTTTTTTTTTCTCTAACCTCAAAATTGGATGTCGTGTCAGTTTGCTCCTTTAACCACTTCAGCCCCGGAAGGTTTTGCAGCTTTAGGACCAGAGCACTTTTTGCGATTCGGCACTGCGTCATTTTAACGGACAATTGCGCGGTCATGCGACGTTGTACCCAAACAAAATTTGCGTCCTTTTTTTCCCACAAATAGAGCTTTCTTTTGGTGGTATTTGATCGCCTCTGCATCATTTCTGATCGCCGCTATAAACAAAAGAAGAGCGACCATTTTGCAAAAAAACCCAAATTTCTTACTTTTTGCTAAAATTCAAATCCAAAAAAAAAAATATAAAAAAACATTTTTTTTCACCGTTTTTGGCCGATTTATATTCTTCCTCATATTTGCGATAAAAAAAATCGCAATCGGCGTTTATTGATTGGTTTGCGCAAAAGTGGCCGCGTTTACGCATGATGAGAATTCATTTCTGGGGTTTTTATTTTTTTTTATTTTTTACTAGTAATGGCGGCGATCTGCGATTTTTAGCGGTACTGCGATATTGCAGCGGACATGTCGGACATTTTTGACACTTTTTTGGGACCAATGACATTTATTCAGCGATCAGAAATTTAAATGTCCACTGATTACTGTATAAATGTCATTGGCAGTGAAGGGGTTAACCTGGGGGGGGGGGAGCTAGGGGTGAACTGTGTTCCCTGGGTGTGTTCTTACTGTGGGGGGGTTGGGCTAACATGGGCATGAGAGATCTAACTGATCCCAGTGACAGGGATCAGTAGATCTCTCATGCCCCACTGACAGGGCGGGGAACCGCCGTGTTTACATTGGCGGTTCCCCGTTCTTTTCCCTGTAGCCGCTCATCGCGGCTCGCCGGCGGACATCGGGTCCGCCCGAGCCGCGGGCACACTCCTCGGCCACTCCTGGTGGCCGAAATGCGAATCGCCGTTTATTTACGGCGATTCGCACCCAGCTCCCCGACTGCCGCCGTGAAAAGACGGCGCGCGGTCGGGAAGCAGTTAATGTGAAGGGTTTAAATCATCCCAACAAGCGTTCTCAGATCTTACACTTCCTGCATAAAGAAAGGGTGGATATAGTTTTCTTTCAAGAGACACATTTCCACTCAAACGCCTTTCCTACATGTAATAACAAATACTTTACAACTTGGTTTCATAGCACAAACCCATGTGCAAAATCCAAAGGAGTCTCTATCACTATACACAAAAATCTAAAATGTCAGGTTCTTGACTCTAAAATTGATCCTCAGGGTAGGTACATATTTCTCAGGGTCAAATTGGGATTATCCCTTTATACCCTGGCTAACGTGTATCTACCAAACACCTCTCAGGTTCAACAGGGGATTAGATATTTAAAGTTGCTTGAATCTTATGCGGAGGGTGAGCTCATTTTGGGGGGAGACTTTAATTTAGTTCTCGATCCCGGACTGGACTCATCTTCTGGTAAAACCAGTATTCCTTTCTCCACCCTTCGCAAATTTAAGCAGAACCTATCGGCAATTAAGTTATTCGACCTATGGCGAATTCTACATCCTAATGAAAAGGATTACACCTTTTATTCATTAGTACATAAGACTTATAGTAGAATTAATTACATTTTTATTACTCAACCTTTACTTGACGCAGGACCTATAACAAGTATTAAACCTAAAATATGGTCGGATCACTCGCCAATTTTTTGTCGCTTGAATTTTGCTGAAATGCCCTATAGAAATAGAAGTTGGAGACTTAATGATAGCTTATTGTCCGATCCAATATGTATTGCTGATATTAAAAAGACAATATCAAATTTTGTGGAAGATCATAGATCAGACACCACAGCTCCAGCTATAAAATGGGAAGCATTAAAATGTGTTCTGAGGGGCACCTTTATTTCTCATGGATCTAGATTGAAAAAACTAAAAACAAAAGAACTCGCCACCCTATTCCAAAATCTTTCTGATTTAGAAACAAAACATAAAAATAGTAATAGTGAGGAGGACATAATTGAACTATCGAAGATACGGAACCAAATAAGGCGTATTTTGGATCAACACTCTCTGCGGGATCGCGATAGAGTTTTAAGAACTTTGTATGAACACAGTAACAAGGGGGGGTCGCATCTAGCAGAGAGTCTTCATCCAATTAAAGCTTCTTCATCTATAGCGAAATTACTCTCTCCCGGAAAAGACTTGGTATATACAAATTCTGCGATTTCAGAGACCTTCCGGGATTACTATTCCAAGTTGTATAACATTTCTCAAATTATTCCTGGGCACTCGTCCTTTTTAGAGAGGGAAAAAGAAGTAAAATCATATATAAATGAAACACCTTTACCAAGTCTTGATTCAACTACAAAATCATTATTGGATACAGACTTTACTTCAGAGGAATTGGAGTCTGTTATCCAAAATGCAAAAAATGGTAAAGCTCCGGGCCCAGACGGATTTTCTAATCGATTCTATAAAACATTTGGCCCTGACCTAACCCCACTTCTGTTAGAATCATTTAACTCAGTCTCGGAGACCAAACTTTTTCCGCAAGAGGCGCTAAAAGCCCATATATCTGTCATATTGAAACCAGGTAAGGATGAAACTAATCCAAGTAGCTATCGGCCAATTTCATTATTGAATTGCGATATAAAATACTATGCAAAAATGATAGCTAATAGGCTTGCCCCGATACTTCCACGTATAATTCACTCAGACCAGTCAGGTTTTGTGAAAACCAGGGAAGCACGTGATAACACTATCAAGACTCTTCTTTAATGTCTATGGCACAAAGGCACCAAATCCCCTCTTGTCTTCTATCGATCGATGCGGAAAAGGCATTTGATCGCTTAAATTGGAGATTCCTATTACACTCACTTTATCAAATTAATCTCGGTAATAATTTGATTAATAAAATAATGGCATTATACACCAATCCACAGGCACAAGTAAGAGTTAATGGAATTCTCTCATCGCTATTTAAGATAAACAACGGAACCCGTCAGGGTTGCCCTCTATCTCCTCTCTTGTATGTAATAACGATGGAACATTTAGCAATAGCCATACGTAATAACTCTTCCATACATGGAATCTCCATAAATAAGGTAGATTATAAAACATCTCTCTATGCGGATGATGTCCTACTATTTGTTTCTTCTCCTAGAATGAGCATCCCTTCTATTTTAAAGGAATTTAGTAAGTTTGGATATGTGAGTAACTTTAAAATTATCTAAATCAGATTTGTTAAATATATCTTTGCTTAACGAGGAAGCTTCCTTTTTAGCCACATTTTTTCCCTTTCAGTTACAGGAGGTAGCAGTGAAATACTTGGGAGTGATGATCTCTACAGATCTAACACACATTTATGAGTTAAATTTCCTATCCCTCCTGACACGAACCCAAACCGAGCTCTCATCATGGGCCAAACTTTCAATATCTTGGTTTGGCAGAATTAATACCATTAAAATGAACATCCTACCTAAATTCTTATATTTGTTCCAAACTTTACCAATAAAAATCCCCAAAACCTTTTTTAAAAAGCTAAATAAATGCCTTTTGCAATTTATTTTTTGTTCCATAAAATGCCTTTTGCAATTTATATGGAGAGATATTAAGCCTAGGATAAACCGTAAAACGCTTTGTCGATTGAGGACAAGAGGAGGAGCAGCCTTGCCAGATTTCGAATGTTATTATAGAGCAGCAATGTTTTCAAATATCATGGATTGGTTTCAACATTATACTGATAAACAATGGGTCCAAATTGAAATAGAGAAATCTCCAATACATCCTAAGGCTGCGTTATGGGTCACCTTTAAGGATATGGGACAAGACGCCCTGTGGCCAGAGATTACCTATACAATTTTGGAATGTTGGCATCAGTATTTAAAAACCTCTGCACTATCTATGATCCCAAGTCCTCTAACTTCATTGATAGATAATCCCGCTTTTCCTACTGGGCTTCATCTACAAACATTTTTGGATTGGGACAGAACCTATTGGCCACAGATTAGGCATGTGATTTCAAATAATATATTTATAACATATACAAACTTTCAAAATATACATAATCAAAAGAAAGGCCTTTGGTTTTTGTACCTACAGTTGCGAAGTTTTTATGTATCTTTGCAACCTGTAATAAATGTACATAGGCCATTAACAGAATTTGAGGAATTGTGCCTATCTTCTGAGGTCCCATTACACACTATCTCTAAAATTTACTAAATATTAGTGAATCTGGACTCGCCAGGTTTGCCTACCTACACGTTAAAATGGGCCTCTGAGTTGGGTTACTCGATCGAGGAAGAGAAGTGGGGACAAATTTTTAATAACATGCATAAATTTTCAAGAGCATGCGATGCTCAGGAACACAATTATAAATTGCTTTCCAGATGGTATCGGATGCCAAGGGACTTACATCATATATTTCCTTCTTATTCAGAACTGTGCTGGCGTTGCCATGTATCTGAAGGAGATTTTATTCATGTATG
The DNA here is from genome assembly GCA_018402905.1 of Glandirana rugosa. Taxonomy (NCBI): domain Eukaryota; kingdom Metazoa; phylum Chordata; class Amphibia; order Anura; family Ranidae; genus Glandirana; species Glandirana rugosa. The sequence goes on along the minus strand of BLSH010448470.1, from coordinate 503,945 downwards.
GTGGTCGTGCCCACCGGTTTGTAAGTTATGGGAGCAAATTATAAATCTCTTTAATTTAGTCACGGATGAGAGGATAACCAACTCGGTAGAGGTAACTTTGTTATCCCTCTTCCCAAATAAAATGTCAAAAGTAAGGAAATCTCTCTTGGGATTCTTCATGGCAGCGGCCAGGCAGTTAATACCTAGGTACTGGAAGACTTCCAGGACCTTTTCACTCTCAGAATGGATAGAGAACCTAAATGGTATTATGCGTATGGAAGAGCTGGTAGCGGAAAATAATAACACTATGGAGAAATTTAAAGGAGTGTGGAAGATTTGGTCAACATTCATGGGGATATAATTGACCCGACATCAAATTGGACCTGTTTGCGATGCTGGTACATGCGATAAATAACCATCCACGAGTCGGGAGACGGCGGTGGGGAGGTGGGGAGTAGAGGGAGGAAAGGGAGGGATATATTTTTCCTTTTACCCACCCCCCCTTTTTTTTTTTTTTTCTCCTCTCCCTCCCTTTTGTATGTTTACACGTTTGTGATGTAGTGTGGAATTTCATTTTGTTGTTATGTGAATTTGAAAATTAATAATAAAAAGTGATTGAAAAAAAAAAAAAAAAAAACAGATATAAGAATACATTCACAATGTTATGACTGATAGTCAGCAAACTTAAACAGTTTAATAGGTCCATACTAACCATATATACAAGGTATCAATTGGGGGGGGCTTATAGATGTCAATCATTCAATCCTGCCTCAGTTCAGCAAGAAAGTAAGACGAGAGATATGATGTCGAATCACAAAAAGTCTGGATGTAGTGTCCAGTGACGTATGGCCGTTGTCTAGAGATAAGTGGCACCTCAAGATAAATATCAGAGGGGAGCCAAGACAAAGTCTTCCTAAGTTTCAAATGGACAGAAAAGAGGGAGGGTATTGGTAAAGAGTATAGACTTTGGGGGGCATGGCCTGGAGCTCAATGCGGTGAGACGTGGGTAGTGTGAGCTCTGCACTTTTTCTATCCTGAATAGATATCCTGCTTGAAGGACGATATACCCTGGACATCCCCGGTGAGCTGAAGACTCAGGGATCATGTCTCTGCCGAAAACCGCAAAAGACGCGGCCGGCAAACTAGCTAAATTCAGGCTACAAGAGAGGGACGCTCAGGCCGAAGATGGTGTGCCGGCACCACGCCCGACACAGACCTCGCGGCTTCTGAAGCCAGAGTACTTCAAGCCATAGCGCTCTGCCAGAGTACCCTCACCACCAAAATAGAGGAGGTCAAAATTGATGTTTCACTTATTCGTCAGGACCTATCCACACTTCGAGACCGAGTGGGAGAGACGGAGGACTGAATCAGCAACATAGAAAATGTTGTACACCCCTTGCAGCACACTGCCGAACAGCTTCAACGTCAACTACAGCAACTCGGGGCCGAACAAGACGACATGGAAAATCGCCTCCGCAGGTGTAACCTGCGGTTTATAGGACTACCAGAGAGGGCTGAAGGTGCAGACCCATCCGGCTTCTTGGAAAACCTGCTGATCACCACTTACGGACGGGAGGCCTTCTCCGTGATGTTCGCGGTGGAGCGGGTGCACCGTATACCAGCTAAGCCTCCTCCTCAAGGTGCCCCGCTGTGCACATTCATTGCTAAGTTCCTAAATTTTAAGGACAGGGATAAGATCCTACGCCTAGCGAGAGAGCGAGGTAACATCCAATATTCCAACACACACGTGTCTGCCTTTCCCGACTTCTCTAACGAAGTCCAAAAGCAAAGATCGCGCTACCAGGATGTCAAGCGAAGATTGCGTATAGCCCATCTGAAATACTCCATGCTGTATCCAGCCCGACTTCGCGTGGAGGAAGATGGCCGTGCACACTTCTTTGACGATCCCACAGCAGCAGCCGCCTGGCTTGATCACCATCCAAACCCAGTGTAGAGCCGCATCGCTGACGGCCTCCCCGCCCTGGATTGCTGGAACTCTGACTACAGGTACTCTGTTCTCCCACTCCTTACCTATATCCCCCTGACTTATTATGCCCACCCGCTTTCCTCCTTCATGTAATTCCCTGCTTAAACATCCGGCTAGGATGTCTGCTGGGCTGTTACAACTGTCATCGTTCCGCCCCGGACCCTCTTACCACTCGCAGCCGGAGATATGCCCTGCCTGTACTTGGACCCCATTCCTTCCCCCCCCCCTTTTTTCGGGTAGGGTGGACGGGATTATATGCTGCTTCTACGATTTGCAACGGAATGAGGCTTGTCAGATCGCCACTTGGCTCGGTAGGGGACACACTATATCCTATTCCTTCATGCATACTGTGCGGAAAGCTCCCACTAAGTTCATAAACTGACTCTCCCTAAGCCTTGTATGCTCTACAATGTGAGTTCTGCCCTAAAGGATGCTATTCAAGTCTGTCGCCCGGTGTTGGTCATAGCCCCTGTTTGTTCCCCGATTATCTCTTGGGTATTCATCCAACATGCAGTTTTCGGGGGGCTTGTTTCTACGCCAACACTGGGGACCGAGACTATTTTTTTCTTCTTTCAGTTATGGTTTGGGGTATCATGCTCACATCCAGCTGTTTGGACGATGAGCTGGGTAAGGGATGTTATGCCGAGATGGACCATTCTATCTCGGGACATTCTTGTCTTTATTGTCACTGGTATACCAAGAGTGATTGTAACATGCTATTATTCCAGATCTGTAGGTTTGTGGAATGTATGTGCAACATACATGACTACCTGTTGTTATTGATACATGTATACTCCCTTGTACCTGCCTTGCTGGTTCTGCTTTGTAGTTATCCTTCACACCTCGTATAAGCTGCTCACTTGGAACGTTCGAGGACTACGGGACAAAGTTAAACGTACGGCGGTCTTAAATCTACTCAAGGCACAGCGAGTAAACATTGCGGCCCTGGTGGAGACACATGTGACGGGGCAGATGCAGATGGCATTAAAACGCCCCTGGGTGGGCTGGAGTTACCACTCCGAGAGACCCTATACACAGCACGCAAGGTGATCGCTAAGAATTGGATGAGACCCAATCCCCCTAGCCTCCAAGATTGGACACGAGAAATAAACATTACTTTGCCCTTCAAAAAACTGATATATGATCATCAAGGATGCCCCGCCAAATATACTAAAATTTGGGGTGACTGGCTTTCCAATACCAGCACCTGTGTGACATAACTACTCCCATCACTGCCGGACACAGGGGCACTGGGAACGAGAGAGCTGGATACCGACTTACTGAGCTATACATATTGGCTAATTAATAACATTGCCCTTACTGAGGGTGCCCTAGAGTTAGCATGCACAATGACTATACCCCCACCGATATGGTTAAACCCCATATATAGGTGTATGTCCACAAGAGATCTCATCTTTGACCGTTTGTGTATGTATCATTCCTAAACGAGGTGCCACATATCCTATGTGCAGTGTACATATGATGTTATCCGATGTATACCATGTGCAAAGCTCTTGAATAAACTTGTTTTTTAAAAAAAAAAAAAAATAGAGTATAGACTTTGTTACTTTATCTAAAATAGTGCTGAAAAAAGTACCAAACAAGGACAAAAACATACCGATTGTCTAGTGGTCCGGTAGGTATTGGACAATTATCCATAGGGCATCTAATATATGAAATATATATATAAGAAGATAGCTAATATTGGCACTCAAAGAAAAATAATGGTATACAGAAGATTCCTATCCAAAATGGATACCTGCCACCAATACCGGTATAGAGTCTATAAAGAAGGTCAATAGGGGGACCAAGTGGAGCCAGGAGTAAACACTTGTAGATGGTATATAGATTTATACTAGAAATAAAAATTAGAATAAAAAGAAATTAATATACCGCATAAATAAACTGAAAAAGCAATAAATACAAGAGGTGTAAGGTGCATCTCATACCCACACTTACCCATCTATTGTCAGAAAATAGCATGTGATCAGGTAGCTGGAACGGGTGCCAAAGAACCCACCAGAGTCCCTTGACAGAAAATCCAGTCAGGGACTGTCACAGAAAGCCCAAAACCACAAAAGTGGACACATCAAATGGGTCTGTAAAACATGCCAAAAAAGAGGAATTGACCACTAAGTTACGCCAATACACTGGGGCAAGACCACAAAAGGTCAAAGAAATGCCCCGATGCGATAGAATGTGTATGTGGTATTCATGAAAATAAATACTGAAATACAATAATTTACCTTGAGTGTAAACCTGCTACAAGGTAAGGTAAGATAGAGGTAATAGAAAATGTAAGACCATAGTATTAGCACTAAGAAAGATGTAGTTTGAATAAGAGCAAATGGGCTATATTAGCTTGTAGACGCCCAGTGTGGCTTCCCCGTGTGATGCCTCCACCACCGGAATCGCCATCTAGCTCGGCATCCGGCTTAAATATCCCCCATTGCGCCGAGCAGTCACCGTCCCACATGGTGGGCAGGGATTGCCATCACTGGACCGTGACGTCACCGCTCGGCGCAACGTGCGTTCCAACACACGGGGCATGCCCAAGAGAGGGCGCACCGTGTGTAAAGAGAAGCCAAGTCTCAGGATAGGAACAGGGAGAGGAGCCACTCCCCCTGAAACAAACCCCCGGAACTCGACCACAAGTAACCACCAAAAAATGTAAACTATCCATAGTAGATAGACAAAGAGTATTGGTCATAGATGAAACCAAAATATCACCAATTAACCAAACAAAACAGAGTAAATGCAGGATAGATAGGGTAATTGGAGTAAATACATGGTAAGTGGAAGATGACCTCACCCTAAAGAACGACAATAGAGTGAATGCTAGAAAAGTTTTTATGGAGAGGGCATTGGATTCATTCCAAGGTGGGGGGAGGTGGGGGAGGGAAAGACATCCATAACGATCAAAGAAAGGGTTTGTAGCTAAGGGCTTCATTTAAGCCCATAGTAGATGCATTTCCATGTTCCATGAGGGGGACTATGGACAACATTATGCGGGTCTTGGACATGGAAATGCGGGGGATGTGACTTCTGCCACTGGATTTACGAAAATCAGACTCTCTACTCACCTAATGATAAATTACATAGTGTACAACATTTTGTTGACTGTCAAACAATAGGGATTATCTACATAATGTTCTGCGAATGTGGAGCATTTTACGTGGGTAAGACTAAACGCCAGTTTTGGCGTAGAAAAAAAGATCACATCTACTATGGCAACAAGAACATTTTATCTACACCCATAGGTAGACACTTGGGTATGTACCATAAAAATAGTACAGAGGTGGTTCGCTTTGCAGCTTTGGAGCGGGTATTGGAAAATCCAAGGGGTGGGGAGTTTGATAAAATTATTCTACAACGTGAGACACGCTGGATTTACCTTTTAAAAGCCACGGAAAAAACAGGCTTAAATGAAGCCCTTCGCTACAAACCCTTTCTTTGATCTTTGTGGATGCCCCCACCTTGGAATGAATGCAATGCCCTCTCCATAAAAACTTTTCTAGTATTCATTCTATTGTCATTCTTTAGGGTGAGGTCATCTTCCACTTATCATGTACAGGGAGTGCAGAATTATTAGGCAAGTTGTATTTTTGAGGAATAATTTTATTATTGAACAACAACCATGTTCTCAATGATTCCAAAAACTCAATATCAAAGCTGAAAACAAGTTATTATTTTAATAAGGAGTTTTTATGTTGAACGGATTATTAAGACGTGAGGGACATGTACTATTCACCTTCTACTGGAGTGGGATTTCTTACTGTTATCTTACTTATGATCTTTTCAAAAATACCTCTCCCGTAACGTAAGTAAGGTTCCACCCCCGTAGGTGTTTCTAGTTTCTTTCCCAAACATCGCTTCCCGAAGTAAATTCGGACAAAAAAGGCACCGAAAATTTTCCATTTAGGTCGCACAGAGTGCAACATCTTATTAAAATAGTTTGAGGGGTGGGGAACCTAAAAGGTTATGGGCGAGGTTTCGACGTTTCGCTTGGTGGAGACATGAT
>BLSH010448470.1:487526-497943 GCA_018402905.1 Glandirana rugosa | reverse complement strand
AAAACTGGTGGCAAGTGGCATCTTGGCAGCTGTACGCTTGACTTTTCTCAGTTCACAGGCAGTTATTTTGCGCCTTGGTTTTTCCACACGCTTCTTGCGACCCTGTTGGCTATTTTGAATGAAACGCTTGATTGTTCGATGATCACGCTTCAGAAGCTTGGCAATTTTAAGAGTGCTGCATCCCTCTGCAAGATATCTCACTATTTTTGACTTTTCGGAGCCTGTCAAGTCCTTCTTTTGACCCATTTTGCCAAAGGAAAGGAAGTTGCCTAATAATTATGCACACCTGATATAGGGTGTTGATGTCATTAAACCACACCCCTTCTCATTACTGAGATGCACATCACCTAATATGCTTAATTGGTAGTAGGCTTTCGAGCCTATACAGCTTGGAGTAAGACAACATGCATAAAGAGGATGATGTGGTCAAAATACTCATTTGCCTAATAATTCTGCACACAGTGTATTTACTCCAATTACCCTATCTATCCTGTATTTATTCTGTTTTGTTTTGTTAATTGGTATTGTGATATTTTGGTTTTATCTATGACCAATACTCTGTCTGTCTACTATGGATTGTTTACATTTTTTGGTGGTTACTTGCGGTCGAGTTCCGGGGGGGGGGGGTGTTTCAGGGGGTGGGTATATGCGCTCCACACACTATGCTAGTGTGTTAGTAGTGGCACAGCCGAAGGGGGATTGGGAGTGGGAGTGGCTCCTCTCCCTGTTCCTATCCTGAGGCTTGGCTTCTCTTTACACATGGCGCATGCCCAAGAGAGGGCGCGCCGTGTGTTGGAACGCACGTTGCGCCGAGCGGTGATGTCAGTCCAGTGACACCAATCCCCGCCCACCACGTGGGACGGTGACCGCTCGGCACAATGGGGGATATTTAAGCCAGTTGCCGAGCTAGATGGCGATTCCGGCGGCAGAGGCATCACACGGGGAAGCCACACTGGGCGCCTACAAGCTAATATAGCTCATTTGCTCTTATTTGAACTAAGTCTTTCTTGGTGCCAATACTATGGTCTTACCTTTTTTATTACCTCTATCTTAGACCCTGTCTACCTGCCCCCTGCAGTGAGCTTATACCAGGACAGAGGACAGTGCTTTCACACTGGGCTTCTAGGTATGTGCTCACCCTCTAACATGTTACGATTTATGCACATTTTAAAGGTGCCTTTTCTGGTCACTACATATAGCAATTAATGGTTGTTTCTAGGTTATTTCATCGCACTTGATTAAGACAAACAGCCCTGGATTCTGGACCAACTGGTCTTATGTATCGGGTACAGTTGGTGGGTGTCTTTTTTATCTTACTCTAATGCAGTTTACAGCACACATCACCCAATATTTATTGGGAATGTTAATATTGCTTCTATTATATAATATACCAATTAGATAACCTCCCCTACCAGACCGAGTAACAGGCCTTATAGTCTGCAAGGAAAAGGTCCAGAAGAAGCTCATTGCGAAACGTGTCGACTATCTACTCTCTACTTTTATGCATACAGTCTTGGTATCATGTATCATGTATCACCTCTTGGCATAATGTAGTTTGTAATCACCTTGTAGACTTTAAATCAGAGTTTCCCTTTGTTTGGGTGTCCATATGGTTTATGTACAATATTTTTTATAATTTTTGTATACCCTTGCATTTTAAAATGACATAACAAATTTGAAATGTTTTTACAAATCCAATTGGTCTCGTGTGTGACCGCAAAGTCCGCCTAGTTGTATATGGGGATTGTCCCCATATTTATTTGTACTCATATATATTAGGACGGTGGCACACTTTGAAATGCAACCCTTTCTCTTATGCATTCCTTAAGCATTTCTCTAGAATTTCCAAGCTCATTATAAACTTCTGGAGTAAAAATCGAATAACATGTAAGTGGCATGGGGAAGTAAATGGGAGTGAGGGAACGCATAGGGGTGAGAACTGGTCTGGGGAGGCTGTTATTTTACAGAGTGCTAAGCACTGCTACCTTGTTGGAAGGGGAAACACTCACTACATGGTTTTCAGGGCATTGGTCCAGAACTCCCAGGCAGCTGGCACACAGAGGGAGCCTGTGTCTCTCCACCAATACAGCTTGTCAGCTCCTTGATAGGCAGAGCTCCAAGAAAAGTTCAAGTGGGTAAACAATATTTGGTTCCATTTTTGTTAGTTTACAACAATTGGCATTGATTTGTGTCATAGTTTTTGTCAATTAACTTCATTTGAATTTTATTATTTTAAGATTGAACAAGAAAATATCCAAATATTAAGGGGTTAGGTTTCCCTACTAAATGTCATACAATACTACAAAACTAAGAACATTTCAATGTGATTTTTCAGCAACTTTAAAATGAATAAAATGGTAGCAATAGCTAATGGATTTCATAGGAATGTTCCCCTTTCTCTAGATTTTGAACTAATAGACTAATTTTGGAATAATAGACCCTAATAAACATTGTTTTTGTTAATGCTTCTATCACAGACCAAACAGTCATCAAAGAATTGATCATCCACAAATTCAGCAAGTTTAAAATGGTTCTATAGGCAGAAGGTTTTTTACCTTAATGCATTCTCTGCATTAAGATACAAAAACTTTCTGTGTGAAGCAGTTCCCCCCAGCCCACCTAATACTCACCTTAGCCCCATCTCGATCCAGCGATGTGCATGAGAGCCTTGGCTCTGCGGGGACTCTCCCTCCTCATTGGCTGAGACAGCATTGTGCACCATAAGCTCCCATTGCTATCAATCACAGCCAATGAGGAGAGGGAGCAGGGTGGAGCCAAGCCGTGGCTGTGTGTGTGTGTGAATGGACACGCAGTGCAGTGGCTCGGGAGCGATTCTGCTTGGGTGCTCCCAGAGCAAGCTGTTTGCTGTGGGGGCAGGAGGGAGGAGCCAGGAGTGGCGGCGGGGGACCCAAAAAGAGGAGGATTAGGGCTGCTCTGGTCAAAACCATTGCACAGAGCAGGTAGGTATGACATGTTTTTGCAAATTGGAAAGGAAGAGAATCTTATGATCACTCTGATTATGCCCCAATTAAACTTTGGCACTACAAGAGAACCCAAGGGGGCAATTTCACTTGAGAAATAAATCTTTCTTTCCAGATCAGGCATTTACAGCAGATATTAAAGATTTTTCACTGAAAATTACATAAAAACAATACCCCCTTTAATGTATGGGAAGTACATATGCTTATCTAAGAAGAAGATGGTTAAAGTGTTTGTTAACCCAAAAAAAAATACAGATCCTGGTCCCTTAATGCAAATGAAACAGCACAGTGCTTGTGCTATGTAATTTGCCCCCCCTCTAAACTATAAAAAAAAAAAAAAACCTGAATCTGACACTTCCTGTATCCCCTCTTTGCACAGACAACAAAAGCCAGGGCTTTTGAGCCCTGGCCACCGTTGTCTGTGATGGCAGCAGCCCTGCTCTCAGCTCTCATTTCTCTCCCTCCTCACTGCCTTTGTCTCTGTAACCGCCACCCCCACCCTGGCCGTTATCACTGCTATTAGCAGGATATAAAAATTAGAGCCTGGCATAGCACATTGTGTTAGCAGTTTTAAAAAAACCAGGCTTGTAAATATCTGTTTAGCCCAATCTTCAGGCTGGTCACATGACTCTCGGCCGGTTTCTAGGGCTACTGCAAGAGGGGCTGAGCGGCCATGTGATCTCCCCAGCTGATATTAGAGGGAGATCTCAGTCCCTCTTGCAGTATCCATCCATTGGAGCTGAAAAGTGGCTGTGGGTCATCTGACCGGCCTGAAGACAGCTCTAAATAGGTATTTACAACACTCATTTATTTAAAAAACAAACACAGTGTGCTATGCCAAGCTCTAATAGAGGAGCTGGCATAAACTTCATTATGTGAGTTCACAAACACTTTAATCACAGAAGATAGCAAAAAAAAAAAAATGGCCAGACTTGAATTGGAAAAGCTAACAATTAAGATAGTTAAATACTAAGATGAAAGAACATCATGCATTGGCTCCGCAATACATATTCAAACTCCACACCCCCTTTGCTAAATTATAAGACCGCGTTATCAATATAAAACAAAAAGAGTGTCCTTTACTTTACATATAGCCAAAGTATTAATTTAACCTCTGCTCTGAGTCACAAAAGCAGACCAGAGAATCATTGATTAAGTACTGCTAATCCCACATTGTATTCCCTAACATAAAAAAACTCCAGCTGCAAAGTACCTGGGCAAGACAGTTCAAGACAGCAATAAAAGAGAAAAATGTGACAGGGTAAATGAGCTCACCACAAGCATACAGACGTGCCACCAGTACCACTGTTTATAAGATGGAGGCATACAGTAGATATTATGGACTTGTAAAATCCCATGTAGCGCAAAATATCGGGACCATGTCACTAGTAAACTTGGCATATGATGGGTAAGAATTGTAAAGAAAAATTACAAGGGGAAAAAAAGCCGGGGGGGGGGTCTAGGAATACATGAAAGAGAAGACTTGTGTCAACTCAAAATATAAAGTATCTTATAAGAATAAACAAACTGAGAAACTGAGACTGCATTATAGCATGTGTCCATATTATGTGCAGCAGGGAGGAGTTCTCTTCCCCAAAGTCATGGCAGGGGAAAGGTCAGACACTGAGGGGCTAATTCACTATATCACGAATATGCGATCGCGCGATGCCTAAAAATAACGCCCATTCAAGTCAATTAGCATATCAACTGGGCGATCATCCGAACGCAAAATCGCGTTATTGCTGCGAATATGCCTTCTTAATCGGCATATGTGGGAATAGCTGATGTCAATTGGGCTTGAACCTGCAGAATCCATTGAAGGCTTGTATGAACATGAGTTGCTTGAAAAAGCGTATGGGAACTACCACAGCAAAATGGAAACCATTGGCGAATATGGATCCAAACCTGTATCAGAAAGAACCACTACACTATCGACTTGAGCACAACCAACCATAGAAAATACATTTACTATTCTTGGATTCTGTTAATTCTCTACAAACTAACTGCCGGCACGTTAACTAGTGTGTGATTTTTCCAAATCCACACTATAATATTATTCAATACGTACATACCATTGCATAAGTTCATAGTATGGAAGCTATCAAACTGATGGGCATTGGAGAATATGCCTTCACATATTTTCAGAATATAATGCCAAGTACAATGCAAGGTGTATTGATGACAACGGTAGTATCCGAACCTGTAGCTGTAAGCTTTGAAGGTATCAGAAGGAACCACTAAACTATTGACTTGAGCATAACCAACCATAGAAAATACATTTACTAATCTTGGATTCTGTTAATTCTCTACAAACTAACTGCTGGCGCGTTAACTAGTGTGTGATTGTTCCAAATCCACAGTATAATATTATTGAATATGTACATACCATTGCATAAGTTCATAGTATGGAAGCAATCAAACGGATGGGCATTGGCGAATATGCCTTCACATATTTTCAGAATATAATGCCAAGTACAATGCAAGGTGTAGTGATGACACTGGTAGGATCCCAACCTGTAGCTGTAAGCATTGAAGGTATCAGAAGGAACCACTACACTATCGACTTGAGCACAACCAACCATAGAAAATACATTTACTATTCTTGGATTCTGTTAATTCTCTACAAACGAACTGCTGGCACGTTAACTAGTGTGTGATTTTTCCAAATCCACACTATAATATTATTGAATATGTACATACCATTGCATAAGTTCATAGTATGGAAGCAATCAAACTGATGGGCATTGGCGAATATGCCTTCACGTATTTTCAGAATATAATGCCAAGTACAATGCAAGGTGTAGTGATGACACTGGTAGGATCCCAACCCGTAGCTGTAAGCTTTGAAGGTATCAGAAGGAACCACTACACTATAGCGGACCAAAAAAAAAGGGTCCTGTGCAAGTTTGGTCCGAATGTGATGCAAATTCAGCCATACTATCTGTATGGCTGAAATCGCATCACATGGACAGCGCATGTGACTTGCGGTGTGAATGAGACGCAATCTTGCACAGTGCAGCAGTGCGAACCGGCACTTACCTGCAATTCTCCAGACCTGTTAAATGAAGAGACTCCACTTAAATAACCTTTATCATTTACTTGTAGGTGTGCTGAAGAGATTAGGTTTTTTTTTTCTTCTCATAATTTGTCATTAGCAAAACAGTTCACTTCTCCAAACCCAACTCCCCCCAAAACAAATTAAAAAAAAATAGCTCAAGAATTTACATTTATTTGCACAGCAGCAACACAATTATGTACATTCATTTAGTGGCATATTAAGTGGTACATTTAGACAAACATTTAGCAGTTGGGATCTAATGGCCTGCTCATAGAAGCTTACAATCTAAAATTTTTCCAAGCCTTATAGTGGACATAGCTTTAATTTCAGTGTATAGCAGGCTACACATATCATAGTACAACTACTCTCAACAGACACCAACCACCAACAAATGTTTAGCTGCAAGATTATACAAAAATACAAAAAGTCATTCTAAAAAAAAAATACAAAATATTAAGAAGACATATTCCGACATGACCACCCACCACCCCACATTCCACACACATACATTGGTGATGGTTCTGCTGGAAGATGCATTTCTGTGTACATAATTAAGCAATGAGATCAAAGAGTAGGTCAGCAGATGCTCCCAAACCATGAATGCATGGTCAGACAGCAACATGTCTGCCTAACTCTATAGTGATTGCACCTGATAAATAAGAACACTTACAATTTGCAAATGTGTTAGCCCACACGATATTGTCAAAACAGCTGCCTTTACACACACATGAACTTTAATGGCATCCCAGTCTTAGTCCATAGGGTTCAATATTGAGTTGGCCCATTCTTTGCAGCTATAACAGCTTCAAATCTTCTGGGAAGGCTGTCCACAAGGTTTAGGAGTGTGTCTATGGAAATGTCTGACCATTCTTCCAGAAGAGCATTTGTAAGTTCAGGCACTGATGTTGGACAAGAAGGCCTGGCTCGCAGTCTCCACTCTAATTCATCCCAAAGGTGTTCTATCGGGTTGAGGTCAGGACTCTGTACAGGCCAGTCAAGTTTCTCCACCACAAACTCACTCATTCATGTCTTTATGGACCTTGCTTTGTGCACTGGCCAAAATCAGGAGGGGGGATTATGGTGTGGGGTAGTTTTCAGGGGTTGTTCTTCACATTTGTGCTACTTGAAAATTGTGTGATTTTACCGCAATTTGCTGCAATTTTTTTTCTGTGATGTTTTGCAGTGATTTTGATATGACTTGAAGCAATAGCTGTGTAATCCTGAGGTCTATGGACCTCAAGTCGCATCAAAGTTGGACCAAAGTAGTACAGGGACTACTTTGAAGTCACTGCGACCTGAAGTCGCACAGATATGAATAGTACTCATTGAAAATCATGGGGAATGACTTGTCACGTGACTTTGCAGTCCCAAGTCACAGGAAAAGTCGCACAAGTGTGAAATAGGCCTAAAGATGATTTCCAATGAGCACCATTAATATATGGGCAACTTCAAGTTGCAGCGACTTCAAAGTAGTCCCTGCATTACTTTGGTCCGACTTTGATGCGACTTGAGGTCCATAGACCTCAAGATTACACAGGCATTGCTTCAAGTCACATCAAAATCCCGGCAAAAATCACAGTTTAAAAATCGCTGCAAAATTGCGCAACTTTCAAGTCGCGCAAGTGCGAAAGGGAATGTGACTTGAGGTCCATAGTCGTAGTCCAGGGACTATTTTGAAGTGCAACTTGAACTTGCACAAATATGAATGGTACTCATTGGAAGTCGTGAGGTACGACTTGTCATGCAACTTTGCAGTCCCAAGTCACAGGAAATGTTGGACAAGTGTGAAAGGGGCCTTAGCCAGTGGGCAGCCTCACACATGTAGACTGCATCTCTGTGGTGTGAAAATCTCTAACCATGCTCAGTTTCACAAGCAATATACAATATATGGACCTAAATATTGGGATGCCTGCCTTTACATGCACATGAACTTGAATGGCATCCCAGTCTTAGTCCATAGGTTTCAATATTGAGTTGTCCCACCCTTTGCAGCTATAACAGGGGTTCTATTGGGTTGAGGTCAGTGAAGGCAAATCATAAGGCGCCAGCATACTAAGACATTTTGGACAATTTCGTGCTTCCAACTTTGTAGGAACGGTTTGGGGATGGCCCCTTCCTGTTCCAACATGACTGTGCACCAGTGCACAAAGCAAGGTCCATAAAGACACAGATGAGTCAGTATGGGGTGGAGGAACTTGACTGTCCTGATCTCAACCCAATAGAACACCTTTGGGATGAATTCGAGCAGAGAGTGTGAGCCAGGCCTTCTCACCCAACATCAGTGCCTGACCTCACAAATGCTCTTCTGGATGAATGGTCAAACCTTCCCATAGACACACTCCTAAACCATGTGGATAGCCATCCCAGAAGAGTTGATGCTGTTATAGCTGCAAAGCGTGGGCCAAATCAAATTTGAACCTAAGGACTAAAACTGGGCTGCCCTTGTGTATGTAAAGGCAGATGTTCCAATGCTTTTTCCAACATAGTAGATTGTGCAAGATTTGCAATGGTGGTGGAGTCCTCGTCCACAAAAATGCTACATTTATATATAATTTGTGTAAAGGCCTGATTTATTTTTCCCAACACAGGAAGAGCAAACAACTTTTCTACAGGAAGTGGCATGTTCTGGATTTGAACCAATGACCCCAGGGTTGCTAAGCAGAAGCACTAACCTGTTAGTCACTGTGCTGCCACGATCATGGAGCCTCCATCTCTGTGGTGTCAAACATTTCTAAGTCCCGGAGTGCTATAAATTGACCAATGCAGATATACTGTGTAAGGCTGGCTAATCATTGAACAACCTGTTTCTGGCATATGCCATCTACTTTGAAGACTGGTTATGGCTCAGTACTGTGAGCATTCTGCTATAGAACATCTCTCATTTTGGGGCATTTTGTTTGGTAAGAGGCTGCAATTATTGCTGGTGGGGAAATGTTAAGGCCGATTACAGTCCTTGCCCATGGAAAACATATGACACAATTTGCAATTGTGGTGGAACCCTCCTACACATATATACTACATTTTGAAATAATTTAAGTAAGTACTTGAGTTATATTTAACAACATAGGGTGAACAGACAAGTTCTCTACATGAAGTGGCATGTTTGGGATTTGAACCAATGACCCCAGGGTTGCTAAGTAGAAGCACTAACCTGTTAGCCACTGTGCTGCCACAATCATGGAGCTTCCATCTCTGTGATGTCAAACAGTGCTAAGTCCCAGGGGTGCAATAAATTAACCAATGCAGGTGTGCTGCTCAGTACTGTGAGCATTCTGCTCTAGAACATCTCTCATTTCAGGGCATTTTGCTTGGTAAGAAGCTGCAATTATTGCTGGCGGGGAAATGTTAAGGCTGATTATAATCCTCACCCATGGAAAATATATGACACGATTTACAATGGTGGTGGAACCCTCCTACACATAAATACTACATTTAGACATAATTTAGGTAAAGCCCTGAGTCAAGAGCTATGTTTAACAACATAGGGAGAAGAAACAACATTTTTGGCCTTCAAACCCAGGAACGAAGCAATGCTAGGCAGGAGTGTTACCTTATGAGCCACAGAGGTGCTACATGTAGAGTTCTCTTACACATATATACTGCATTTCTTTGGATATATAGGTGGGGGAATTACATACAGGAGTTATTCGTCTTGATTTATTCTGTGATATTTGTGGTTCTTGGTGGGTGAGTGTACATTAGTGATGTTACTCTCAGATTTTTGGTAATGACATTTTTTTTTCTGATGTTGGTACACATATCACATTTTTGGGCTCAAATTAGGATAATTTGCAATTAAAAAAAAAAAAAGAAACAAATTGTGATTCATTTTAAATTTGCAAGTGAAGGACAGAAAAATGTATTTTAACAAAACATGAAAGCATGAAATACATGAAGAAACATTGTTGCAGGGACAATTCGTTTGAGAGAAAGATACATTTAATCTCAACATGAAAAGGATTTCTTTAGGGAAGTTACAATTGTAACATTAGAATCAATGGCTAAAACATGCATTGGGCTATATAGTGCGAATTTGCCTTCTCAAGAAGGCATATTAGCCAACGCGAATTAGCAAATTTATTATAGTGCCCTCTGGAAAAGGCATGGTAGTTAAAATGAGGGAATTTTCATGTCTGAGCATGCTCAGTTGTGCTGATGAATAGTCAGGAAAAAAGGGGGAATTTGGCTCTTTTCAGACTTTCAATGATATTTCAGGTTATACAGTACCTCACTTTTTTAAACAATTTAAAAGCAGATCATCATTAACCGCTTCCCCACCGCGCGCCGTCTTTTCACGGCGGCAGTCGGGGAGCTGGGCGCGAATCGACGTAAATAGGCGGCGATTCGCATTTTGCCCACCAGGGGGCGCGCCGTTTAA
>BLSH010448470.1:409649-429232 GCA_018402905.1 Glandirana rugosa | reverse complement strand
TTCCCTATCCCCATTTATTTGTAGGGCACTTGCCCTAGTTTGAAGATGATTTTAGAACAGTTATATGGCTTCTACCGTTAATTAATACTTTTCAGACACAGTTTGAAGATGATCCACATTCACCTCCATTTTTGCTTTTTTTATGTTTTTTTTTTTTAAAAATATTTACAGTTATTTCCCTGTCCCCATTTTTTGTAGGGCACTTGCCCTACCCTTACCCCCATTTTACTTCCTTTTGCAGCCCTCTGGGGCTTTCCAGGACTTTCCTACAGCCATTTTTGTGCCTAAAAGTTCGGGTCCCCATTGATTTCAATGGGGTTCGTTGTCCGTGCGATCGTTCGGGTTCCGTCCGGACCCGGACCCGGACTTTGTCCCGAAGTTCGGACGGACCAGCAGAACCCGAACTTCCAGGTGTTCGCTCAACTCTAGTCCAGTATACATAGGTATGTCTGGCTTGAGGTCAGTAGCAGGGACCAGACATCATGTGGGCTGCTAGGGAGTAACTCCACGTATGTTAAAAAAGAAAAATAAATAGATAACCAAAATGAAAACATATGGAGATGTCTATGCTGTCATGTGCATTGTAGCATTTTTATCAAAGTTTGCTGCAGTTGCTTTCGGTCCTGAACAAATATATATCTGTTTAAACAAGGTTTATTGTGAAAAAATAAAAAATAAACAAGGTTTTTCTTTCTGTGTTGGAGGCTCTGTCTAATGAAATAACCTGTGTAGTGATGCTCTGCTGTGGTAGTATTCCTTTAGCAGTAGTTAACCCCTTAGGGGTTTTCTCTTACCTCTCAAACAATCAACTGTTACTTTGTTCCTCTGGACAGCTTAAGAAACTTCAGCAGCAGCAGTTCAAATTGGGAAGGTTGTTAAATTATTGCATGGCTTAAGTAGCAATTGTACATGTTATAATATTTATTTTCTTAACAATATCGAGTTCTCCTTTAAACTTACTGAGATTTTTTTTTGCAACAAGTCCCTGTTCCTTGCAGCCTAATACCTCTATGCCTTGTCTGCTCTATGGTGTCCGTTTATCAAGGAGCGGTAAAATACCGCTCCTGACTTCTCAGGCATTCTCAGAGGAGATCGCTCTCCTGTGAGTGCCTGTTTATCAAACTTTGGAGATCGCTTCCCACACTGAGTATTGAAGCGATCTCCAAACGCAGTGAACTCCTGAGAACGGCTCGTGTCACTGTAATCTCGCGCGGGATTACAGTAATGGGAAGTTAAAAATAGTAACGTTAAACACAAAGCACCAAACATAATACACATCATATTAATAAAAAAATAAACCTACATTTCCCCTACACGATATACATTAACCCAATTAATAAAAAACATGTTTTTTATCAATATTTAAAGATCATACATGTGACTATTAATGTGAATTGTGTATAGTATGTCATGCAGCTATACACCATTCATCTAAATGAAAAATACATTTATAATTATTAAGAAGTCATTTTACTTAAATATACAAATAAAAATGGTTATTAATAAATTAAAATAAAATATGTTTGGGAAACCCCTGTATACCTGTAATAGAACAGTCCGTAGTTAGAACCATATTTTAAGGTTCAATAAAAAAAATATATCATAAATATATAAAACATTACTTTAACCACTTCCCGCCTGGCGTATAGTAAAATGACGTCCGGGTGGCGATTCGATTATCATAACCAGGCGTCATATGACGTGATCAGGATAATATGCGATCGCGCCCTTGGGGGGTGCACATCAGGGCGATCAGTGGTGTGGGTGGTCGATCTCGGTAAAGCACTTCCATCAGAAGCACTTTATCATGTGATCAGCCGTGACCACGGCTGGTCACAGTGTAAACAGGAAGAGCCATTTATCGGCTTTTCCTGTACTCGGGTCTGCAGACCTGAGCAGAGGAGAGCCGATCGGCTGCTCTCCTGACAGGGGGGGTCTGTGCTGATAGTTTATCAGTGCAGCCCCCCCTCGGATCGCCACCCTAGACCACCAGGGACCCAATCCTGCCCACCAGGAAGACCACCCTAGACCACCAGGTAAGGGGCACAGTGCCCAAAATGGATGGCAATCAGTGCCACCTTCAGATGCCACCCTAGACCACCAGGGAAGTGGCCTCTATTATTGCATTTGTCACCTGCTGCCCACAAGTGCCCCTATCAGTGCCACCTACCATTGCCACCAGTGCCCATCAGTGCCACCTATCAGTGCCCAGTGCCGCCTATGAGTGCCAATCAGTGTCGCCTATGAGTGTCCATCAGTGCCACTTATCAGTGCCCGTCAGTGCTGCATATCAGTGCCCATCAGTGCTGCATATCAGTGCCACCTATCAGTGCCCGTCAGTCCTGCTTATCAGTGCCGCCTATCAGTGCCCATCATTTCTGCATATGTGTCTCATCATCAGTGCCCATCAGTGCCACCTCATCAGTGCCGCTTCATCAGTGCCAATCAGTACTGCCTCATCAGTGCCCGTCAGTGTGGCCTCATCAGTGCCCGTCAGTGATGGAGAAAATTTACTTATTTACACAGTTTTGTGACAGAAACAGAGAAAAATGTTTTTTTCCCCCAAAATTTTCAGTCTTTTTTATTTGTAGCACAAAAAATAAAAACTACAGAAGTGATCAAATACCACCAAAAGAAAGCTCTATTTGTGGTAACTAAATGATAAAAATTTGGTTTGGGTACAGTATCGCATGACCGCACAAATGTCATTCAAATGGTAACAGCACTGAAAGCTAAACATTGGTCTGGTAGGGAAGTGCCTGGTATTGAAGTGGTTAATAACAACATTTTAATGCAAGTATATATATAAAGAATCATTAAAAACTGTGATTGAAAAAAAAAAAAAAAAAATATATATATATATATATATATATATATATATATATATATATATATAATCGGCCAATCACATGACAGGTACTGAATGCATTTAGGCATCTACACATGGGGAAGAGGACTTGCTGGAGTTCAAACCCAGCATCAGAATGTGGAAGAAAGGGGATTTAAATGCCTTTTAACGTGACATGGTTGTTGGTGTCAGACAAGCTGGTCTGAGTATTTCAAAAACTACTGATCTACTGGGATTTTTACACATAACCATCTCTCGGGTTTACAGAGAATGGTCTGATAAAGAGAAAATATCCAGTGAGCGGCATTTGTGTGGACGAAAATGCCTTGTCGGTATCAGTGGTCAGAGGAGAATGGGCAGACGGTTCAAGATGATAGAGAGTCAACAGCAACTATAATAACCACTTGTTGTAAGAAAGATATTCAAAATACCATCTCTGAATGCAAAACACATTGAACCTTGAAGCAGATGGGCTACAGCAGCAGAAGACCACACCTGGGTACCCCTCCTGTCAGCTTAGAACAGGAAACTGAGGCTACAATTTGCACAGGATCACCAAAATTGGACAATAGCACATGGTGAGGCCTGCTCTACTGCTAGCAGGACCTCCAGACCACCCATTACAGGCAAGGGCCAAGGGCTTCCGGTTGTGAAGCCACGGGCCCAAAAAGTGTAGCATAGTATGTTGGTGCTAGCTGGGTATAGATGGACCACTACTCCCAGCCCATCCTCTTCCGGGTCGCTCCGGCCTACCTTGCTGTCCAATGACACTCCTTCCCCTGACTGGCTTCTCCAACCTCCACAGACTGTCCACTATATTCTCCCAACCTGCTCCAGCCTTCTCATCCAGCTCCCAGGCTCTGTCACTCACCGACACCGGTGGATCCTTTAAAGAGTCTTTCCTGACGCCAACATGGCAGCATACTAGTGATAGAGCTCCGCCTCTTGACCACTCTCTCAGGACCAGTGAATAGCATAAAAAAGGCATAGTTAGCCGCCCCCTATTCTTCTTTTTTTCCTCATACCTCCATGCACCAGTGAAGAGTAAGCAGTTCTATGTCCCTACCTCTGCTTCTGTGCAGTAGCTGTCTGGGTTCAAGCCTCTCCCAGTGCGAAGACCCTGTGCTCGGGCCACTAAATTGCGCTAAAAAGCCTGGGTGCCCCTTTTGTGGGTCTTGATGGGGCCCTGCAGTGTTTCCTCTTTAGGAACGAAATCTGCCATTATGTAAGTGTCTGTGGGCTAAGGCTTTGGAGGGCCAGCTAGTTCATTCATTTTCCTTTTTTGGTTCCTTGCACCATACAAGACTGCCTATCCCTTTTATTCTGTGCTATCTCATATGTGTTCTCCCTTATCTTGATCTGTTTCTCTTTTGAGTGCCTCCCATGTCTCCATGTTTGTTTGTGTTCTGTTTGCCCATGTGGGGAACTAGACTATGCTGCCTGGGGTGTCTTGATGACATCATCGGGCTGCGCCCGCAATCCTGATTATGTGCAAAAGCTCACTGTTGCTAGCAATGAGGGATGCAGTCCTGGGGGAGCTCCCCCTGCTGATTTTTAACAGATAGTACACCAAAAAAAAAAAAGTGTGTGTGTGTATATATATATATATATATATATATATATATATATATGTATTCTGCATTAATTTGTTTATTTTACTAAAAAAAAAAAAAAAAAAAGAGAAATGCATGTATATATATAAATTAATTTTTTTATTTCGGTAAAAAAAACAAAAAACTTTTCTGTGTTGTTATGAAGGCATATATTTTTTCCTCTCTTTTTAATGTCAAAAGACCTTCTCTTTCTAGTGTTATTTTCCTTTCTGGCTATCCTCATTTCTGCTGGCCATCCTATCTGTCCTCAAGCCATGGGTCAGTCACCGCTTATGCAAAAAGACCCTCAAATTCAAAGGTACGGGACCACCATGTTGGTAAGTTTGCAGGAAAAGAGTGCCTCCTTATGCGAATTGCTTTGAGTGTTTTCAGCCCCGCATGCTCATGCTCTCAAAAATCAAGAGCCAGGGAAAGGCGGACGGTCTTCATAAGAGTGTAACTGCAGATGCCGCACCCACTCAAGGGAAAAGGTTCCATGGAAGATGTCTTATCGCCTCTTCCCCAGAGCAAGGCCAATGCCCCAGCAAGAATCCTGCAGGGCCTGTGGCACAGCGCCTGTAGCCAATAGGCTGGTGAGTAAAGACTACCCAGAGGAGTTCGCAGTTAACAGATAACACCAACAATCTTTATTAATTATGATGCAAGATGCTATTTTGAACTCACTTCAGTTATGCCAGCCAGGTAGCCCAAGGGTCTCAGTGCCATGTCAGCTCCACTCAGAGAACAGGGTCTCCGGGTTTGTCATTACCTGGACATTATTCTTCTTCTATCCAGGGGACTGGAACAATTACTGTGACACCAAGAGGTCCTCATACATACCCTGCAGAGATATGGCTGGGTTATCAACTTAAAAAAAAAAAAAATAGGGGAAAGAGAAGCTGACTTTCTCCAACTCAGCAGTTAGTGTAGTTGGGGTGCTCTGCTAGTTCCTATGTTTTGCTTACATCAGAGAAAGCAGTGACAGTCGGGAAGAGAATTCTGAGGACAGCTACCTTCGCTTGTTTGATGGCTTCTCAGTGCCTCAGTCTTCTGGGCTCAACGTCTTCATGCATACCGATGATTCCATGGGTGCCTGCGCAAGTTTCAACTAGGATTTTTAGAGCAAGGGAGGAAACAGGATTGAGCACAGTTGAGAACAGTGTCACGGTGATAGAAAGACCTTGAGGAAGTCACGGCCCTTTTGAACCATTACACTGGATCATTGTTATGAATCATGTTGGCAAGTCAGCCTGGGAGGCACATTGTGAGGGACTGTCGGTCAAGGCAAATGGACATTTCCAGCCAAGGAGGGTAGTTTCGAATGCGCTGGAAGTTCAAACAGCCTTTTTAGCACTTTGGCCGTGCTACACAGAATCATGGGAAGACCAGTCTGCTTGCAGTTGAGCAACAGGGCAGCAGTTGCCTATATTCAGCTCCAGGGAGGGACTCTCCCTATCAGCAGTATCCGATTGAGAGAGGTGAAGCCTATAATGTCTGGGACGGAAGATCACTAGCAAATTCAGGAAGCAGTTTACCGCCCAGCAGACTTTTGAACACATAGGCAGATCGACTATCATGCAAGCTTCCCAGAGCACAACGAGTGGGTCTACGTCCCAGGTCTTCTCTGAGCTGGTCCATAGATGGGCCCTACCACAGACAGACCTCTTCATTACCCATATCAATCACAAATGTTGGGTATGTCTGGCCTTGTTTCCACACCCCAAGGCACAGGGGGCATACGCTCTGGTCTCTCCTTGGGGCTGCAATCTAGCCTATATATTTTTCCCCCCCAACATCTCTCGTAATGAGATTCCTCTAGAGTCTGTCAAGGGAGTACATGGTTGTCATAGCCAATCCTCCATTTTGGCCATGAAGCCCTCAGTTTTCCTTTGCCATTCACTTCAGAATACATAAGACATTTCCCCTATGCACATATGCAGACTGGGACTGCAAGCAGTGTGCTAATAGGGGAGGCGGGGGGAACTCCAGTTGCTCCAGAGCAATCTCTACTTTGTTGAGTGCTAGAAGGCACTCTACTTACAACATCTATGCCTAAATCTGGAGCAAGTTTGCATTATCTCGGTAGGGTGAGACATTGATCCAACTGCCCCAAGTTGTTTTATACTTCCTCTAGGCCGGGTTGGACACGAGCCTTAGCCTATCCTCACTGAGCTGGCAAGTGCCAGCTATATTGGCAATAAAAAATTAAAATGGGCCAAGAATCCTTCAGTCTGCACGACTTTTGAAGGCAGTCGTAAGGATTCAGTCACAAACGGAAAGGAGTCTTTCCCAGTGTGATCTTTACAAAAAGAGTAGAATGTTGTCTTGAAGGTCATCTTGTATCAAAGGTAGCAATATCCCTCTATTTAACAGACATCTGGGAATTGCCTACATTTGCAGAACATCACACAGGAAAGTCACACGACCTGGACGTTTTCAGAAAGAAGCACCTGTCCACAATTGCTCCGTTCAGATCATCTAATAAGCCTTTTGTAATTCCAGATGGGAATCATCAAGGAAAAGAGGTTACTGCCTGGATTCTAGCAGGCTTGGTGGTGCATATAGGGCGAGGGGGCGTGAGCCTCCGTCAGCGGCGGTGCACTCTAACAGAGTGGTTGCAGTCTTATAGGCAGCCCATTTGGGAGCATCTATAGTATCCATCTGTAGAAGTATCATGGTCATCCCTGTTCAAACAGGGAGTAGACAAAGGTGCCTTGTCATCAGTGGACTTTGTAGGAAGGACTATTCAGTCCACTGTTCCATCCTAATTAGAATATTGGTTTGGCAAGTAGAACCCACCCTGTCAGCTAGTTATTTATCACTAGTATGTTGCCATGTTGGCGTCAGGAAAATGGAAAATTGTATCAAATACTTACTGTAGTTTTCCTTTCCTGATGCCAAACCATGGCAGCATACGGGCCCACCCTGTGCTTTTCGGTATGTAGCTTGTTACAAAGAATGGGGGGGTGGCTAACTATGCATTTTTTTATGCTATTCACTGGTCCTGAGGGAGTGGTCAAGAGGCGGAGCTCTATCACTAGTATGCTGCCATCGTTTGGCGTCAGGAAAGGCAAATTAAGGTAAGTATTTGATACAATTTTCCATTTTATTGTAGCCTCTCTGCTGCTCTCCCGCTCCCTTGTGTTCCTCCAGGAACCGACTCCACTCCTGGCTGCACCCGAGCCTCCAGGCCTCAAGGTCACCCCCCCAGACGGGGCTCCCTCCAAGGTGAGGCCTCTCCACAGCACCTGCTACATCTCCACTCTTCCACCTGACACTCTCCTCCCCCCTGCTGGGGAGATCACAGTATTTAAGGAGGCCTGCCTCCTGCCAACCCAGGTTGGGGATTGGTCAGGGCTCCTTAACATACTTCAGAAGGTGACATCTCCACTCCCATCCCCTTTTACCAGAGCCTTCTGGAAGCAAAGGAGAGGAGCATCTGAGGGGTGTCCCCTCCTGCAATCTCCAGCTCTCCCTGGGCCTCACTGGAGAGGGTGCAATAAATTAGGGAGATATCATGAACGGAAACTTTTTGGCTATATGAACTAAAATGTCACACACCATATGGTCCACCTTAAGATGGATTTTATGGGTGCATTAGAAGACAGTTTTATACATTTATATATATATATATATACAGTATTTCACAAAAGTGAGTACACCCCTCACATTTTTCTAAATATTTTATTCTAGCTTTTCATGTGACAACACTGAAGAAATTACATTTTGCTACAATGTAAAGTAGTGAGTGTACAGCTTGTATGTAGCCATGTGCTCCCTCAAGAGTGGCTGATAGTTGTGGTCCACCTGCCCGCTGCCCTCAATCACATGAATTCCACACACCCAGAGTCACAAAACAGGCCGGTACTTTGTTTTGTTGTTTTATTTAGGGGCTGAAATTGGATAGGGATTAGGAATGACTGTGGGATACCCAGTAATTGAACATGTGACCTTCTATATACATCTCCAGTATAGTATTTGCTAACTGTTACTCTTCTCCTTTCTTCTCTCCAGCACTCACTTGCTGACCGTTACACTATTCTCTCCCTGGTCCGAAAGGAAATTTATCAGACCTCCATGACACTTCTTCTTCACATTAGCTAGCACTTGGTGAGGCCTGCTGCAGGTGATAGCAAGGCTTCAGGACCACCTGTTGTGGGTAAGAGTCGCAGATTTCCATCTGGGAAACCATGGACCCTCTATGGTGTAGCTAAGTATGTTGGTGTTAGCTGGGCCTTGGATGAACTACAACTCCCAGCCCATCCATCTTCTAGACCCATCCGGCCTGTCCTGCGGTCTAATGGCTCTCCTTCTCCTTGGTTGGCTCCTCCCAGCCTCTACAGACTGCACGCTCTCTTCCCAGACGGTCTCAGCCTTCTCATCCAATGTCCAGGGGCCGCCACTCACCGACTATATGGTGGATCCTTTAAAGAGTCTATTTCCATGTAGAACTCAGTTGCTCTCCTGCTTCTTTGCGCCACCCCAGGAGCCGATTCCCGCTCTCGGCTGCACCCAAGCCCCAGGCCTCAGGTTCAACCCCCCAGACTTGGGGCTCCCCTCCCAGGCAAGGCCTGATCCGCATCTCCAGCTACATCCTCATCTCTTCCACCTGAACTCTCTCCTGACACCTGCTGGTGGATCGCTGTATTTAAGGAGGCCTGCCCCCTGCCAATCCAACCTGTGGATTGGTCAGGGCTCCTTGTCATACATCAGGAAGTGACATCTCCTCACCCATCTCCCTTCTAGAGCTTTCCCAGCTCAAGGGGAGGAATCTCCAAGGGGTGACCCTTTCCTCCATCTCCAGCCACTCCCCAGCCCAGACCAAAACATTCAGGTCTGCACTTACAGTCAGGCCTGACTAGATTTTTCCTCAACTACCAAAAATCTACAAAAGTAAAGCAGCTACACTATGGGGGCGCTACATTTATAACAGTGTAAATTTGTTGTCCCCTCAAAATAACTCAACACACAGCCATTAATGTCTAAACCGCTGGCAACAAAAGTGAGTACAATGTCCAAATTGGGCCCAAAGTGTCAATATGTTGTGTGGCCACCATTATTTTCCAGCACTGCCTTAACCCTCTTGGGCATGGAGTTCACCAGAGCTTCACAGGTTGCCACTGGAGTCCTCTTCCACTCCTCCATGACGACATCATGGAGCTGGTTGATGTTAGAGAACTTGCACTTCTGCACCCTCTGTGATGGTATCACGAGTGAGACCCACGCAAAGTAATGATACCAGGCCTGAAGCGACACTGACTCCATCTTGGAAGGGAAGCTACGTAGAAGGTTAAGTTTTGTTTCTCTCCTTCCAACATGGCAGTTTGAACAAGTTTTTCCTTTACAACCCCTCTGTCTCTGGCCAGATCAACTTCAAAGGGGCCTCTGATTACGGTTTATGGATGGCCAGGAAGAATCCTGTTCCTTATCTTGAACAAACATACAACAAACTGATGTGGGACATGCCAGACCGTAAATCACCCCCCGGGAATTCTGACCCTTTCAATAACTTTGGAACAACATGAGAAGTTAGGAAAATGTACATATAGTCATAACTTACGATATACGTATGCCATAGTGATAAAACATACATATTTGAATATAGAATTTCGGCCCGGATAATTCAAGTATAAACATTCACCCCTTGTTACCCAAGGAGGGATAGAATTAGTCCATTCCCTCCCCAGGGTCTCTGAACTCTCATGTTTGGAGTCATTTGAAAGCTTTATGCAAGCTGAAATGAAATTTCTTACTGGGAGATGTGCCGGACGGTCCAATCACAAATTATGATCCATGCATGATTATGAAGCATGTATCTCCACAGTCCGCCCTGGACATTGTCCCAGGAAACACCCTCTCATACGAATGGCCAGAGAGGTATGGCCCCACCCTTGGTGATTCAGAGAAAAAGGACTGTCAAGATCAATGGGGAGGTCTCACTTACCATCATTGAAACATCAGAGAACCAGGAAACCATCTTAGAAACACTGATTAGGCACGGACATTTCAAATGCAAGGTATTTTTTCATTCTGCCCCTTTGCTGTAAATTTGTCTCAATCTTGCAACGTTCTTTTATTTTTCTGTAAATATTTTACTGCACCTAAAACTTGACCTTTTCATTATTAAACCCTATTTTGAAAAGTGTTAATTTTGTCCCTAAAGCTCTTAATGCAACTATTACGAATCTGTTCCTTCGAAGAGCGCTACTGTTTTTTAAAATAACGCATCTGAATATATCAGTCTGCGGTGACAGTGTGTGTACAGGTGGTTATTCTGAAACACTGGTATTGCTAACATAAGGGTCTTCTGGCCGGCATCCAGAAGTGGTAGTAGAGAAAGGGTTAATTATTTTAATTAGCCCGGTAACAATCGCTCTCAGGCGGCTGGCATTTAGACGGTGGTCCCGCAAACTGGGAAATCTTTGTGCTGAAAGCAGCTGAGAGTGGCATTGTTACGTTCGTGACAAGTGCGGTATTGGATCGGGGGGGTCCTCGGTTGCCGGTCAGTGAGGAGGGCAGCGATCTGATACCCGCGTTCCTCACATACTGGTTGGCAGCGGTCAGATAGTTTTGCCTTAAGAGCATTCAGTGCATTGTTAGGAATTAGCTCTGCACTGAAGGATTGTAACCTTTTTGGAAACAGTCCTTAGAGACAAGCTGGTGCATATTTTTTGTTTTTAAAGAGACATACAGCAGCAACTCCTTCCTACTACAACTCCTTTCTATCTCTGCTTACTGTTCTCTGTTTTCTGCTTGCAAAATGTCTGGGCCATCAGTATATAAGAAGATGAACAAAGATGAACTGACTGCTGAGGCCTTGACGTCAGTAAAAAAACTTGTAAAGATATGATAAAGGCCATACAGGAGTATGATATCCAAGCAGACCAGAACTCGGGGGTACGTGAAGCTGAAGGGGTTCCCGATACTCCAGAGCCAAGTGGTTCAGACTTAATGACCTTACAGGATGAGCAAAGAGGGACTGAACTGTGAATACTACTGACTGTCCCCTCTGGGCCGCAGCCGGAGCTGGCTAGCCCCAGATTGCCTGCAGACAGCAGAGACTCTCAAATGCAGGCAACACTATAGTGCATCAGTGAAACGGATCCTGGGATGTACCTGCATTTTCTGGAACGCCAGACTGCAGCTGAGAGAAAGGAACACCAGGCTGTGGCTGAGAGAGAGGAAAGCCGGGCTGAGAGAGAGGCTGCGCGGAAGAAGGCTGATCGTCTGCACCAATTGGAGATGTTGAGGCTCCAACAGCAGCACCGACAGGGTCAGAACCTCGGATCCCTAGAGCACAGGGACACCTCCCTGCCTGCAAGCCCAGCCACTAAATTTCCAGTCATGGAAAAGGACAGTGACATTGACGTGTATCTACTGTCGTTTGAAAAAACTTGCCGTCAGTACCATTTGCCCCAAGCACAATGGGCTTGGTCCCTGACACCAGGGCTACGAGGCAAGGCCCTGGACGCGTATGTGGACCTGCCAGAGGAGCAGGACGAAGATTACAAAGCCATAAAGGCAGCAATCATTCAGAAGTATTGATTAACCCCTGAAGTATACCGAAAACGGTTTAGGTCCCTGCAAAAAGGGCCTGGGGACTCTTATATGGATGTGGTAAGTCGTTTACGTATCATATTCCAACAGTAGACTAGGGACCTGAAAGCCACTTCTTTTGAGGCCCTGGAAGTTCTCATGATTGAAGATCAGCTCCTGCACATCTGTCCTCCAGACATCAGACAGTTTGTGCTAGAGCGGAAGCCCGGTTCTGCTAAAGCCGCAGCAGACCTGCCTGATACCTTCGTCAGTACTCGGGTATCGGACCATCGCAAAGCTCCACCAAATGGCTGGAAAGGGGGAAAATCGCATGCGGCGACCCCTCCTCTGCAGGCCAACCAAGCCTCTCAGCGGTCTGAAACTGCACTCCCTGGCGTCAAATTCGCCCTGACTGATAACCGCAGGTGTTACACTGGCCATCTGCGAACACAGTGCCTGGAATAGAAGAAGATGACATCATCTGGCCACCCGGCCAGCAACCCTTCCGCTGTGCTGTTCATCAGGGGGAGACCTCAAGGACCCAATGCCAACTTGCAGCCAGTCATCGTGGGACACCAGACTGTAACGGGTCTCCGGGACACCGGAGCTGAAGTCACCTTGGTCAGACCGGAGGTGATAGAAGAAACGGACATCATCCCCGAGAAGTTCCTCACCCTCACCGGAGTTGGGGGAACCCACACCCGCATACCCCGGGCCTATGTGTACATTGATTGGGGTGCTGGGAGTGGGATGAGAGAGGTGGGAGTTTCTGAGGAGTTTCCCACTGCTGTGTTGCTGGGTGCTGACTTGGGGACCCTTGTCTCCTACTATGCCCCTGCTGAGGACACCCCCTCGGAAACCTCTGGACTCCCTAAGGTACTGTGTGCAGATGTGGGTATGATATCTGGGCAACCTGGGGAGGGGGAAGTGGAAATGAAAGGTTCTCCTTCTTCAGAGTAAGGAGAAGAGACACAGTTGAATGTAGATGATGTATGTGTTAATGATGTCACACGTTTACCTGTTGAATGTAATGTTGATAATGATGACAATGTATTACCTATACTGGTGGTCACTCGCAGTGCTGCAAGGGCTGCAGAGGTACAGGCTAGGGTTGCCGAACAGCAGGAGGAGGTCTCTGGACCCTCTCCATGTTCTGACCCAGTGGACTGTACCTCTGTTGGGCCTCAGCAGCTGTCCTCGTTTGCCACAGGACTGCTGGCTGGGACTTGTGGTTCAGCCTTTGAAGCAGCACTGCAAATAGACCCAACGCTGGCACAGCTCGGGAGTTTAGCTGACAGCCCCCCTGCAGTGAATGACAAACAAAAGATTTACTGGGACAAAGGAAAGCTGTACAGGGAGAGCTTGTCTGCAAGGGAAAACAAAGCTGAATTCGGAAGCAGGCAGCTGGTGGTCCCAAGCCAATTCAGGGGACAGCTCTTACAAGTGGCCCACGAGATTCCCCCTAGCAGGTCACTTGGGGATCACTAAGACCTGGGGGCGATTGATACATAACTTTTATTGGTCCACCATGCTGACAGACATAGCTGACTACTGTCGGTCCTGTGATACCTGCCAGCGAATTGGCAAGGTAGGAGATGTACACAGGGTTCCGTTAAAACCTTTGCCTGTGATTGATGAACCTTTTAAGAGGGTAGCAGTGGATATTGTTGGACCCCTAGCTATCCCCAGCAGTTCAGGCAAACGTTTTATCCTGACAGTTGTTGACTATGCCACACGTTAACCAGAGGCGGTGGCTCTCTCCTCCCTCCGTAAAGACAAGGTCGCTGATGCTCTGCTGGGAATCATCACAAAAATGGGATTCCCGGCCGAACTCATTAGTGATCAAGGCCCTCAGTTTGTGTCTGACTTGATGCACGCTCTCTGTCAGAAAATACAGATGACGTATATCATGGCCAGTCCTTACCATCCATAAACGAATGGCTTGTGCGAGCGTTTTAATGGTACCCTGAAACAAATGCTGCGCACCTTTGTGGAGTCCCAGGGTAAGGACTGGGAAAGGTATCTCCCTCATCTGTTGTTCGCTTACAGAGAGGTGCCCCAAGAGTCCACAGGCTTCTTGCCATTTGATTTGTTGTATGGACGAAAGGTTAGAGGACCCCTGGACCTAATCCAGGAGACCTGGGAGGGCAAGATCACCGACCCAGAGGTCTCTGTGGTGGATTACGTCCTGAGATTCTGGGATAAAATGGAGACGTTGGTGGGGATTGTGCGGAAAAACATGACCCAGGCCCAGACCAGACAGAAATGTTGGTATGATCGCAATGCTAGGGAGCGGGCATACAACGTTGGGCAGCTGGTGTATGTTCTGCTCCCCTTGCGAAAAAACAAACTCCAGGCCGCCTGGGAAGGCCCGTACCCCATTACCCAGCGTCTGAATGACGTTACATACCTAGTCCGGTTGGGAGAAGGGAGAAGACGGCAGAAGGCCTTCCATGTGAACATGATCAAAGCCCATCATGAGCGCACGGCATGTCATTCCAGTCTGCAGCAGGCCGGAGCCTGAAGAGGCTGACCCACTCCTAGACTTGTTAGCTGACACCAGGGAGGTCAACTCCAACCTCCTGATAAACCCCAACCTTACCCCCACACAGGTACCCGGGCTGAAGGACGTGCTGACAGTCCTTGGGAGCCGGTTTATGGGGAAACCGGGGTGGATGGACCTCGCTGTCCACCAGGTGGACACTGGGGCACATCCCCCCATTAAACAGTCGGCCTATCGCGTCTCTCTGGAGGTGCTGGCTAACATGAAGAGGGAGGTGGAGGAGATGCTGCAGCTGGGGCTAATTCGGAGGTCCCACAGTGCTTGGGTGTCCCCCGTGGTCCTGGTGCCCAAAAAGGATCAGGCGACCAGGTTCTGCGTGGACTACCGAAAGCTGAATGCGATCACAACTGCAGATGCCTACCCCATGCCCCGGATCGATGAGTTGTTGGATAGGCTGGCACCAGCCCACTATATCACGATCATGGATCTGAGCAGAGGGTACTGGCAAATTCCTCTGGCCTCTGAAGCTCGGGAAAAGTCGGCCTTCATCAACCCATTCGGCTTGTTCGAATTTACCGTCATGCCGTTTAGGATGAAGAACACCCCAGCCACCTTCCAGAGGGCCATGAATGACTTACTGGAGGGGATGGAAACCTTTGCCGTGGCTTACCTAGACGACATTGCGGTGTTCAGCCCTACCTGGGAGGAACACTTGGTGCACCTGTCACGGGTCCTGGACCAACTGACAGCTGCCAATCTGACTGTCAAGCCCAGCAAATGTCAGATCGGCGTGACTGATGTCCAGTACCTGGGACACCAGGTGGGAGGAGGCACTCTAAGACCCGAGACAGGGAAGGTGGAGGCCATACTGGCCTGGCCCACCCCTCAAACCAAGAAACAGGTTATGTCCTTCTTGGGGACAGCTGGCTACTATAGTAAATTTGTAAGTAACTATAGTAGCCTGGCAAAACTTTTGACTGACCTAACCCAGAAGAAACTGCCCAAAGTGGTGTCTTGGACACCAGAATGTGAGAGGGCATTTCAGGCCCTGAAGGAGGCGCTGGCCAGCACCCCTGTGCTACAGGCTCCCAACTTCACCCGCCGTTTCTTAGTGCAGACTGATGCCTCTGCCTATGGGTTGGGTGCAGTCCTGAGCCTAGTGGATGACACCGGAGAGGAACACCCCATCCTCTACCTGAGCCAGAAACTGCTTCCCAGGGAAGTAGCCTATGCCACGATCGAAAATGAATGTCTCGCGATCGTGTGGGCTCTCCAGAAGCTGCAGACGTACCTCTATGGGAGGCACTTCACGGTGATCACCTATCACAATCCCTTGAGCTGGCTAAATCGTGTTGCTGGAGAGAATGGTAAGCTCCTTCGTTGGAGCTTAATCCTTCAGTAATATGATTTCACCATCCAGCACAAGAAAGGCAGCGCCCATGGGAATGCTGATGGTCTGTCCTGCCAAGCTGAGCCCGTAGGCGTGGATTGCGTCAGGACGGGAATCGCGTTCCCCTCCCATGCAACCATCTCAGGGGGGAGATGTGATGGTATCACGCGTGAGACCCACGCAAAGTGATGATACCAGGCCTGAAGCGACACTGATTCCATCTTGGAAGGGAAGCTATGTAAAAGGTTACGTTTTGTTTCTCTCCTTCCAACATGGCAGTTTGAACAAGCTTTTCCTTTACACCCCCTCTGTCTCTGGCCAGATCAATTTCAAAGGGGCCTCTGATTACGGTTTATGGATGGCCAGAAAGAATCCTGTTTCTTATCTTGAACAAAAATACAACAAACTGATGTGGGACATGCCAGACCGTAAATCACCCCCCAGGAATTCTGACCCTTTCAATAACTTTGGAACAACATGAGAAGTTAGGAAAACTTACATATAGTCATAACTTCCGCTATACATATGCCATAGTGATAAAACATACATATTTGAATGTAGAATTTCGGTCCGGATAATTCAAGTATAAACATTCACCCCTTGTTACCCAAGGAGGGATAGAATTAGTCCATTCCCTCCCCAGGGTCTCTGAACTCTCATGTTTGGAGTCATTTGAAAGCTTTATGCAAGGTGAAATGAAATTTCTTACTGGGAGATGTGCCGGACGGTCCAATCACAAGTTATGATCCATGCATGATTATGAAGCATGTATCTCCACGGTCCACCCTGGACATTGTCCCAGGAAATGCCCTCTCATACGAATGGCCAGAGAGGTATGGCCCCACCCCTGGTGATTCAGAGAAAAAGGACTGTCAAGATCAATGGGGAGTTCTCACTTACTATCATTGAAGCATCAGAGAACCAGGAAATCATCTTAGAAACACTGATTAGGCACAGACATTTCAAATGCAAGGTATTTTTTCATTCTGTCCCTTTGCTGTAAATTTGTCTCAATCTTGCAACGTTCTTTTATTTTTCTGTAAATATTTTACTGCACCTAAAACTTGACCTTTTCATTATTAACCCTTATTTTGAAAAGTGTTAATTTTGTCCCTAAAGCTCTTAATGCAACTATTATGAATCTGTTCCTTCGAAGAGCGCTACTGTTTTTTTTAAAATAACGCATCTGAATATACAGTGGGTATGGAAAGTATTCAGACCCCCTTAAATTTTTCACTCTTTGTTATATTGCAGCCATTTGCTAAAATCATTTAAGTTCATTTTTTTCCATTACATTAATGTACACACAGCACCTCATGTTGACAGAAAAACACAGAATTGTTGACATTTTTGCAGATTTATTAAAAAATAAAAACTGAAATATCACATGGTCCTAAGTATTCAGACCCTTTGCTCAGTATTTAGTAGACGCACCCTTTTGATCTAATACAGCCATGAGTCTTTTTGGGAAAGATGCAACACATTTTTCACACCTGGATTTGGGGATCCTCTGTCATTCCTCCTTGCAGATCCTCTCCAGTTCTGTCAGGTTGGATGGTGAGCGTTGGTGGACAGCCATTTTTAGGTCTCTCCAGAGATGCTCAATTAAGTTTAAGTCAGGGCTCTGGCTGGGCCATTCAAGAACAGTCACGGAGTTGTTGTGAAGCCACTCCTTCATTATTTTAGCTGTGTGCTTAGGGTCATTGTCTTGTTGGAAGGTAAACCTTCGGCCCAGTCTGAGGTCCTAAGCACTCTGGAGAAGGTTTTCGTCCAGGATATCCCTGTACTTGGCCGCATTCATCTTTCCCTCGATTGCAACCAGTCGTCCTGTCCCTGCAGCTGAAAAACACCCCCACAGCATGATGCTGCCACCACCATGCTTCACTGTTGGGACTGTATTGGACAGGTGATGAGCAGTGCCTGGTTTTCTCCACACATACCGCTTAGAATTAAGGCAAACAAGTTATATCTTGGTCTCATCAGACCAGAGAATCTTATTTCTCACCATCTTGGAGTCCTTCAGGTGTTTTTTTAGCAAACTCCATGCAGGCTTTCATGTGTCTTGCGCTGAGGAGAGGCTTCAGTCGGGCCACTCTGCCATAAAGCCCCGACTGGTGGAGGGCTGCAGTGATGGTTGACTTTCTACAACTTTCTCCCATCTCCCGACTGCATCTCTGGAGCTCAGCCACAGTGATCTTTGGGTTCTTCTTTACCTCTATCACCCCGATAGCTCAGTTTGGCCGGACGGCCAGCTGTAGGAAGGGTTCTGGTCGTCCCAAACGTCTTCCATTTAAGGATTATGGAGGCCACTGTGCTCTTAGGAACCTTAAGTGCAGCAGAAATTTTTTTGTAACCTTGGCCAGATTGGTGCCTTGCCACAATTCTGTCTCTGAGCTCTTCAAGCAGTTCCTTTGACCTCATGATTCTCATTTGCTCTGACATGCACTGTGAGCTGTAAGGTCTTATATAGACAGGTGTGTGGCTTTCCTAATCAAGTCCAATCAGTATAATCAAACACAGCTGGACTCAAATGAAGGTGTAGAACCATCTCAAGGATGATCAGAAGAAATGGACAGCAAAGGGTCTGAATACTTAGGACTATGTGATATTTCAGTTTTTCTTTTTTAATAAATCTGAAAAATGTCAACAATTCTGTGTTCTTCTGTCAATATGGGGTGCTGTGTGTACATTAATGAGGAAAATAAATGAACCTAAATGATTTTAGCAAATGGCTGCAATATAACAAAGAGTGAAAAATGTAAGGGGGTCTGAATACTTTCCTTACCCACTGTATCTGTCTGCGGTGACAGTGTGTGTACAGGCGGTTATTCTGAAACACTGGTATTGCTAAAATAAGTGTCTTCTGGCTGGCATCCAGAAGTGGTGGCAGAGAAGAGGTTAATTGTTTGAATTAGCCCAGTAACATACGCTCTCAGGCAGCTGGCATTTAAACGGTGTTCCCGCAAACTGGGAAATCTTTGTGCTGAAAGCAGCTGAGAGTGGCATTGTTACGTTGATGACAAGTGCGGCATTGGATCAGGGGGGTCCTCTGTCGCTGGTCGGTGAGGAGGGCAGCGATCTGATACCCGTGTTCGTCACACCTTGCATTTGATGATGCCCCACAGATG
The DNA here is from genome assembly GCA_018402905.1 of Glandirana rugosa. Lineage (NCBI taxonomy): Eukaryota > Metazoa > Chordata > Amphibia > Anura > Ranidae > Glandirana > Glandirana rugosa. The sequence continues at coordinate 410,235 of BLSH010448470.1, read as the reverse complement.
CTCAATAGGGTTTAGGTCTGGAGACATGCCTGGCCAGTCCATCACCTTTACCCTGAGCTTCTTTAGCAAGGCAGTGGTCCTCTTGGAGGTGTGTTTGGGGTCGTTATCATGTTGGAATACTGCCCTGTGGCCCAGTCTCCAAAGGGAGGGGATCATGCTCTGCTTTATTATGTCACAGTACATGTTGACATTCATGGTTGCCTCAATGAACTGTAGCTCTCCAGTGCCGGCAGCACTCATGTAGTCCCAGACCATGACACCCCCACCACCATGCTTGATTTGGCTTCCTTCTGGGACAACAGCCATGCAAACCAATTTGAAGCAGTGTCTGGCGTATGGTCTAAGCACTGACAGGCTGATCCCCCACCCCTTCAACCTCTGCAGCAATGCTGGCAGCACTCATATGTCTATTTCCCAAAGACAACCCGGTGTCCCGTCATAAGGTTGTACTATTGCTGGGGTTTGTGTGGAGGTTCTCCTGGTGACGGAACGATTTCTTCGAGTCCCATTTCCACTACCTGACCGGTCCGTACAGAGGTCTGGATTTGGGATAACTCGTAGACACCCCGTAGTAGTTTACGTTCCA
>BLSH010448470.1:374519-402715 GCA_018402905.1 Glandirana rugosa | reverse complement strand
CCTCCCCCCCCTCCCCCCCCCACTATAATTGACCATTATTTTTACTATGCCTTTGCCTTTGTCTTTCACATACCTAATAACGACGCTGATTACAATCCACATGCATTAATTCACATGTGTTTTATTTTATATGCATTTCCAACATTTTATTATTATTTTTTAAATATTATTTTTAATTTTCATTATTACCGGTTTATTACAGATTATTACAGATTTTAATTGTTAATTCAGAGGCACAATCCCTCTCCGTCACAGTCTCTGGGATTCAGCCTTGTATATGTCATTTTATTTTCGGGCTCCAGTTTGGCGCCCTCAATACTGCCTTGTTTAATTGATTATTCTCCCATATTACATTATTCCCTTGTTTATATGCTTATGTTTACCACATACTTAATATAGACATTGTGTTCAATCTGTGTGCGTTGGTTTGCATGTGTTTGAACTATATAAGTTTACAGTATTGTTTTTATTATTGTAATTTATGTGTTTATTCAGAGGTATAATCCCTTTTTGTCACAATCTCGGGGCTCCAGCGTTGTGTATATCACTTTAAATCCGGACTCTAACATGGCGCCCTCAATATTGCCCCTTTTTTTGGTAACCACTTCCTGCTTTTGATCTGTATGAAACAACCCTCCATTTGCATATTCATCATTTACATTATTTTTAGACACATTCCGTTCTCCCCGTAGTTTTCTTCCCTTTTTACATTCCCCAGGATTTGTATACAATTGTCCCTTTCCTGTGGCTGTATATTTGCATAACCTGAGAGGAGGTTCCAGGCTCTCTATTAGCCAGAATGAGACCGCCTCCTCCTGCTACTCATTCTAAACAGATCACTTCCTGTTTCCTGTTCATGACGCACTTCCGCCCAACGTCTGACGTCACTTCCGCCCAACCTCTGACATCACTTCCGGGACTCAGGGCAGCCGTCCTCACCAATCACCATACTGTTTGATGGAGTGGGAGGTCTAGTGTCAGCAACATATGTCCTCTGAATGGCACTGACACACCTCCACATCCATACAAACATGTTCAGTTCGTTTTGGCGCCCTTTTTGTTATACACATGGCTACAGCTGGTACTCAGCCCTGAGCCATGCATTTTGTAACATCCAACATCTTATTTCTCCCTACCTATTTACCCTATCCCTCATAGGATTTTAATATATGTGCCCCAGGCGCCATTTTGGTTTCTGGAAAGGTGACTCTCTGCCATCTTATGGAGGGGGAGGGTCCTCATATCATTGCATTTATCTATATATATCAGCAGTGGTCTCGGGGGGGGACACCCCTGAAGACGTTTTTAGCAAACGAAACGCGTTGGGTCCTGTCCCCTGACACACTGCTGCTCGCATTTTTTACTGATGAGCTCATCTTTATTTATTAAATGTAAGTGTTCTTAATCTGTATTTAATACATTTCTGTGAGAAATTGAATTACGCTATGGAGTTTTTCCTTGTTCTCATTTTAACCAAACCGCATGGGAGCGATTTCACCACATACTGAAGAGGCATAGGAACCCTCAGGAGGAACCCCGGTACCATCGCAGACCAAGAAGGGAGTCACCCATAGGAAACCATTGTACTTCCCGCTTTCATACCACTGATTTCTGGTAAGCACACACACATACTATGAGATTGGTCACAAATTTTTGAGCACTCACTTGAGCACTGAGCACCGTGACGTCACTTTATCGTCCCTGGATCATCTGATTTGGCATCGTCTTTGCTGGTACTTTACCAGTGACAGATTCGCTGTCTGCTGCAATGATCAGTGGAGAGCGTGTTCTCCTCTGATCATCTCACTTCCATAATCTGTTAATGATCTCAGAACAGTCGCGATCCTCCGGATCTCGGCTGTTCTCAGTTTTATAAACAGACACCTATGTGGGCTATAGCTGGAGGGGGGCAGTGTCTTCCTTACTGATACTGTTCCTGGATGGGCAGCCCTTCTGCAGGCCTCTTAAACCTGGTGTATGGAAAGCTGACTCATGGACACTTGCTATTAAGCATCTCCAGATCTACATGTATTATGCACACCTCATACTGGGTTTTTGCTGCTCATGCCTTGGCTGGTAAAACCCTTTATGAATTTCCTGCCTTGTTCAGGCATGCAGGGGGCAATATGACAGCGACCAACAGGTTGCCACTAATAGTCAAGACACTGTATAAGAGTTTGTTACAACTCTCCCTGTGCAATGATTCTCTACTCTGACAATGTCAAGCTTTTCCTTGCAGGACCAGTCAACGGGCCAATCTGACCCTCTTCAAACAATTCCTAATATGAATATGCAGATGAGAAAGATCTCTGAGCAGGTTTTTGTACCTCCTTTTGTAAGGCTGCCAGGATGCCTAAAATGGCAGAGGTACATGCAAAGCAAGTCTTTTAGCACTTCCAAAGTAGTACCTTGCCTTTTTTCCTATGATGTTTCAGCTAGAAGCTCATTCTTGAAGAGGGATGCAAATTGAACAGAAGGACAGAGCAGCAGAATGTCTTAGTGGTTAGCACCTTGCAGTACTGGGTTGCTCAAGTTCAAACCTCAACCAGGACACTTCTACCTGCACTTATGAGGAAGAGGTTTTCCAGCATAATGAATCACCTGTTTGGTTGATGTGGCCTTCATCAGCTTAGCTGTATACATGAAGTTGTCATTGGCGGATGCTGTGTCCTTCAGGGGTATACTTATCATGATGATTGGGTGTGTCCTTGGGGGGTGTAGCGGCTTCTGGTAGTAGCCTTGTGTTGGACTTGTCCCTAAGGGTATATCTGCCTGCAGTTGCAGCCTGGGTGCCTGCTTTAACCCTTGCCTTTCTTCCAATGCAATGGAAGTTGGGATGAAGAATATTCTATCCAAAAAATAATTTTGACAATTGGGACAATTTGGTCTGCATTGCAGGAGTTTAAACTACTGCCTTCAAGGGTTTGCTTTATCTGGATGGCAAATAGCTGGAGATGATTCTGCAAGTCGAACAATCTTGTCTGCACTGCAAGAGTCTAAACAATCCCCTTAAAGGGTTAGCTTCATTTGATAGCAAATAGCTGGGAATAATTCTATAAGTGGGACAATCTTGTCTGCATTGAAAGGTTACTCAACCTAACTTTACAACAAGTTAATAATATCTTTCTATCATCAAGAATTATTCCCTATATATTACTCCTAAACTAACCTGTGCCAGCTCATTCTGTTCCTCACCCCAGACACACACACACACACACACACACACACACACACACACACACACACACAGCATTCTGTGGGAAGCAATGCAGACCAAAGTCAACACATGGACACAGAATAATACATCACATCTCCTTTATTTCCTGGTTCAGTATCTTAAATACAATATATTATCAAGATATGACCAAGCAATATTTACAACATTACACCAATAGAAACCAATAAAGGAAACATCCACCCATTGCTTTTTTTTTCACAATAAGATTATTATTACAATTACAAGTAATTACATATCTAAATGTAATATCATATAGAAATTGACGCTCTGATGGTTAGCCATCAGAGCAAAGTTATAACAATACGCAATATACAAGCTTAGATTCTAAATTGTAGTATGTCAAACAGAGGCATTTATTCAACACTTATAATCATAGATAAAGAAGAAAGAGGTAATTAAATGTACCTCAACTAGCCATACCATTTATTCGGAAAGAACATTGTAAAGAGAAAGCGTTGAGGAGAATTAAGTTAAGAGCGATATGAAAGAAGGGGGTTGGGAGGGCGGGAGAGAGAAAAAAAAAAAAACATTATTATGTGTGGTTATAGGACTTTATATGACTTTATAGAACATTATAGGACTTTGTGGGACTGGGGAAACCTTCCAGTTATATGGTTACGTAGGTGAGGTATTATTATTAGATAAATTCTTATATATCTCTGTATGCATGAAAAGATTCCAGTGTCTCCATAGTGCATGAAGTTGCTCAGTGGAGTCTCTTTTAATTGCAATTGTTTCTTCCATGTGTCTAATGGAATTAACCTTGTCTATCCAGTCTTTGATTGAGGGAATGGTTGATGATTTCCAGTGAAGCGGTATAAGTGCCTTGGCAGCGTTGAGAAGGTGTCTAGTCAAACAATTTTTGTATATTTTGTAGGAGGCTTTATTTATGTGTAGTAGACAGCAAGCTGCATCTAAGGTGAGATTGGTGTCAGTGATATTTTTTATCTAGTATATGATCTGTTTCCAGAACTTTTGTATGGGGTCACACTCCCACCAAATATGTAGGAAGGTACCCCTTTCTTCATGGCATCTCCAGCACTTGTCTGAGATAAGGTTGTTCCAGGATTTAAGCTTGGTTGGTGTAATGTACCACTGGGTGCAGATCTTGTATGCAGTCTCTTGTATTTTAGAGCTGATTGAACACCTATGGGTAAAAAACGCAGCTTTCTCCCATTGTTTGTCTGATATTGTAATTTTTAGATCTTTTTCCCAGCGTACTTTACAAGAATCAGTTCTCTCAGACACTGGTTGGGATAGCCATTTGTACATCAGAGAGGTACATTTCCTTATAGGTTTTTGGTCAAGACATATTTTTTCAAAACACGTGAGAGGCCTCATCATTAGTTTTTTTTGTTTATTGTTCCGTATAAAATCATATATCAGGAGATAATTCCAGAACGTCAGTTGTTTCTGAGTGAACAGCCGCTCCAGCTCAGAAATATTTTTAACTTTTCCCCCAGATATGCAATGCCAAACAAGTAAGGGAAGATTGGAGTCTGTTAGTGTGGGGCTAGTCTTTTTCATCCCAGGTGGAAAGTCTGGATTTTTAAATATTGAGGAGATTGGGCTTGGGGAAGAGGAGAGATTATGAAAGGTGGCAGTTTTATGAAAAATGTTTAGTGTGGCAGAAATCAAAGGGTGGTCCATCACATAAGTGGATTTCGGATTTGACCATGGGAGGAAGTGTATTAAGGTATTCAATCCACTTTTCTCGAGTTTGACCCAGTCTTTGTTAGCTTGATGGCAGTGCCAATCAATGATTCTTGTTAAGTCAGAGGCGAAATAGCATAGTTAGGGATGCCTATTCCTCCTTTTGTTTTGTGTAGGTAGAGGAGGTTCAAATTGATTCTTGGTTTATCGTTTGCCCGGAGAAATTTTCTGTTTTTGGGTTAGGATTTGAAAGAATGCTTGTGGCAGGTCTATTGGGAGTGCGTGGAACACATTAATCTGGGGAGAATCACCATTTTTAAGATCGCTGCCCTGCCAAACCATGAGAAGTGCTTGGGATTCAAGGTGTTAAGATCCTTTCCTATATTTCTCTGAATGGGTAGAAAATTTTGAGTATAAATTTGGTCTATTTTCGGGGTTAGTCTGATACCTAAGAAATGAAGGCTGGTGTGTTCCCAATTGTAGGGGCAATTTTTGTAGGTCAAGTCAGCTGTCGGTTTGCTAAGGGAGAGATTCATGGCTTAAGATTTTTTATAATTAATTTTGAAGTTTACAATGTACTTAAACAACTGGAACCACTTGTTTAAATTAGGTATGGTGATATGAGGTTGGGAGATAAAAAACAACATATCGTCTGCATAGGCTGCAGTTTTATATTCTGACCCATCAATCATAATCCCATTTATGTCTGGTTGTAGTTTAATGGTCCTAATTAGGGGTTCTAATGTGATGATAAATAGTATTGGGGATAGTGGGCAACCTTGTCATATTCCATTCCTGATTTGTATTGGGTCTGAGAAGGTGTCGTTTACTTTAATTCTAGCACTAGGGTTGGTGTAGAGTTTATTAATCCAATTTATTATTTTTTCTCCCAGTCCAATATATTCGCAAGTAGATATCATGTAGTCCCACGCAATTCTATCAAAAGCCTTTTCGGCATCAGTTGATAGTAACATGACTTCCAGCTTATCTAGGTGAGTTCTGTAAATAAGGTTTAAATATTTAATAATGTTGTCTCTTGCCTCTCTGCCGGGCATAAAGCCTACTTGGTCTGGTCCTATAATTTTCTCTAACATGGGTTTGATTCTGTTGGCCAAAATTTTTGCTAGGATTTTGAGATCCAAGTTTAGTAAGGAAATGGGCCTGTAGTTAGTGCAGTCAGTTGGGTCTTTGTCTTTTTTGGGTATGACGGTAATATGTGCAAGGGCGAAGTCTCGTGGGGGGGGGCTTGGTCGTGGATCATTTGATTAAAGGCCAAGGTAAGGGGTTTATTTAAAATCTTTTCATATGGTTTATAGTAAATTTATGTGAAACCGTTTGGTCTGGGACTTTTGCCAGTTTTCATGTCTGTTATGGCTAAGGTGACTTCTTCGTTTGTGATGGACTTGTTCAGAGAAGTTGTCTCGTTAAGAGAGAGCTTAGGGATTTTGCTGTCAATAAGGAATTTTTGGATAATTTGTTCTCTGTTACCAGCACATTCTTTGGGTTTATTCTGCGGGGGTAGATTATAGAGTTTTGTGTAGAAATCATAAAATTGTTTGGCAATAGCGTTGGAGTCATATGAGGGTTTACCCTGTTTATCCCGAATACAATGTATATTTCCTGCATGTTGTGAGTCTTTTAGTGCTCTTGCGAGGTATTTGCCACTCTTATCTCCCATTTCATAGTAGATTGATTTTTTCAGGAAAAGTGTTCTTCTGTAATTAATATTGCTCTAAAATATTTTGTAGCTCTCTCCTTTTGTCTATTAGCTCCTGTTCTACAGCAAGCGACAGTGAGTGTTTGTGTTGGGTTTCCAATGTATGGATTTGAGCTATAATATTTTCCCTCTCCCTCTGGCGCCAATCTTGATAAGTTCTCCCCTGATGACACTTTTATGGGCTTTCCATATTGGCATTGGTGAGATGCCCGGGGTGTTGTTTAAATTAAAATAGTCAAGGGTAGAGGAATAAATGCGATTCTGAGTCTCTTGGTCAGTAAGCAGTGCCGCATTTAGCCTCCAATTAAAATACTTCTGTGTATTCTTTCGAGTTAAAAATGATATCGATATGGGGGCATGGTCTGAAAGTGTGATTTTAATTATTTCTGCTCTGGTTATGTCAGGCAAATCTCTTTGAGAGATAAATATGTGGTCTATCCTAGTATATCTTTTATGTGGGGCAGAGTAGTAGGTAAAATCTTTAGAGGTAGGGTGTAAAATTCTCCACGTGTCTATTAAAGTTAGGGATTGTAGAAGTGCCTTAATTCTCTTAAGGACTTTGTATGCTATGCAAGTTTTTCCCAGAGGATGTGTCCTGTGAAGGATTGAGGGGAATGTTAAAGTCACCACCCATGATTATACGACCTTTGGCAAAACTCTTTAATTCGTCTATGACATGTCGACAAAAGGATATGTGTTTTTTATTGGGAAAATAAACATTTGCGACAGTCGTTGGTTTCCCGTTTAGTGTGCCTTTTAGAAATATATATCTTCTGTCAGTGTCAATATGTTGTTGTTCCACCATGAAGGATGCGGTTTTACTTAAAAGGATAGAGACCCCTTTGGTTTTGGCAGATTTGTTAGTGGCATGGAAGGCCTGTACAAAGTATTTGTTAGCTTAGGAATTTGGGAACCTTTAAAGTGTGTCTCTTGAAGGAGGACTATTTTGGGTTTTTTTTTGTGAAGTTCTCTAAGAATTTTATTTCTTTTTTCGGGAATGTTAAGTCCGTTCACGTTGTGAGAGATTAAATCTGGAGACTTCCCCAGTCCAGAATATGCCATGATGGGAAGAAGGAAAAAAAAGGAGGGGGGGGGGAGGGAGAGAGAGAGGTAGATAAGTGAAGGTGAGAAAGAGTCAGAGTTATAGAGAAATGTTAGGCAGACCTAGAAACAGGACAGAGAGAAGGGGAAAGTTTAAAGTGCATTCTATGTCCAAGGCGGTCACCTGTACCGCACTGGAGGAATACAATTTTAGAATGAAATTGAAGTTAGATTTCAGTATGTAGTACTGAATCTATTGGAGGTGAGTGGAACGCGATACAAGGGAGATGGAATATCCCTTGGTGTAGGTCGCTTTAGGTAGGTGGTTACAAATGTGTGTAACTTACTTATTCATAAGGGGACAGGCTCTACCTCCTGCAAACAGTCAGATAGACAGAAGAGGTATAACTTTTTATGCGGTGATCAGAAATTGTGAAGCAAATGGTTATTTGTTTAATGCAAATTTAGAAAAAACTTGAACAGTTGTTAAACAATAGAACTACTGGACATTTACTAGAATATGCAAGATATCAGCTTCGTTAACTGGGAGCCATCTCTAGCTAATAGGCCAGGAATCGATGTGGCTACATATTAAAGAAAGTCTAGGTTCAAGTTTCGTTGGTCTTATCTTTTTTTAGAAAGCTATTTATATTAACGCTAAAAGGTGTGGGGTGTTACGGACAGCGGGATCCAACAACTTAGTGGGAGTCCGCCTCCGCCCCCCAGAGCCCTCCATCCGTAAAACTATGTGAGGGGAATTTTAAGTTTAGGTTGGGTACACTCCTATCTAGTGCTCCTCGCGTCTGCCTCGCAGGAGATTAAAAGACACTCCATGCCGACAGACGGGAAAGGTAAGCGGCGACACTTGGCACGCCCGCACGGGAGACCGCCGAAGTGGCAGTTGACCGAACGGGCACACCCCCGCCCCCCCAGCCACAACCCAGATGTGAAACCAAAACCTTCAAAAACCATAAAGAAAAAAAAACACATATGAAAGAGAACAAATAGATTCTTATCCTATTTGGCTCCTCCGAAACTTTAATATTAGTTACAGATACATCATATCGTATAGGTGTATATGTCAACATTTGTTCATGCTAGTTAAATCAACAGTTCCACATGAAGCTTCGCAATCCAAGTAAATCGTGTGTTTAGTTAAGAATGCTCCTATTTCAGAAGTCCATCTGGTGGTACGAGATGAGAGATAAGCGAAGACACCCACTCCATCTATTCTAGTAATCCTTGAGAGTGGAGGTGTTCTTGGGCTTCCTATAGACTTGCTATTAGTTTATCTACCCCCAAGGTTTGATTGTCTCTGAGTTAGTGTAAAATGCCTTGGTGAGTGTTTGTCTCTTGGAGTAATCGAGTGGGTGTAGGGTGCAGTAAATGTACTCACAGTTTCGTTATAGCGGGTATCACTGTTCATTCTCCAAGCTGAAGAAGGTCCAGAGTCCGTATTCTGGCTTGTATGGTAGGTATATTACCAGCAGTGCTTCTTGATGAGCAGCAGCTGGTAGAGGGTAAAGGGAAGCAGTGGTAACATTATTTCAAATATGTCATGAACGACCAGTTACTGTAGAAGGGTCATTGTATTTGTGATATGATAGATTGGTTACTGAGTTATTGATATTGTCAGGGATTCTGGGTTTCACCTGACGTATCCCTGTGGTGCATATCAGAGTGGTTATTTGAGAACTGTGATAGACAGATGACAGTATTCGGATCCAAAGTTTCCATAAGCTTCCCAGTACTTTACCCAGCTATAAGTCTATCATGCAGTACAACAGCGCCATCCGCTGGTTTCATCCAAGATCTTCACCTCAAAACGGGCAAAGTTGGGAGAGGTGACCGTCTGAAAAACGCGGAGGGCGTTCTTCTCCTCAGCAAGAAAAAAGGAGTCTGTATCCTAATAGGTGGGTAAAAAGTGAGTTTAAACGGCCATCATGTTCACCTGACGGTCAATAAGGAAAAATGATAGCTACATTAACCTGAGACCTAAAACAAAATGGTGTGCTCTTTGTGGCTTGAGATATCTTCAACTTGTACATTTACTGCAGGCGCTATCCCGAAAACTGTTATTCGTGAGCATATTAAAGGGTGTTTATCAGAGTCAAAGGGGGTATCTGTGAACCGGGCACATATATATAATATTGAATCAGCAAGTCTTTTCAAAGGAATTACTGTTGGATATGAATGAATATCTGAAGTGAGAGCTGTAAAATGCAGTCTTTCCCAATCCACCAAAGAATTAAACGTAAGTTTCAGATACTTTACCAAATCAGGAGGAGATCTTGCAGTGCAACAGCGCCATCTGTTGAAATTGTCCAGGAGTTCAACTCCATGTCAAAATGGTAGTAGCTTTTAAAAGAAAAAAAGAAATTATACAGGAGAATTGGTAGGGGTCACAAAACAAAAAAAGAGGTAGAAAGAGAGACCAATTGAGATCGGATGTCGACAGACATATGCATCAGAAATTTCCATTGATCCTTGGTGTTTTATTTGGGGTAGAAAGTTGACCCTGCGAGTCAGAATATTTAGATTTTTTCCCTCCCAACTGGTATGGTGATTTGCAGGGCGTAGCTCTGTTGGATGAGGTATTGAGGGGTACAGGGGGAGGCAGACGGAAGTCTTTATACCATTCTGGTAATTCAATGAGATCTATTTGTAGTTGCTTGCAAAATTGTGGTAGTTCATCTGGGGTTCTTAGGAGATGTTGCTTCCCATCGTAATTAGCCTGAAGTGCAAAAGGAAATTTCCATCTGTAATTTATGCCTTTATTTCTCAATACCACCAATAAAGGTTTAATGGCCCTTCTATTATTCAGAGTGATCGGGGAGAGGTCCTGATATATCTGAATGTTTGATTCGTTGAACGTAATTTGATCATTTTGTCTGGCCTTTTGTAAGATTTCTTCTTTCAAGGGGAAACTGTTCAGACAGCAGACAATGTCTCTGGGAGGGGAGTCATCTGGAGCTCTGGGTCTCAGGGCCCTGTGTGGTCTATCAAAGTCAATTGGAGATTCTGTTGGTCTTTCCTTTAGGTTGTTAAATATGGCGCAAAGCGCGGACTTTAGTTGATCCGAAGGGACCGATTCGGGGACCCCCTCACCCTCAAATTATGTCCCCTCCCCCTGTTATCTAGGTCCTCTAAATGGCGATTGATTGATATCAGATTTTGAGAGTGAGTGGCCGTGACATGTTCAAGTCGCTTAATGGCCTTCTCCCTGTTTCTCCCTGCTCTGTCGTTCGTTGCAATCTGTTCGGATAGTGTGTGGATCTCAGCCTTGAGGTCCATGAAGGCATTGGAAAATGACCTCTTGATGTCCACATCTCGAGCATATCTGAGTAGGTGAGGGGTTGGTCGGCCGATGAAGTGTCTCTTACCAGGTCCTCAGATGTGGCAAGTGAGGCTGTATCAAAGTCCTCGTCCTCCTCGTGCTCTGCGCCCGGCGCCATCTTGGTAGTGGTTGAGAGTCTCTTCCCTTTCTCCTGGAATTTAAATAGATCTGAGATGTTTTTGTTGGCAGAAAGGGTAGTCGAGCGCTGTTGATGAGGATGTGTGCCAGATTTTGTGACTCTACCCATTTTCGGGTGAATAGAGAGCCGCGATGCAGCAGGATTGTAGAGCCTGATCCCGGAGCTCGTCTCCTAAGCGGCCATCTCCTACGCTCCTCAAGCCATGCCCCCCATTGCTTATCATCATTAAAGACAAACCCACTTTCATAGAATTGTCTATACACATATGTTGGTCACTCTTAATAACACCTGTTAGTAATTACACATCTTGACAAAGTATATATGTGTGTATTATTATATAATCTTAGTTCCAATTATGTCCTAGACATATTTATCGGTATTTATGATTATATTCGTGTAAACATCTCCTAGGCTTTCGCCAAAACCACCTAAAGTTATCTTTCTCATGTTCTTTCTCATCTTTCCTATAATAATAACAATGTTGCCACATACTAAAACTTGTCAGCTAAAAAGCCAATGTTTAAGAAGCACTCTAAATTAAGTTATAGCACAGGACAAAGTAAGTACATAATTAAGGGGGGGGTATTTACAAGTCCCTTACATGCATTGTGGGAGTCTAAGCAGTCACCTTTAAGGTCTAGCTTCATTTGACAGCTAAGAGCTGTGTTTGGTCTGGGCTCCTGCCTCAGAGTACATGTTTGCTGAATGAAAGAGGACTGCGATTCAAGAGTCATCATTTAACTCCAAAGGGTTTGCTCCTGCAGTTCTCAACCAAGTAGTCAGGAAAGAGCTCCACTTCTGGGGGAGAGGTTGCTTACTGGTCTTTTTTTTATATTTGTGCCACCCTTACGTATCTTATGGGTACCTGGTTTCTCCTCTTCTGACAGGAAGATACAGCTTTGGTCTCGGACGGTTGAACTCTCAGGTCAAGCACTTAAGGCCATGTGGTTAATCAGTTACCTTTGAGCATCTGACTGTGCCAGGAGGAATCCTTTGCTCCAGGAACAATAAGCAAATTCTGCTAGCCAATGCGGTTCTTAACGTCTCCAATGGACAGCAATTCCAATTGCAGCAGATGTGATTTTAAGAGGAGTACTATTGTTGCTCAGAGGGTTGCCTATTTCCAACTCCCAGAGCTGTCTTCTGACATACCTCTGTTTCTACATGGATTATGACATAATGCAGCATATATGTCTGATGGTTGGGTCTGCAAACCACTCCTCCTCGAGACAGGGATTCATGTCAAGCATACGGAGGGAGTTCTCAGAACCCTACAAGAGATTGGCTGGCTAGTCTTTCAAAAGGGTCATGTGACTCCTGCACAAATCCTTGTGTATCTGAGAGTTTAATCCATCATGGTTCATGATACATAGTTTTTGCCACTGGTGGTAGGATGCTGGGTAATCCTGACTTTCCTCTTTACACCTGTCAGTGTCTCAATACCTGATGATCAGGATCGTGGTCTCTCCCATCCCTATATTGAGGTGTGCTCCATGGACATGGCTTCCTGTCCTGAAAGGATTTTTTTCTCCAATGTTGATCATGCACTCTGCGATTCATGTCTCGCAAACAGGCAGATGAAGCCGTGGGTGCTGGCACAGTGATAAATCTTATCTGCTGCTGAGTTATTGCCAGTAGAACTCCCCGCATAGGAAGTTCGTTTAAACACTCTGGTTTTCTGGCCAGCTCTTTCATGCTCCCTTCATCTTTTGTCACCTGACAGCAGACTTTTTAGTCTCCAATGAGGCTGAACAACATCACAGTGGTGTCCTACATCAGGGGGCGGGTCAGAACCCGCAGGGTCAGTCCACTGAGAAGTGGTAGAGATGACTGTGATCTGGGTGGAGTAGAATCTTCCTTATCTCTTTTGAGCCTACATAGAATTTCTGGAAATAATTCATATTCTGTTGACCAATTGGGCAATAAGTGGTTCCTACATTCAGGTCCCTCCAAGTGAATTTTATCTCTGGACAAGATTTCAGAGATAGATCTGGTAGCATCTCCTTACTGTTACCAGCTGGAAAACTGTTCCCTAGGGGCTTGGGCCGAGCTCTTGGTGCAGATGCTGTGTCAGATCAGGAAAGATCTCACAATCCATATGTTTTCCAGTTCAATCCAGTTTTTTTTGGGGGTCTGTTGCTAAAGACCATGGGAATTTTTGCAGCAATTCCCTATTGGCCAAACAGGCTTGGGTTCCTGCATTTGATACCGGGGTATCGGATTGAAGTCCTTTCTCTCAGATGAGATCTCCTGTTATGGGTGATAGTATTCTACCCTTGTTCAATCATGCTTGGCTGTCTCTCTAATCACTTACGGCCTGTCCGCAGTCGTTATAAGTGGGTACTTTGACGTTGCATACCGTTATGGCAGCAGATATTTTTTAAAAAGGCGGGCGGTCCGCTTTATGATAAAAGTGGTCTCCGCAGTGGATACGCAGCGAGATCACTTTTATCGGCCGTGGGTTCCCCCCTCCCGCCGCATCCCGGTTGTCTCCGCCGCTTACCGGATCCATTGGTAGCGGCAGAGACGATCAGATCCTCTCCCCTGAGAGTAAGGGATTGATGGCTCTTCACTCGACTCCATACCATTGGATGATGGCAGAGACGTCAAACGTCACTTCCGCCCAATGGTCTTAAAGGGACCATTTTTTTAATTGGGAAAAAAACACTTTTTTTTATTGCATTTAAGTATAAATGTGAGATCTGAGGTCTTTTTGACCCCAGAGCTCACATTAAAGAGGTCCTGTCATGCTGTTTTTCTATTACAAGGGATGTTTACATTCCTTGTAATAGCAATAAATATGACCCAAAAAAGGGACAGTGTAAAAATAAAAAGTAAAATAAATAAGAAAAAAAAAAATTCAAAGCTCCCCGTCCCTCTGAGCTCGCGCACAGAAGCAAACGCTTACATAAGTCGCGCCCGCATATGTAAACGGAGTTCAAACCACACATGTGAGGTATCGCCATGATAGAGCAAGAGCAATAATTCTAGCAAAACACCTCCTCTGTAACTCAAAACTAACCTGTAGAAATTTTTAATCATCTCCTATTGAGATTTTTAAGTGTCAAAGCTTGTCACTATTCCAAGAGCGGGCTCAATTTTGAAGCATGACATGTTGGTATCAATTTACTCGGCGTAACATTATCTTTCACAATATAAACAAAATGGGTTAACTTTACTGTTTTCTTATTTTTTAATTAAAAAAGTGTATTTTTTTAAAAAAAAATTGCGTTTGTTAGACCGCTGCGCAAATACAGTGGGGCATAAAGTATTGCAACGACCGCCATTTTATTCTCTAGGGTGTCTGAAAAAAAAATGATTTTAACTTGTAAACACAAAGTGTAAAAAATAGGCCCATTCCTTAAGTGGCTAAGCTAATATCTATAAATCCTACAAAAGGATTTCATTAGAGTTTAAGTTTAGACAACTTTGTTTTCTTTGCTTCAGTACTCTGGTCAGGTGCATTCCGGACTTCAACTGATCCTAAAGCTCTCTTAGAGGGCAGATCTCTGCAGTCCCTGCCATATCCGATGTCTCATGGATAGACTATCCCTTACTCATCCAATACTTTGATGGGGGGCTGCATCCGAGACTCGAAGGAGAGCCAAGACTCTCTAGGCAGAGTTTACTACTTGCTCTGGACTTCCTTGCTGACTCTAAATGGGATCTTTTTGCAGTCCAGCTTGGGTAAAGACTGAGCTATGAAGACATGCACTCTAAGGGCTATCTCTTCAGCAAGGAAGTTTGCCAAGATCAAAGCTTTAGGCTAGGAAGGATCCTTTGGTGACTTACAGCTCCAGATGGGATCCACTCCAGTCTAGCTGGAGTAAGAATTTAGCCATGATGTCAATCTCTCTTAGGGCTACATCCTCAGCAGGAAGCTTTGCCAGAATCAGGGCCTTGACAGCTTGCTGCTCCAAATGGAATCTTCCAGTCCAGTTTTGAGTAATGTTTCAGTTATGAAGGCAGCTGTTCTATGGGTTCTTATCCCTCAGTTAGGAGGTTTGCCGGGATCTGGGCCCTGTGCCAAGAGGGATCCTTGTGGCTTTCTGCCAGTATGGGTAGTGTTTATATCCATACTGGGTGGCAATCTGAGGTGGCTTTGGCATTCTATGAGAACATAGGATTTGTTCCTCCAATGCAGAACCACCAAGAATAACTGGTTCCATGCCATGGATATTGGGATACTTTGAACATGCTCTCAAGCTACAGCTTTGCTCAGAGTATTAGGACATATTTGTCACTCTCTCTAGCAGAATCAGCGGGACGGAAATGTCATCCAGAATTTCTGCTGGATGGGTCATTCCAGCTAGCCATTAGGCTTATAAATCTTAGGACTTGGTTCCTACGGAAGCAGTCACCACACCCTCATCCAGGAGTGTGTAAGCTTTGTGGGCACCCTGTGAAAGGGCACCAGGAATAGTGGTAGGAGGATGACATGTCTTCCACTATAGCTGTTCTGGCTCATTGTGGGGTGTAGCTAAATTCCTTATGCTGTTAATATCTATCATAAGGTTTCTGTTGACTATGATTGGAACCCTACTTTTCAGACATCCCACCATTGTTTTTTGAGCTAGTTAGTTCCCAAACATATGCTGCCATGGAAGTCTGTCGGAAAAATTGAAAATTTACTATCAAACACTTACCGTAGTTTTCCTTTCCTGATGGACACCATGGCAGCAGGAGTTCCCTCAGTCATGTGTAGGCTGGTTACAGAACGCGGCCGCTGGCTCAGCCTGAAAATTTATGGGGGTGGGGTCCTATGGAGTAGGAGCAAGTTTGGGGCTACCCAAACCTATTTGCTAGTAAATGTTCCATTATTCTTGGTATCTGCATTCATCTGTCAAGGAAAACCAAATAAAAGTGTTAATTTTTTCCCACTGCTTTCCGCACAATGTATCATCCAATGATGTATATCACATTAATAATGCACATTAAGACATATATATTATACATGATCATGCTTCCTTTTGCGCTATTAATACAGTCCTTGGATTTTCAGCCTGAGTACTCTCTGCCTCATAAAAAATGAAAAAAAAAAATACTGTGGCTAAGTGGTTTGACTGTCTCTAATTATTGCAAATATAAGGTTTATTATCTTATGGGGAAAATGAGCTGAAGGGCATTACAAACTACTTATTTAGTATAATGTCAATATGTGTTATTTAAGATTACCTCCCAGTAGTTTAGCTTCAAATCAGGTTCAGGGCACCATTTATTCGCCCCATTTAGCAGCTACTGTGTGGCTTTCAGACATTGAATTTACTGGCGTCAGGAAAGCAAGCATACACCATTACTGTAAACTGAATGGGTGTTGGGTGGGCAATATCAGTTTTCCTATGGATAAAGATGTGCCATCCTCATTGGAAAGGGATAAATCAGTACAGTGTAAGATATAGGGAACTGCACAACTGCTCAAATGGTTTTGATGATTATCCTATTCATTTTGAAAAGTTTTCATGTTTCGATTATTCCATACTACAAGCGGACAAACCAAAGCTTTAAAGTGGAAGCTACATAGTTACATAGGAAGCAAAACCTAATTAACTCTAAACCTACTCTCATCCCCTATTTTAAGTCTAATCTCTCTAGCCCTGTAAAGAAAAGATCACTATACTTGCCTATTCTGAAGCCACTCCGCTCCAGTCCCAGGGTGTCAGCAGCAGCTTCAGTGTGTAGGAGAGGCAGCCGACAACAGAAGAAATTTTTATGGACATCGCTGGAGAGAGAAGGGGCTCAGGTGCTGTCCCATAATCTATACACAGTACTATGCATTCCTCATGATCCTGTGGCACTGGAAGATCATTTTCGTGATGATGACGATGGCCCGGTGTCCAGTCAGGGTTATATGCCTTATTTAAATAAATACTGGACAAGGTGGCAGAAGGCACATTTGTAAATGAGAGCTTTCATGAGCTATGCTGGATTCTAACAGCTAAAAAGAACTATCATCCAGTTGAAAAAAGTGATTTCCAGCAGAGATGCTTTTTGCCTTTGGTGCCTTTTCAACTACTTGTCAGAAGATACATAAACTTTAATAATGTTCCTTGACGAGGATGAACGTGGGACGCTGGTCTGAGGAAACTCGGGAGAGTGTGGAGATCTGCACACAGTATATCAGCCTTGACCAGCAACGTGTGGAGGTCTGCATGTTTCTTAGCATCATGAGGCAGTGAGACTAGGAGGAGACCTATTGAGCAGCTACTCTATTGTAAGCAAAGCGAGCCTGACTACTCTCATGCAGGGTGTCACACGATTTGGGGTAAGCGCGGTGTGATATCAGCATTGGTGACACTGTGCCTATCTTCCTCTGCTCTTTTTCACGGATGGTGGGATCTCTTCCTGTTCTGAATATTTACATATGAAGGACTGATTAATAAGATTTATCGATGGACATTTCTAGCGCTGGACTATTATTTTTACAGCTTACAACAGAAGCCCCATAGTAAGACTGTGGGTGATGTCACTTCCTAGGCATTTTCCAGCCATTCTCCTGCACACAGAAGGCACCGCTGGAGACTGGACCGGAGCAGCTTCAGAATTGGTAAGTATAGCGATCATTTTTTTTTTTTTACAGGGTTAACTAGATTAGGCTTAGAATGTGGGTGGGAGTAGGTTTAGAGTTAAGTTGTGCCTTTACTTCCACTCTAATGTTCTGCATGCGATCAGCTGTTTTACATGCACAATAATTGTTTACAGCGTGTCAATATTATTATTATTATTATTATTATTATACAGGATTTATATAGTGCCAACAGTTTGCGCAGCGCTTTACAACATGAGGGCTGACAATACAGTTACAATACTATACAGGAGGAATCAGAGGGTCCTGCTCGTTAAGGCTTACAATCTAGGAGATATTATTATAAGGATCAGTGCTGACCTAGATCCTTAAAGTGCTATTTTCTAAACATCAAAATAACACGCAAAATGTTAATAGTACTAAAAGTGACGTGCCTAATGGAAAGTGCTGCTATTATAAACTTGTTAAGTAGCATACAAAAAATTATACAAAATAAATAATATATATATATATCAAAAGTGAGCTTTGTGCAAATAAAAAGTCTCTGTTAAAGTGCTTAGTGCTCCTGTGCTCAGTGTATAAGTGACTTCCGTAGTTCCACTTCGTAGGTATATCAAACTCACCAGAAGTGTTAGACCCACCTACCATACGGCAAATTGGTTCTAAAAAGCCTGTAGGTCTCTTTAGGGGGACCTCTCCAGCTGCCGTGGTCGCCGCTGGTTCCTTCAGGTAGAGATAATTCTCCAGATGCAGGTTCCACCATACAGAGAATAGCAAGTATAAGTGTGAAATGAACAGGTGCTGGCGCCCCACAAGTGATACTGGTACATACAAAGAATAAAAAAATAAATAAAACATTTTTTTCTTTTTTTGAAGAAGGTTGTGCAGCCCACCTGACTTCAGACAAAGATTTGTCTGAATTTAACCATAAAACTATTACAAATAATAAGGTGTATGCGGCGCTCACCTAATAACCAGTGTGTGCAAAATTAAACATACAAAACAAATGTGCAATATTGGATGCAACACAGCCCCTCAGAGTAATGTTACCATAGTGGAGCGGTCTTACATCTCAAAGAGAGTAATACAATATGATATCACAAATACACATATGAGATGTGTGAGCAAATCCCTCTTATATCATACAACAACTTCAATTAGTCCCAATACTGACATTATACATGATGATTTCCTATTGTAAAGGTTAGTGTAAAGGTTCCTTTACCCGTGCTCAAAACAGGAAAGTGCTGAAAAGTCTTTCAAATTACAGTGCTTTACTACCAAAAAAAGTGTACCGGGGGTTTACACTCACTGGACCCCAGTTCAGAACAAAAGCCAAGTTCAATTGTGATGCATTAGAATAGGAGCGCCGAGTATGACATTAAACTTCCATCCTCACTCACATGTCTTTGTGTAAAATCTTTAAAGAATCTCTTCACTGCTTTGATATTGCCCTAATCCAAATGGTGTTGAGCAATGAGAATTTGTAATGTTCTTTTCCATGAGCTGTTCCCTCTTAGGGAGGAAGTTTTACACCATACTCGGCGCTCCTATTTTAATACATCACCATCTTTCTGCTTCCTTTATTTTCTAAACCTCCCTCTTTCAGTCCAGTAAAGTAGGGCAGGTGGTTTGTTTCCAGAACTTTGGTATTAATAGTTTTGCTGCATTTAATAAATGTGGAGTTATACTTTTTTTTATAAAATTTAATTGAAGATGGCATCCCGTGAAAAAGAAAATGTAAGGGTGAAAATTCCATGGGTCTGAGTGTAAATCCCTTATCCCATGGAAAAATCGCCTCCCAAAATGGTCTAATTTTAGGGCAAAACCACCATATATGTAGATATGTGCCCTTTTGCCCACAACCTCTCCAGCATCTGCCCCCCCCTGCCCTCCCCGGGAACATTCTAGCCAGTTTAGCCGGGGTCCGATACCGTCTCACCATAAATTTATATGACATCTCTTGTATGCATAAACTTATTGAGGTTGAGTATGTGAATTTAATACATTTTTTAATTTGTGTTGTGGTCAAAACTGGTTCAACTCTCCTTCCCACTCTCTAATATAGTAGGGGATAGAGTTACATTGTGTCTGTACATTTGTGATAGAAGATTCTTAGAGTTTAAACCATATACACACATCGACTCAAAAATGGTAAGTGAAATTAAGGGTCTCAGTTGTGGGTTCATCTTATTCAAGAAATTGATTTGATTTGATGGTATCTCCATTTCTCTAAGGGTATATTTCCCATGCTGGCGATTAGTTCTACAAGAGGCGATAAAGTGCCCCTTGGTGCAAACTTGGCACATATGTTATTTCCATCCCGTCCCCATTTATCCAGGAATCCTCTTTCTTCCCCTGGCGGAAATCAGGGAAATCCTTGCATCGGGGCTGAAGGAGATACAGGGGGTGCAGATTTGCCTGATTTTCTTTAGCCTATATTATATTAGAGTATTTTTAGTTATTGGGGATACCCATTCTGAGAATCCTCTAGATATATTCGGGATTCATGGGGCTCCAACCAGGTTCCTTCCTGCCAGCGTCTTTTCCAAAGGGACCCACCGTTTATTCACGGTGTCTTGATACCAATTTAGAATTCGTACCAGTGACATGGCCTTATATTATACGGCTATATCTGGGAGTCCTATTTCCCCTTCCCGTTTGCTTCTACGCAGTACATCATAAGCCACTCTTGGATGTTTTTCATTCCATACAAAGGACAAAAACGGCCTCCTTATACGTTTAAAAAAAAATTGTGGGAGTGTAATGGGTATTGTATGCAAAATATAAATTATTCTAGGAAGTATGGTCATCTTAAGGGCATTCACTCTTCCGAATCATGTCAAAAATAGATTTCTCTTACGTTCACTGACAGACACAGCTCTTCTTAATTGACACGTGGGTTTTATGTCGTCCTATCAGGAGTGACTAGGCAAAACAGATGCAAAAGCATCAGGGATAGGCTGGCCCTTCCCATAGGGGCCGTCCTCACCTGAGCCTATAAAACCCCCTGCTTCCCAATAGCATTCAGTTTTGTTTGCCTAGTGCAAAAGGAGTTGACTGGGTTCCCTCTGGGACCTGCGTTTTCTGCATGTAAATTTTCTCTAAGGAAAAAATGAAGACTTCTTTCAAGTAGCCGGCTTTGGCATAGAGCGGATATCACAAATCCAAAGCTTTGCCCTGCCCTGCCACCTCCTGGCGAGCTACCCTGAAATGACAGGGCTACGTCACTCAGGGCCCGTTCCGTGCGGGCGGCCTGTGGCTGTTGCCACTTGTGCCCAGAGTCTGGCTTTTGCCTTTCCAGTGGCCTTGGCCAGCAGCAATCCTTCCCGGGACAAGGGGGGAAAGTCTGCTTCAGGTCTACCCGCAACGCCCGTCGGACTGGTGAGTGGACCCCTCCCCCACCTTAGGGCGTGGGGAGCGGCATCCGGGGCAGTTAAAATTTAGGGGGTCAGGGATGCACCTAGTAATTGGGTTGCCCCCAACCCCCCCGCCCCCCCTGGCCTGCCGCGTTCGCGCGGCGTTGCTCTTGTGATACAAGGGGCCCTGGGCCTGTACCGGTGTTCCCGCTGGGGAACAATCGTTCGGATTGCCGTTTAGTGGTAAACGGTCAAGTTACGTTCTGAAGGTCCGCCGCCATTTTGCGGCGGTTGGCTCGTGCTGCGCGGGCGCCATTTTCTCCCCGGTGGCGGTTTGTAGTATTGCGCCCTGTGTAACTGCACGCGCTTTCTCCTCAGAGAAGCGGCAACTGCACGTGTGGTACAGTCCCCAGGCGCGCTTTTTTCTCTCACAGTGCTGACAGGCTACAGGGCTAGAAGCAGCAGGTTTGGCTGGCTCCTTGGGGTGTTGGTATAAGTGGGCTTGTTCTCCCAGGCTCCCTGGTTGGTTTCAGGTGGTGGTGGTGATTACGTGGGGGGGGCGTCCCATTCAGGCCTATGTCTGGGGATGGCGATGCTGAGGCTATGGACCCTGCAGGGCCCTCTGAATTTGAGCCGGCAGAGCAGCACTCCGCACAAGCCCCTGCGGTCACTTTGGACCTTTTGCGGGCTCTTTTTGTGGAATTCATTCCAAAGGTGGTTACTGCTCCGGCCCCGGAGCCCCCCGCTAAGTGCGTTGCCCCCCATGTCTCCTCAGGTGAGGATTCAGATCATGACGTCGCTTCGGTTGTCACGGGGACCCCCGTGGAACTCTCTGAAGGCGAATTGGTCCTCTCAGATACTGAAGATGACCAGGGGACCTCAGTGGCGCGTGACAGGGCAATTGTGGCGGCGCTAATTGCTGACATTCGCCAGGCCCAGCGCCTTGATCAGTCAGGGGAGGTGCAGACTTCCACTTATGTCTGTGGGTCTATGAGGCCTCCTAAGTCCCCTAGGGCTTTTCCCTATGATCACTTTTGTGAGCGGGCTGTTTTTAAGGAATGGGTTTCCCCCAAAAATTCCTTCACCTTGCCTAAGCGTTTTGCGGTGCGCTATCCCTTTGAGGATGCTTTCCTTAAGCGGTGGGCTTCCCCTTCGGTGGACCCACCGGTGGCCCATCTGAATAAGGCTACAACCCTTCCTGTGGAGGGTTGCTCCCTCCTTTAAGGACGCGGCGGATCGTCGCACGGAAATGGTGTCTAAGGCTATCTTTCAGGTAGCAGGTTTTGCTATGCGGCCAACTCTGGCCTCAGCAATGACAGCACCGTCTCTTTTTGAGTGCCTCTCCTCGGTGAGCACAAATTTGCGTTGCAATTGTGCGAGGAATGAGTTGCATAAGGTGCAACACGTGGTGGAAGGCCTCCATTATCTGTGCGACTCCCTGCTGGACATCATGCCCATGCTGTCCAAAATTTCCGCCTTTGCAGTAATCATCAGACGGGTGTTGTGGCTGAGGTCTTGGTCGGGTGATCAGGCGTCTAAGAAGCGCCTCATGGACCTTCCCTTCCAGGGGGGTCGTTTGTTTGGACCGCAGCTTGACGAAACCATTAAGGATTTCACGGGGGGGGAGAGTCTCTTTCTTCCGGAACCCAAACGGCGGGACTTTCGCCGACGACAGGGCCCCTCTTTTTCTGGGCAGAAAAAGTTTTTTCACAGCCGGGGCGGGTTCCAAGTCCAGTAAGGCCCCGGCTGGGTCTGGTAAGAGAACCTGGCAACGGAAACCCGGTAAAGCGGAGGATAAGCCCTCCTCAGCATGACGGGTTTCCCCCCGCCCATTTCTCGGGTGGGGGGCTGGTTATTGGAGTTTGCGGACTGCTGGACAGCTCACATCTCCGATCGGTGGGTCCTGGATATGGTGTCCACCGGATACCAGATAGAGTTCAAAGCTCTGCCCCCAGACAGGTTCTTTCCCTCAAACCTGAGACTCCCGCAAGGGCGTCTGGTGGAGCTGTTAGGCGCGGTCCAGTCCCTTGCGGACATGGGCGTCGTGGTGCCAGTTCCACTGGAGGAGAGGTTCTGCGGTTTTTACTCAAACCTCTTTGTGGTGCCCAAAAAGGGCGGGGTCAGGCCGATTCTGGACCTCAAAGCTCTGAACTGCTTTGTCAAAGCACAAAAGTTCAAGATGGAGTCCGTTCGCTCGGCCTGCATCAAGGGGAATTCTTGGCATCCCTGGACATCAGGGACGCCTATCTGCACGTTCCCATCTGCCAAAAACACCAGCGTTTTCTGTGCTTCACAGTGGGAGACCTGCACTACCAGTTTGTGGCCCTACCTTTTGGTCTGGCCTCGGCTCCCAGGGTGTTCACCAAGGTGTTCGCACTGGTCCTAGCACTGCTAAGACAGAGAGGTATCGCAGTGGTAGCGTACCTCGATGACC
Source organism: Glandirana rugosa (assembly GCA_018402905.1). NCBI lineage: Eukaryota > Metazoa > Chordata > Amphibia > Anura > Ranidae > Glandirana > Glandirana rugosa. The sequence goes on along the minus strand of BLSH010448470.1, from coordinate 379,274 downwards.
TGCTCTTGAGGGCGGAGTCGGCAGTGTCCTTGGAGGAGGACGTGAGAATCACGGCCTCTACACTAAGGGACTTCGGTTGGCTCATCAACCTGCAAAAGTCCTCGCTAGCCCCCTCATGTCGCCTGGAGTCCCTTGGTCTGATTCTAGACACGGTGCAGGCGAAGGTGTTCCTGACAAGCTATTGGGGCTGCAAGCGGCGGTTCGGACCCTACTGTCACGCCAGAGGTCCTCCCTAAGGTTCTGCATGCGGATGTTGGGGCTCATAGTTTCGTCCTTCGAGGCGATACCTTACGCCCAGAGTCACACTCGGCTCCTGCAGAAGGCGATTCTGTCACAGTGGGACAAATCTCCCTTATCCCTGGACAGACTGATCCGTTTGGACCACCAGACCAGGGGATCACTGACTTGGTGGCTCCAAGCTCCAGCACTGACTCTGGGGAAATCCTTTCTTCCCCTCAACTGGTCGATAATAACGATGGATGCCAGCCTGACGGGCTGGGGAGGGGTGTTGGGTCAGTTGTCTGCTCAGGGCCGTTGGTCAGCTCAGGAAGCTCGACTTCCGATAAATGTGTTGGAACTGAGAGCGATCAGGCTTTGCTTGTCCCGTTGGTCGACGAGGCTGCATGGCCTCCCTGTCCGGGTTCAGTCGGACAATGCCACAGCTGTGGCATATGTGAACCATCAAGGAGGGATAAGAAGTTCCGCAGCAGCTGCAAAGGCTGCTCTGATTCTCCGCTGGGCGGAACAACACGTTCCGGCGCTCTCCGCAATTTACATTCCGGGAGTGGAGAACTGGCAGGCGGACTTTCTCAGTCGCCAGACACTGGACCAGGGGGAATGGTCCCTGCATCCGGAGGTGTTTCGCCAGATTTGCTGCAAGTGGGGCACACCAGAGGTAGACCTCATGGCGTCCAGGTTCAATCACAAGGTCGAGACCTTCGTGTGCAGAACAAGAGATCTGTTGGCGGTCGCCACGGACGCGCTGGTGGCTCCTTGGGGTCGGTATCGGTTAATATACCTCTTCCCTCCCCTGAAGCTGTTGCCTCGGGTTCTGCGCAGGATAGCTGCGGAGGGTATTCCGATGATCCTGGTCGCTCCCGATTGGCCTTGGCGCACTTGGTACGCCGATCTGGTTCGGATGGTGGCGGACGCTCCTTGGCGGCTTCCGCTTCGCGAAGACCTGCTGTCCCATCTTGCACCCTGCTTTACCCTCTCTGGCTTTGACGGCTTGGCTATTGAGGCCCAGGTATTAAGGGATCGGGGAGTCGCTGACTCTGTAATCCCTACTATGCTTAAGGCACGTAAGTGCACTTCGTGCAAAATTTATCACAGGCCTGGAAGGCCTATATTGCATGGTGCGAAGCGGGGGGTTGGAACCCTCGCTCTTATTTGGTGTCCAGGGTGCTGACTTTTCTGCAACAGGGACTGGACAAGAGCCTGGCATTGAGTACGCTCAAGGGCCAGATTTCGGCCTTAGCGGTTCTTTTTCAGAGACCTTTGGCTTCCCATTTGCTGATCCACACATTTGTACAGGGTGTACGTCATGTGGCTCCCCAGTTTTCGGCCGCCTCTGGCTCCGTGGGATTTGAATCTGGTGCTCTCTGTTTTACAGAAACCACCGTATGAGAAGATTAGGGACATTCCCTTGTCCCTTTTGTCGCAGAAGGTTGCCTTCTTAGTGGCTGTCACATCCGCGCAGTGGGTGTCGGAATTGGCTGCCTTGTCCTGCAATTCCCCGTACTTGATTCTTCATAATGACAAGGCGGTGTTGTGACTTCCACCTTCTTTCCTTCCGAAGGTGGTCTCTTCTTTTCATTTGAATGAGGATATTGTCCTTCCTTCAATATGTCCTCACCCAAAACATCCTAAGGAATTTGAGTTACACTCTTTGGATGTGGTGAGGGCCCTGCGGGTTTATTTGAGTGCTACAGCTTCCTTTCGGAAGTCTGACTCGTTGTTTGTGTTACCCGGGGGCTCCAAAAAGGCTCATTCCACCAGGTCGGTCAGTACCTCCTGGGCGTTCAGGCACCAGGCTTCGGTGTCTCAGGTGTGCAAAGCGGCCACTTGGGCCTCAGTGCACACGTTTACTAAGTTTTACAAAGTTGATTTTTCAGCATCTGCGGATGCTGCTTTTGGCCGCAAAGTTTTGCGAGCAGCGGTGTGAGTGCGTCTGGCGCTCCCTGAGAGGGTTCTGTTTGGTACAGTTGTTGTTGTCTGCCCACCCCTCTAGTTTTTGGCACTGCTTTGGGACGTCCCCACGTGTGAATTAAGAAGAGCTGCGTCTGTCAGTGAACGTAAGATAAAAAGGGATTTCATTATAACTTACCGTAAAATCCTTTTCTCTGAGTTCACTGACAGACGCAGCTCCCACCCCTCTGGTTTTGTTGCACTGCTTGTGACAAACTGAATGCTATTGGCCAGCAGGGGGTTTTATAGGCTCAGATGAGGATGGACCCTATGGGAGGGGCCAGCCTATCCCTGATGCTTTTGCATCTGTTTTGCCTAGTCGCTCCTGATAGGACAACATAAAACCCACGTGTCAATTAAGAAGAGCTGCGTCTGTCAGTGAACTCAGAGAAAAGGATTTTACGGTAAGTTATAATAAAATCCCTTTTGTTCCATCTCTGAAGCTCCTTCAGAACATCGATCCACAATGAGCCATAATTAAGTTCATATAACAGTTTTACGTCTGATGCAATATAAGTCCCCAGATATGGCAGAGAATCCGACCGCCAAACAAAAGGAAATGCTTGACCTAAAGAGGTTGCTAATTCCGGTGGCACGTGAACTGGGAGAAGTAATGATTTCTCAAAATTTATTTTGAAATTTGACAATTTACCAAATTTGTTTACTTCAGCCATCAAATTGGGTACGGCTACTTGGGAATTGGAGAGATAGAACAGCAGGTCATCAGCATAAGCTGAGACCTTATGCTCTACCGGCCCAATTTGGACCCCCTGTATTCCCACATTCTCCCTAACCATCCGAAGGAACGGCTCCAAAATCATCACAAACAGTAGGGGGGACAAGGGACAACCCTGTCTAGTCCCATTGTGTATATTAAAATAGTCTGACAATGTCCCATTCACCTTTACCCTAGCCCTTGGGTTCCCATATAATGCCAGGACCCACCCCATCATGCGAGCCCCTAGACCCATCCCCCTCAGCACCTCAGACTTAAAAACCCAGTTCACTCTATCAAATGCCTTTTCAGCATCCATTGACAGAATCACTATTGGGCGTCTTCTCTGGTCCATACTGGGACCAGCGTAGGACGTGAAGCGCTCTTATTGTATCATCTCTTGCTTCACGCCCCTTCATAAAGCCAGTCTGGTCCAAATGTACCAGGCTCACTATATGATCCTGCAGTCGAGAAGCTAGAATTTTTGCCAGAAGTTTAGTGTCTGAGTTAAGGAGGGAGATGGGCCTATAGCTGGCACAATGTTGCAGGTCTTTTCCTGACTTTGGTAAAACTGTTACATGTGCTAGCAAAGCCTCTGGAGATTAGAAGTAGAGTTGAGCGAACCTCTGGAAGTTCGGGTTCTGCTGGTCCGTCCGAACTTCGGGACAAAGTCCGGGTCCGGGTCCGGACGGAACCTGAACGATCGCACGGACAACGAACCCCATTGAAATCAATGGGGACCCGAACTTTTAGGCACAAAAATGGCTGTAACAAAGTCCTGGAAAGCCCTAGATGGCTGCAAAAGGAGGTAACATGGGGGTAAGGGTAGGGCAAGTGCCCTACAAAAAAATGGGGACAGGGAAATAACTTTAAATATTTAAAAAAAAATAAAAACATAAAAAATGCAAAAATGGAGGTGAATGTGGATCATCTTCAAACTGTGTCTGAAAAGTATTAATTAACGGTAGAAGCCATATAACTGTTCTAAAATCATCTTCAAACTAGGGCAGGTGCCCTACAAAAAAATGGTGATAGGGAAAATAAATTAAAATCAAATAAAAAAATGGGAAGGGGGGTGGATGTGGAGTAGGAGCCTAGAGGTTGACTAGGCCGTGACCGTGGCAGTGTAGGTGGAAGTGGCGGTGGTAGAGGAGTAGGAGGAGGTAGCCAACATGGTTTTTTTTTTTGTATTGAGGGCTTTTCAAAAAAAGAAGTATATGAATGGCTGTGTGAGTCCGGTCTAAATGTTTATTCTGCACAAGGTACAGACAAGTCTTGTGGGATCCATGCCTGATTCATTTTAATAAAGATAAGCTTGTCCACGTTGGATGTGGACAAGTGGCTCCGCTTGTCTGTGATAATGCCCCCTGCCGTGCTAAACACACGTTCCGACAATACACTGGCTGCAGGGCAGGCCAGCACCTCCGAGGCATAAAGGGCAAGCTCAGGCCATGTGGCGAATTTGGAGACCCAGAAGTTGAATGGGGCAGACCCATCAGGCAGTACGTGTAGGCGTGTGCCCACATACTCTTGCACCAAAATACGGAGCCTCCACGACCGGACGGGACGTCGGTCACATAACAGCCTTGCACACAAATCGTGCCGTCCCCCGTAATAGTGTCTGTTCGCCTCGGTGAACAGGTGTAGGTTGCACCTGTTCGAATAGAAATAATTTTACTTAGTCCGTACCTAGGGTGTTCTGAACAGACATGGAACACGTCTTATTTGTAAATCTGGCCTGAGTGTGTCGGTAAGTATATGAAGAAAAAAACTTTTCGGGAGTTATGTTTTTTTTTTTGGTACAACCGATGGAGGAGGATGAGGAGATGGTGGCGGTGAAGGTGGATGTGACG
>BLSH010448470.1:336941-371208 GCA_018402905.1 Glandirana rugosa | reverse complement strand
CCCAACAATCTGATCGTTGAGCACGATCGTAGCGATCGTTGTTTTATGCAGAGTTTGATCTGCAACTCAAAGCAGCGGTATGTGAAATCTCTAATTTCTGCTATCTGTCCTCAGAGCAACAGCACAGACAGCAGTAGTAAAGTAATCTATCTCAGGATGCAGGATCAGGTCTTAAAATGTCTCAAATCTCTCCCTCACGCTTTCAGCTTCCTTTCCCTACACTAACCCAAGGAGCATGTGACTGCAGCACTACGTGACTCCAGCTTATAAAGAGGCTGGGTCACATGATGCACTGGCCAATCACAGCCATGCCATTAGTAGGCATGGCTGTGATGGCTTCTAAGGGCAAACCAGTGAAACGCTTGTTGATTGGCTGCCCTGCAGCTTCTCAACACGTGGAGTAAAATAGCAGACCCCGGACCGAACCCGAACGATTTTTGAAATGTCAGGGTCCGTGCCCCGGACACCCGAAAGTTCGGTACGGACCCGAACGTTACAGTCCGGGTTCGCTCAACACTAATTAGAAGCTGTTATTGAATTAAAATAGCTAAAAAGAGGGGTTGCCAAGGTGGAAGAGAATTTTTATAGTATGTGCTTGGAAGGTCATCTTTTACCCTCTGGCAATTCCTCTTATGCAGCATTCAATTATTCCACTGTAATTGGACTTTCCATTCTTTCAGTAGCTTCAGTTGATAAAGCGGGTAGGGTGGAATCTTTAACCACTTCCACACTGCCTACCGTATTTTCATGGCGGCAGTGTGGATGCGTCCCGCGAATCGCCATAAATAAGTAGCGATTTGCGGGTGGCCGCTAGGGGGCACGTGCGCACCCGCTGTACTCCCGAGGAGTGTGCCCGTGGCTCGGGCAAGACCCCATGTCCGCCGGCGAGCTGTGATGAGAGCTCACAGCAAAAGAATGGGGAACCGCCGATGTAAACACGGCGGTTCCCCGCTCTGTCAGTGCGGGCATAGGAGATCTACTGATCCCTGTCACTGGGATCAGTTAGATCTCTTATGCCCATAATAGTCCAGCCCCCTCACAGTTAGAACACGCCTAGGGAACACAGTTAACCCCTAGATATCCCCCTGCAGGTTAACCCCTTCACTGCCAATGACATTTATACAGTAATCAGTGGATATTTAAATTTCTGATCGCTGTATAAATGTCATTGGTCCCAAAAAAATGTCAAAATGGTCCGACATGTCCGCCTCAATTCGCAGATCGCCTCCATTACTAGTAAAAAATAAATAAATAAAAACCCCAGAAATGAATTCTCATCATCCGTAAATGCGGCCACTTTTGCGCAAACCAATCAATAAACGCAGATTGCGATTTTTTTTAACCAAAAATATGAGGAAGAATATAAATCGGCCAAAACCAATGAAAAAAAACGGAAAATTGTATCATACTTACCGTAATTTTCCTTTCCCGGTGCCTATCCATGGCAGCATACCTGTGATAGAGCTCTGCCTCGACTCCTCCCCCAGGATCAGTGAATAGTATAAATCTAAAGCTGTAGTCCCCCCCTGTCATTCTCCGTAATATAGAAATACCTAGGGTGGGTGCGTATGCTACCATGGATAGGCACCGGGAAAGGAAAATTACGGTAAGTATGATACAATTTTCCGTTTTCCCGGTGCCTCCATGGCAGCATACCTGTGATAAATAACTAGCAGACAAGGGAGGGAATAATGCCAAACAATTTTAATCATGTCCTGCCAAAGCAGCCTGTACTACACTTCTTCCGAACTCCACTGGAGTAAGTGCCCCTGGATCAATCCGGTAATGTTTGAGAAAAGTGTGCTGAGAGGACCAGGTAGCAGCTCTGCAGACTGTCTCCAAGAAAACATTCGCCCTTACTGCCCATGAAGCCGAAACCGCCCTGGTTGAGTGAGCATTCAACGGAGAAGGTGGTTCCAAATTTCTTATCTTGTAGGCTTTTTGGATCATCTTAACAATCCAAGAGGCTAGTGTTCGGCTGGATGCTTCCTTGCCCCTGTTTCTTCCCCAAGGGATGATGAACAGTCTTTCGGAGATTCTGAAATCTTTTGTCCCCTCCAAGTAGGCCTTGATGACCCTAGAGACATCTAGATCCTGACAAGGGCCTGATTCTAAATCCGAAAATACTGGCAAAGACCATGAATCTCTGAGATAAGCTGGAGTTTTGACTTTTGGCATAAAACCCCTAAGAGGGCGTAATTCAACCCTTTCCGGGTAAAAGGAGATATGCTCCTCCCCTATCCCTAAGGCATGTAGCTCCGAGATTCTTCTGCCAGAAGTAATGGCCAGTAGAAAAGCCATTTTTAATGTCAGATTCCAAAGCGAGGTATCTTCCAAGGGAGAAAAAGGATGGCTGGCCAATACCTCTAGTACCAATGGGAGATCCCATTTGGGGAAAAACCGCCTACTGGGGGGGTCTGATCTTTAGAACACCTTTAAGAAATGTTATCACCAGAGGATCTTCCGCCCATCTAGTGTGGGTCGCCACCGAGATTGCAGAAACCTGTACCTTGAGTGTGCCCAGGCCCAGGCCCAGATCAAGACCCGATTGAAGAAATTCTAAAATATTTGAAGTAGCCGGGTTGACTGTGCTGAATCCCTTTTGTGCGGCATAGGAAGAAAACTTGTTCCAGATCCTTGAGTATATTAAGTTTGTAGAGGGTTTTCTGGCACGAAGGAGTGTAGAAATGACGCCCTGGGAGCAGCCTAGTGCCTGAAATCACCTCCTTTCAAGCGCCACAGCCGAAGGTCCAGCTTATGCGGATTTGGATGGGATATGCTCCCCTGTCTTAGCAGGTGTGGAAAATTCTGAATCTTGAGGGGCGGCATCAGGCTGAGGTACATAGCCAGAGGGAACCAAGGCCTCCTTGGCCAATATGGCAGAATAGTTAGGACCAGAACTGGCTCCCTCAGTAATCTGAGGAGAAACTTCATTATGAGTGGACGTGGGGGAAAGGCGTAGGCTATCATAAAATTCCACGGGCAAGTGAGAGCATCCACATCCTCTGCCTGTGGGTGTGGTGATAGGGAGATGAACCTTTTGAATTTCGCATTCCTCCAAGTTGCAAAAAGGTCCACCTGTGGTGGTTCCCAGAGATTTGCGATCTGATAAAAAAACATGCGGGTGTAGGGCCCACTCGTTGCTGAAAAACTTTCTAGAGGGATTGTCTGCCTCCAAGTTTAATCTTCCTGGCAGATACACTGCTCTGAGATCCAATAGGTTCTTTTCTGCCCAAATCATAACAGGCTCTACTTCCCTCAGAAGAGTTCTGCTGCGGGTGCCACCCTGTCTCTGTAGGTATGCCACTGCCGTTGTGTTGTCCAGATGCAAAACTACCCTCTGTCCTTTGATATGGGCTAAGAGGGAGATCAAGGCCAGAAAGGCTGCCCTCATTTCCAGAATATTGGACACCAATCCCCTGGGTTGGAATGACCATCTCCACTGTATCCTTATATCCTGGCAATGGGCACCCCATCCATGCCGGCTCGCATCTGAAGTAACTGTGATCCAGGAATGGGACCCTAATGTGTGTGCATGCAAGAGGTTCTCAAGACTGGTCCACCAATGCAGCCCTCTGCACATCCTTGCGGTTAATAGGATCTTCTGGGAAAGATGCTGTCTTCTCCACTGTGCCAGAAAACCTGATTGAAAATGTCTCAGATGCCAGTGAGACCAAGGAACTAGAGGTATACAAGATGACATCCGCCCTATCAGGCTCAGGCACTGTGAAGCCGTCAGGTGAGACTTCCCCCTGATCTTCTGCATTCTCTGACTTATTTCCCACGCCTTCTGTTGTGGTAATGAAACTGTGCCTTTTTGTGTATTGAATAATGCCCCTAAGTAGATCATGTGTTGTGCCGGGGTCAAATGACTCTTTTCGTTGTTTATCAACCAACCCAGATTTGACAGAGAATCTAGCAGGAAATCCCTGTGGGTTGTGAGTTGTTCCGGGCTGTTTGCCAATAAAAGTATGTCATCCAGATAGTGGTAGACTCTGAACTCCTTTACTCTTAGAGGGGCCAAGGCTGATAATAGGACTTTCGTGAATACTCGTGGAGAAGTGCACAGGCCAAAGGGAAGAGCCTGGAATTGTAGGTGGGCATGACCTACAGCGAATCTTAGATACTTCTGGAAGGAGGGAAGAATAGGGATGTGAAGGTAAGCATCCTGCAGGTCTACTGACACCATCCAGTCCCCCGGCTGTACAACTTGAATTATTGTATGGAGGGATTCCATCTTGAATTTCTCGAGATGTATGAACCTGTTTAGCTTTTTCAGGTCTATGGCCAGTCTCCAGCCTCCTGTTTTTTTCTCCACCAGGAAGAGTGTTGAGTAGAAACCCGAGTACCGTTCTGATAGGGGAACTGGGATTACTGCCCTCTGTTCCAGTAGGGTCGTTATGTACCTGTCCAAAATTAGAGCTTTTTCCCGAGAGGCTGGTATCTTTGTCCTTTGAAAGGAGTTTTTGGGAGGCCGACGACAGAAAGTCCAAGAGTGGCCAAACTGGATTGTGGAGTGCACCCATGGATCCCTGCACTCCCTGACCCATGCTGGCAGAAAGGACTCAGCCGAGCCCCCACCTGAGAGGGTTCGGTCCTTCTGGCGTCAAAAAGACTTAGTCTCCTGCGGGATGGAGAGGGACTTATCTTTATACTTTCTGGAACCCAAAAAGGACGCCTGAGCGCCCCTCCAGGGCCTCCTCTCCTTATTTTGGCGGGACTGCCTATAGTCTCTGTAACCTGATTGCCGGAACCTTGAAAGATAAGTCTTGGATCTTCTGAACTTCCTATCTTGTGGGATCAGACCCGATTTTCCACCCGTAACTCGGGAAATAGGTACTTTCCATCAAACGAAATCTTACACCAACTCTGTTTTGAAGCCAGGTCGGCTCTCCATGACTTCAACCACAGAGCCCTTTTGTCCATAACTGAATGGAGCATTGAGTTTGCTGAGCACCTGACAGTGTTGATAGCTGCCTCTCCCACAAAATCTGCGGCAAGTTTAAGCTCCTCCAAGGCTTTGACGATATCATCTTTTGGAACCTCCTGTTTAATTGCTGACTCAACATTTTCTGTCCAGACCCTGATGGCATTGGACACAGAGGTTAAAGCAATTGCTGGCCTACAGGCTGCTCCGGATGGTCCCGGCACATCGGGATCCAGAGCCTGAGCACCCGTGACTGGGACGGCTGGACGTTCCGGCAGTAATGCTGCCAATTCCGAGAATGACTCTCTCATTGTTTGCTTTAGCAGATTGACCACTTGCTGACTTTCTTGATTCTTATCAGCCGCATAGTCCCTGAAGCAGTTTCCACAGACTAATTTGTCTGGAAGTGGAGTTGCGCCACAAGCCCAGCATTATTTTGAGGCAGGGCGAGCTGGAGGAGAAGGGGAGTAATATGATCTTCTAGATCTTGACCTCCTGGATGACCTATGTCTCGAAGAATGGGACCCTCGCTCCGGACTCCGGTCATCATGATGCCTGGACGATTTCCTTGAATGCTTCGCAGGGACAGGGCTGCAACATAGGAGGGAAAAAAAAAAGTTTTTTTTTTTTTTTTTTGCTCGTCCTCCTAACCCCTTTAAAATGTCCTCTTTTAAATTTCTTACCTGCGGCTGGTCCCATACCTATCCGAAGTGTGTGGATCTTTAGTCCTCGAAGAATGGCTCATGGTGACGGCAAGGGCAGAGGGCTCAACTAGGGGAAGCGAAAAAGAGAGAGAGAGAAAGAGAGATAACGGCAAAAAATTCAAAAGAGAACGAATAGAAAGAGAGAGAGAGGAAAAAAAAAAAGAAAACCCATCCAGATGTTACCTGTACTGGCTGCAGCAAAGACACCAGGCACACTTGGTCAAAAGGCACACTGAACCAAGGAGCAGAGTCCTCCCTTATATGTGTATCCATTATCTAAGGAGACCCGCCCCCTCCTTTTGGAAAATATAGTGAAAAGGCAACCCATACCTATGGGAATGACCCTTTCCCTTTTCCTAGATGACCGTGACCGAACTGCGCATGCGCCGCCCCGCTAGAACGCACGAGGCTCCCGACATCCGGAAGTTTTTTGTTTTTTTTTATATACACAGATGGAGAACACTCAAGGAGGGGAGAAAAGGAATCAAATAGATTAAAGGCAAGAAAGGGAAGGGGAAAATAAAGGTAAGCCAACATGGTCCCTCTGCCTAGCCATCAATAACCATGTATAGCATTGCAGATAGCGTTCCCAAGAGGAAACTCTGCCTTACTCCACAAGATCCACAGAAGGGGTTCCCAGCCTTTTTAGTGCTAATAGCGGCCCAAGGAACAGGGACTGCACCGTGAGAGGTCTGAACCCGGCGGAAGCTGCCGACTGCAGAGGTAGGGACTGCTGCGTCTTCTTCACTGATGCAAGAGGTATGAGGGAAAAAAAGGAGAATGCCAGGGGGGGGACTACAGCTTTAGATTTATACTATTCACTGATCCTGGGGGAGGAGTCGAGGCGGAGCTCTATCACAGGTATGCTGCCGTGGAGGCACTGGGAAGAATTTTTTTTATATTTTTTTTGGATTTGTATTTTAGCAAAAAGTAAGGAAAACAGGCTTTTTTGCAAAATTGTCGCTCTTCTTTTGTTTATAGCGGCGATCAGAAATGACACAGAGGCGATCAAATACCACCAAAAGAAAGCTCTATTTGTGGGAAAGAAAATTTTGTTTGGGTACAACATCACACGACTGCACAATTGTCAGTTATAACGACGCAGTGCCGAATCGCAAAAAGTGCTCTGGTCCTAACCTGGGAAATCTTTCCGGGGCTGAAGTGGTTAAGGTAGGCTCTAATCTCTTCAATCTGCTGTCCTTTTCCCTCTCCTATAGAGGTTGCAGGGATATTATAATGCTGTGCAAAAGCAGTGGAACTCTGCAGCTATAGATTTAGTCTCCACTATCCACCTGTCATTAACAAGCAAACTGTGGATATCTCGTGATTCTTGTTTTTTTAATTGCTTAGCTAGTAAGTGCTCACATTTATTCCCTTGCTCATAAAAACGACTAGCAAAGTATCTATATTTGTCTCTGACCTTTTGGTCCAAACATCTAGAGAGACTGCTTCGCAATATTTCAAGCTATTTGGCATCCGCCGGGTCTAAACCTTGTTTATGTTTAATCTCCAGCTCATGTATCTTTTCTAATAGTCTCTCCATTTCTTTCTGTCTTTCTTTTTTAATACGGGAGCCGTGTGCTATCAATTCTCCTCTAATTACCACCTTATAGGCTTCCCATACTGCCTATCCAGATACCTGCCCTTGAGTATTTAATTCAAAATACAAAGCAAGTTTCTGAGTCAAATCCTCTACTATACGTTTATTATCCAATAGGGATTCGCAATGTCAGTTCCCTCTAGGCCATAGCCACCAGGCATAGCACCAGAGTGACAGGGGCATGGTCTGAAATCGTAATAGATTCAATACTAGAGGAACAGACATAGTTCAAGTAGTATTGGTCCACCAGCATTAAGGCGTGAATACATATTATGAGTTTTGGAATAGTAACTATAGTCTTTATCTTTACCATGCATCACTCGCTAGTAATCCACTAAATGAAGGGAACGTAGTAATTGCCTAACGTGTTTAAGAGCTCTAAATGACAATGGTGTATTACCTGTTGAAGTATCCAGGCCAGGATCTAGAGTGATATTAAAATCACCACCCAATACCAAAAATCCCTCTCTAAATTTCTCTAACATCCTTACCACTCTAGGTAAAAAATTAACCGTACAGGTGTTTGGAACATAAATAGTTGCAAATGTATATTTCTGACCATAAATCGAGCCCTTTAAAAAAAGAAAACATACCCTCTACATCTACTTGTGTTGATTCAAGGACAAAAGCACACAACCTCTTAATTGCAATTGTTACTCATCTGGCCCTTGAAATAGGGGATACTGCATGAAACCATTGATCAAAAAATCATTTTAGGAGTAGAGGTGCATCTCCTGTAAAAATAACCACATCTGCGGCCAGGTGACGGAGTCCGTGCCAGAGTCTCCCCCTTTTTTGTTGCGAGTTCAACCTCTTACATTATATGAAACAATCTTCAATGTATTCCTCATATTAGACTCCTATATTGACTATACAACTCTCTAAATACCTTGCTACCCCCTTCCAAGAGTAACCTACATTTTCAACCATAGCTGAAAATATTAAAAAGAGCCAAAACCCGCCCCCCCTCAAAAAAAAAAAAACCCACCCACTTAAACATCATATCCCACACTGTGAAATATCCCAACTATAAGGGTGGCGGGTCCAGGAGTGGGATTTCAGTCCCTCCCCATGACCCTCCACCGCTCTGCCAAAATGCAGTTTACTTAATCCCTTGTAACGGGACCAGCCTACTAGGAAAATAGTGCTCAATTGTTCCACTTGAGCGCCCCCTTTTTCCCCCGGGCAATTTCCTTTCTCTTTCCTTTCCTCCTTTTGATTTTATAGAAGACTAAGATTGAAAGGAAGAATGGGGGGAGAGAGGAAAACCCCCACCCTCCCACCATCCCTTCAATCATCTCATTTAGCTTTTTCATAATTCATAATTGTCCTGAATTTGGTCTTATCTATGTCTATTTGAGCGGCTCCTGCGCCTGGATCTGGCTGGAACCTGTTGCCATTGTTCTGATTGTTGTAAATGACTTTTGGGACTATCCAGTCTCCAATCTGGAAAATCCACTTGCGGTAAATCCAATGTCTCTAGGAAAAGCTGTAGATTATCTTTGGTTCGAAGGGTTGCCCTTCTGCCATTCCGAGATGCCGTTAGGCGGAAAGGAAAACCCCATTGATATTTCATATTTTCAGTTCGCATAGCATCCAACAAAGGTCTCACAGTTCATCTTTGCATAAGAGTGCATTGTGATAGGTCTGGATATAATAAGATATGTGCCCCATCAAAGTCAATACTATTCTTCCCATACATTGCTTTCATGATGGACTCTTTAACCCCATATTTATTGAGCTTACATATAACATCTCTCGGTCTGTCATTATCCTGAGGGATTTGGGCTGGGACACAATGGGCTCTGTCTATTTCTATAGAGTCCGGTAAGGTTTCTCCCAAAATTTGGCAAAATATGCCCTGGACTGTTGGCAACAGGTCTGGGGCCCTAGTGGCTTCTGGTGGTCTTCGTATACGGATATTCTGTTGGCGATCCCTATTTTTAATCGTCTAATTGATCCATATACAGTATTTCACAAAAGTGAGTACACCCCTCACATTTTTGTAAATATTTTATTATATCTTTTCATGTGACAACACTGAAGAAATGACACTTTGCTACAATGTAAAGTAGTGAGTGCGCAGCTTGTATAACAGTGTAAATTTGCTGTCCCCTCAAAATAACTCAACATTGGGCCCAAAGTGTCAATATTTTGTGTGGCCACAATTATTTTCCGGCACTGCCTTAATCCTCATGGGCACGGAGTTTACCAGAGCTTTCACCTTCCGTTTGAGGATGCCCCACAGATGCTCAATAGGGTTTGGGTCTGGAGACATGCTTGGCCAGTCCATCACCTTTGCCCTCAGCTTCTTTAGCAAGGCAGTGGTCTTCTTGGAGGTGTGTTTGGGGTTGTTATCATGTTGGAATACTGCCGTGCAGCCCAGTTTCCGAAGGGAGGGGATCATGCTCTGCTTCAGTATGTCACAGTACATGTTGGCATTCATGGATCCCTCAATGAACTGTAGCTCCCCAGTGCCAGCAGCACTCATGCAGCCCCAGACCATGACACTCCCTCCACCATGCTTGACTGTAGGCAAGACACACTTGTCTTTGTACCCCTCACCTTGTTGCCGCCACACAAGCTTGACACCATCTGAACCAAATACGTTTATCTTGGTCTCACAAGACCACAGGACATGGTTCCAGTAATCCATGTCCTTAGTCTGCTTGTCCTCAGCAAACTGTTTGCAGGCTTTCTTGTGCATCATCACGACAGCCATGCAGACCAATTTGATGCCGTGTGCAGCATGGTCTGAGCACTGACAGGCTGACCCCCCACCCCTTCAACCTCTGCAGCAATGCTGGTAGCACTCATATGTCTGTTTTCCAAAGACAACCTCTGGATATGATGCTGAGCATGTGCACTCAACTTCTTTGGTCGACCATGGCAAGGCCTTTCCTGAGTGGAACCTCTCCTGTTAAACCGCTGTATGGTCTTGGCCACAGTGTTGCAGCTCAGTTTCAGGGTCTTGGCAATCTTCTTATAGACTAGGCCATTTATTTAGAGCAAACTTTTTTTTTCAGATCCTCAGAGAGTTCTTTGCCATGAGGTGCCATGTTGAACCTCCAGTGACCAGTATGAGAGAGTGAGAGTGATAACACTAAATTTAACACACCTGCTCCCCATTCACACCTGAGACCTTGTAACACTAACGAGTCACATGACACCGGTGAGGGAAAATGGCTAATTGGGCCCAATTTGGACATTTTGACTTAGGGGTTTACTCACTTTTGTTGCCAGCGGTTTAGACATTAATGACTGTGTGTTGAGTTATTTTGAAGGGACAGCAAATTTACACTATTATACAAGCTGTACACTCACTACTTTACATTGTAGCAATTGTCATTTCTTCAGTGTTGTCACATGAAAAGATATAATGAAATATTTACAAAAATGTGAGGGGTGTACTCACTTTTGTGAGATACTGTATGTATTTAGAACTTTCTCATGTTGTTTAATGGCATCTTGATTGTCTACCACAGCTCGTATGATATCTTCCTGCTTTTTTCTACAGTCTCCACTCTACGTCCCAGACTTGCTATGTCGTCCCTTAGTTTCTCTGCTACATGTTTCCAAGATGATTCCACGGCTGCAATCAGCTGATGAATATTAGCTTCGGTGGAAAGAACCTTTATATGTTCTCTAATATCCCAGTCAGTATCATCTATAGTCAACTTTGAGATATAGCCCGGTCCCCACCATGTGGCGGTAGTGAGCCATCCTTCCGTACCATGGCTCCCATCTCCTCGTGTCCAGAGTCACACACAGTCTGGCCATCACTGTTCTCCAAATTGTCCATGCAAGCCCTCCCGTCCCCACCAGACCCCTGTATGTCCTCGTCAACTGGTGTCAGAGAGTTACATTCAAACAAAGACAGTTCGCTATATTCACTATTCAATAAACTCTCACCTTGTATCTGTCCATCATCTCTCAATGACACTGCATCCTCTCCAGTGTTGCCTGCTTTATCAACAAATTTTTGGGGGCCCTGGTTGGGCCTTGGTGCGCCATGCTTCAGTCCCATGGTGTCTCCACCCATAGTTGTCATAAACAGGCCCACCACGGCCTGTAGCTGGGGAGCCATGTCCAGCCACCGAGCCTCCACGACCCGCTGTTGTGTGTCCATGTCCGTGCGCCAAGCGATCTCCATTGGCACAGGTCAGGCTCAGCCTCTTCTCCACACGGTCAACTGCCATCCCTGCCAGATGTCCGGAGTCCAATGCCTGCCACACCAGATAGGTTCTAAGCCCCCTGCTGCAGGCCTGCTCCCGCCATAGGACTGGGATGCTGTGCGGCGACTTGTGGTCATCATCCAAGGATGGCTGTTAGACGTCACGGGGTGTCAGACGTCCCAGTAGCCGATCTTCAGTCACTCAGGAGTTGTATCAGATCCCGGAGATCATGGAGCACGTCCTCAGACCATGCTCCTCTGGTCTGGTATGGATTTAAAGGGGAACCCCCCACAATCCATACCCGACCCTTATCCGAGCCCGCAGCCTGGCAGGCCAAGAAAGGAGGTGGGGACAAGTGAGCACCAACCCCCCCACTCCTGGACCACAACAGGCCACATGCCCTCAACATGGGGAGTATGGGTGCTTTGGGGCAGGGGGGCCCTGTACCCCCCACCCCAAAGCACCTTGTCCTTATGTTGATGAGGACAAGAGCCTCTTCCTGACAACCCTGGCCATTGGTTGTCGGGGTCTGCGGGCGGGGGCTTATCGGAATCTGGAAGCCCCCTTTAACAAGGGGGCCCCCAGATCCTCGTCCCCCACCCTATGTGAATGAGTATGGGGTACATTGTACCCCTAAGCATACACCTGAAAAAAAAGTGTCCAAAAACACACTACACATCTCTCAATGACACTGCATCCTCTCCAGTGTTGCCTGCTTTATCAACTAGTTTTTGGGGGCCCTGGTTGGGCCTTGGTGCGCCATGCTCCGTTCCCATGGAGTCTCCACCCATAGTTGTCAAGTGACAAGTGAGCACCCCCCACTCCTGGACCACACTAGGCCGCATGCCCTCAGCATGGGGAGTATAGGTGCTTTGGGGCAGGGTTGCCCTGCACCCCCCCTGCCCCAAAGCACCTTGTCCTCATGTTGATGAGGACAAGAGCCTCTTCCCGACAACCCTGGCCATTGGTTGTCAGGGTCTGCGGGTGGGGGCTTATTGGAATCTGGAAGCCCCCTTTAACAAGGGAGCCCCGAGATCCTGGTCCCCCACCTTATTTGAATGAGTATGGGGTACATTGTACCCCTAAGCATTCACCTGAAAAAAAAGTGTCCAAAAAAACACACTACACAGGTTTTTAAAATATTTTATTAAATCAGCTCCTGCGTCTTCTCACCTCTCCAGCTCTACTCCCTCTCCGGCTCTTCTTTCTTCTGCTCTTTTGTGGGGTTTTTGTCTTCTGAGGGGTCTTCTCCTGAGTCTCCTGTCTGCTGCTCTTTTGCCGCTGTCTCCTCCCTCTCTCTTCTGAAGATGTTGATTTGTCGCTCTTTCCCACTCTAATGCCAAGTCTGTGCTGCGCGTTGCTGTATATTGGCCTGGGGCGGGGCCACCCACTGACATCATCCTGAGCCCCTGCCCCTTAAGACATCACATCTCGAGGCGGGGCTGTGACAACATAAGGGGTGGGGCCTTTGCCCCATGCCAATATAAAGCAATGTGCAGCACGGACTTGGCATTCAAGTGTGTGAGAGTGACGAGTCAACATCTCCAGAAGAGAGAGGGAGAAGACAAGCGGAGGAGACAGAGGCAAAAGAGCAGCAGACAGGAGACCCAGAAGAAGACAGAAGACAGAAACCCTGCAAAATAACATAAGAAGGAAGAGCCGGAGAGGGGAGAAGACGCTGTAGCTGATTTCATAAAATATTTTAGAAACCTGTGTAGTGTGTTTTTTTTGGACACTTTTTTTTCAGGTGAATGGGCAGGGGTACAATGTACCCTATACTCATTCACATAGGGTGGGGGTCCGGGATCTGGGGGCCTCCTTGTTAAAAGGGGCTTCCAGATTCCAATAAGCCCCCGCTCGCAGACCCCGACAACCAACGGCCAGGGTTGTCGGGAAGAGGCTCTTGTCCTCATCAACATGGGGACAAGGTGCTTTGGGGTGCGGGGGTGCAGGGCCCCCCTGCCCCAAAGCACCCATACTCTACATGTTGAAGGCATGCGGCCTGGTGTGGTCCAGGAGGGGGGGCACTCGCTTGTCCCCACCTCCTTTCCTGGCCTGCCAGGCTGCGTGCTTGGATAAGGATCTGGTATGGATTGTGGGGGGGCCCTACACCATTTTTTCGGCATGGGGGTTCCCGTTTAAATCCATACCAGACCTAAGGGTCTGGTACCTTCTGGGGGAACCCCACGCAATTTTATTTCATTTTTTGTGGGGGTTCCCCTCCAAGATCCAAGTCGCACTACAAGTTGGAAGGAACAAGTACAATGTTCTGCAATGGTCATCCCAGTCCCCAGACCTGAATATCATTGAACATCTGTGGGGTGATTTGAAGCTGGCTGTCCATGTTTGGCAACCATCAAACCTAACTGAACTGGAGATGTTTTGTAAGGAGGAATGGTCCAAAATACATCCATCCAGAATCCATACACTCATTACAGGCTGTAGGAAGTGTCTAGAGGCTGTTAATTCTGCTAAAGAATTTATGCACCTGTCTAATTTTGTTTTGATGCATATTAGGCATTTTTTGTTAATCCAATGAACCTCATTTCACTACTGAAATATTACTGTGTCCTTCAGTTATTTGATAGATCAAAATGAAATTGCTGATCCAAACACCCAAATATTTATAAATGACAATCATGGAAATTGTCAGGGGTTCCTAAACTTTTGCATACAACTGTATGCTTCCAAAACGCCTGAAGGTGCTAGTTCCATGTTGGGCCTCTGTATGTGGCCAGGCTGTGTAAAAGTCTCCCACATGTGGTATTGCCATACTCAGGAGGAGTAGCAGAATTTTTTTCGGGGTGTCATTTTTCCTTTGTACCAGCTATGTGTTGGAAATACCTTATAAATGAACAACAAATAAACCATTCAACAGACTCATTATGCCTCATAGATTATATGTTGGGGTGTTAGCTTTCCAAAATGGGGTCATTTTGTTAGCATTTCCATTGTCCTGGTGCTCCAGGGCCTTCAACAGTGCAATAGGTGGTTGAGAAATTAGATGTGTAATTTATGCTTCTAATACGCCTGAAGTTGCTAGTTCAATGTTGGGCCTCTCTATGTGGCCAGGCTGTAAAAATGTCCCATACATGTGGTATCACCATACTCAGGAGGAGTAGTAGAATGTGTTTTGGGGTGTAATTTGAGATATGCATATGCCATGTGAGAGAAATTACCTATTACAATGACAATTTTTTTGAAAAAAAAAAGAAAAAAAAATCTTCATTTTGCAAAGAATTGTGGGAAAAAATGAAAACTCCATAAAACTCACCATGCCACTTACTAGATACATTGGAATGTCTACTTTCCAAAAAGGGGTAATTTGGGGGGTATTTGTACTTTGCTGGCTTGTTAGGGTCTCAAGAAATGAGATAGGCCGTTGTTACATCAGGTGTGATCAATTTTCAGTGATTTGCACCATAGGTTGTAGACTCTCTAACTCTCACAAATAATGTACACTAATTTGGGTTATTTTACCAAAGATATGTAACAGTATAAATTGTGGCCAAAATTTATGAAGATAAATTACTAATTTGCAAAATTTTATAACAAAAACAAAGAAAAATACTTTTTTTTCAAAATTTTCAGTCTTTTTTCATTTATAGCGCAAAAAATAAAGAACACAGAAGTGATTAAATACCACCAAAAGAAAGTTCTATTTGTATGAAAAAAGGGCAAAAAAATCATATGGGTACAGTGTTGCATGACTGAGCAATTGTCATTCAAAGTGTGAGTGCACTGAAAGCTGAAAATTGGTCTGGGCAGGAGGGGGGTTTAAGTGCCCAGTAAGCAAGTGGTTAAAGATACGGATCGCAATGGGTATATTCCCACTAATAGTTGTCATCACTCCAGATGGCTAGGTGATCTACCCAAGGGTCAATTAATGAGGATCCGCAGAAACTGTAAAAATCGAAATGCATACTAAGAACAAGCAGAAGTGTTATTACAAAGGTTCATGGCAAAGGGTTATAAAGAGCAGGATATAAGAGAAATGAAAAGAATAAGTGAAATGGACAGAAGGGACCTTTTGAAAGATAAAGCAAAAAGAGATGGCAGATTATAATAGGCAATTTAAAGAGATGGAAAAAGTAATATGAAAACACTGGGCTATTTTGTTACAAGATGAAATATTGGCAGATACCCTTCCCAAAAGACCAAGGGACAAATTTTTGAGGGACAAATTAGTCAAAAATGTGCCAGACCCACCGAAAAGATTTGGCACCTTTTTTGACTGTAATTGGATTTTATACATGTGGGAGTTGTAAAATATGTAAAACCATTAGAGATAGACCAAGGAAAACTACCACTTTTACATCTTCCACTGCTAAGAAAGTGTATAAAATTAACAAATTAATAACTTATCAAAGTACACATGTCACATACTTGATAACGTGCCCATGTGGCTTGCAATACATGGGCAGGACCACTAGGCAATTATGTGTCCGAATTAGAGAACACCTGAACAAAAAAAGGGGTTTTGATCTCAAAGCTTATCATGCCACTATAGAACACCCCACAATAGGGACCCTAGTCTCATAAAAGTATGTGGTATAGACAAGGTAGAACGTCATTGGAGGGGCATCAATATGACCGGGCAATATCTCAGAATGAGACCCAGTGGATTCATGAGATAGGGAGTCTCAATCCACTGGGCCTCAATATAGACATCGATATTAACCAATTCCCGACCGGCTCGCGTACTTTTACTGCTGCAGAGTGGCAGTGTCCCGTGAATCGCCGTCTTTAAACGGCGGCTTGCACGTGCGCTGTAGCGGGTGGGAGCGTGCCGCAGGAAGTGCGCTCTCATGCCTGCCACACTCTGCAGGAGTGTGGCCGCAGTTCGGACACACTCGATCTCCGCCGACGAGCCGCGATTGCTTAGCAGAGAACAAAAGTGGGGTAATGCCAATGTAAACACGGCGATTTCCCGCTCTGTCAGGTAGCATAACAGAGATCTACTGAGATCAGTTAGATCTCTTATGCCCCTGGCAGCCCAGCCCCCTCACATTTAGAACATGCCTAGGGAACACACTTAACCCCTAAATCAATGGATATTTAAATTTCTGATCAATAAATGTTATAGGTCCCAAAAAAGTGTCAAAAATGTCCGACATATCTGCTGCAATATCACAGTCCTGATAAAAATCGCAGATCGCCACCAAGGCCAGAAATTAATTCTCATGGTTTGTAAATGCGGCAACTTTTGCGAAACAAATCAATAAACGCCAATTGCGTTTTTTTTTTTTTACCAAAAATATGAGGAAAAATATAAATCAGCCAAAACTGATGAATACATTTTATATATATATATATATATATATTTGCATATGTATTTTAGCAAAAAGTAAGAAATATTGTTTTTTTTGCAAAATTTACGCTCTTTTTTTTGTTTATAGCGGTGATCAGAAATGACGCAGAGGTGATCAAATATCACCAAAAGAAAGCTCTATTTGTGGGAAAAAAAGGAAGCAAATTTTGTTTGGGTACAACGTCGCACGACCACTCAATTGTCAGTTAAAGCGACGCAGTGCCGAATCACAAAAAGTGCTCTGGTCCTAACGTGGGAAATCCTTCCTGGTCCTTAAGTAGTTAACTGCTTCATTTCTAATTTTTGATTTGTCTGGCAATACCTATGTGAGGATCAGACTATCATGGGGATACCACCATTTATAAATGAATAAAAATTTCACGCATTTTTATTTTTTATTTTCATTTACTAATTCTTTTTATTTTATTATTTTTTTATATATTTTTAATTTTTTTAATTGTAATTTTTTTAATTTTTCATTTTTTTATTCATTTTTTATTTTTTTCATATTTTTCATTTTTTTATTTTATTTATTTTTACTTTTTATATTTGTATATTTAATTGTATTTCTTATTTTAATTTATTTGTATTTTATTTATATATTTCATATATATATATATATATATATATATATGATAGATATATATATATATATATATATATATATATCATATATATATTTTTTTTTTCATGTTTTTTTTTTATTTTCCCATCATAAATATACAATTTTCCATTACAAATATAATTTCCATAATATCACATCCATTTGAACCTAATAATATATTCATTCGCACCAATATTAACCACTTGTTTACTGGGCACTTAATCCACCTTCCTGCCCAGGCCAATTTTCGGATTTCAGCGCTGTCGCATTTTGAATGACAATTGCGCGGTTGTGTGACTTTGTACCCAAACATTTTTTTATCATTTTTTTCCCCACAAATAAAGCTTTCTTTTGGTGGTATTTGATCACCCTTTTTTATTTTTTGCTCTATAAACAAAAAAAGAGCAACAATTTTGAAAAAAGAACAATATTTTTTACATTTTGCTATAATAAATATCCCAAAAAATATATATATATATAAAAAAATGATTCATCAGTTTTGGCCGATATATATTATTCTACATATTTTTGGTAAAAAAAAATTGCAATCGGCGTATATCGTTTGGTTTGCGTAAAAGTTATAACGTGTACAAACTATGGGAATTGATTTATGGCGTTTTTATTATTTTTTTTATTTTACTAGTAATGGCGGCGATCTGCGATTTTTATCGGGACTGTTACATTGCAGCGGACATGTCGGACATTTTTGACACTTTTTTGGGACCATTGACATTTATACAGCGATCAGAAATTTAAATAGCCACTGATTACTGTATAAATGTCATTGGCAGGGAAGAGGTTGACACTAAGGGGGCAATCAAGGGGTTAACTGTGTTTCCTGTATGTGTTCTTACTGTGTGGGGGCTGGGCTGGCAGGGACATAACAGATCTCACTGATTCGGATCACAGGGATCAGTAGATCTGTCATGTCCCCCACTCCCAGAATGGAGAACTACCATGTTTACATTGGCAGTTCCCCATTCTGCCACTCTATTAGGCGATTGCGGGTCACAAGCAGATCATCATGATCCGACTTCTACTGCGACTTCTATTAAAATCAATGGGCTTCCATAGGGAACCATTGATTTTGAATAGAGGCAGAGAAACGCTACTGAAAGCTATCGCAGAAAAAGCACATTGACTGATAAAATTGCGCTTTTAACGTGGCTTTTTTCCTGGCGTCGGTACCGACTTTACAGCTCGTTTTTCATAACGCCCGTGTGTATGAGGCCTTAGAGCAGTGGTTCTCAACTCCAGTCCTCGGGCCCCACCAACAGGCCAGATTTTAAGTATTGCCTTGGGGAGATGCAGACTAGAATACTGCAATCACTGAGCAGCAAATTATATAACCTGTGATGCATTTCAGTTATCCTGCAAACCTGGCCTGTTAGTGGGTCCCGAGGACCAGAGTTGAGAACCACTGCCTTAGAGGAAAAGAAACTCTTCATAGGGTAATGACGTTTACCACTGTTCCTTTATTTGTTACCCCCAAAGGAGCTGCTAATATATGTTCAGTCCTATACTGTGCCTCTCAACCCCAAAGAACTGTCCCAGCCCATCTGGCACACCTAGCAACCGTGTACTTGCAATGCCCAGTAAAACAGACACAAATGTAGTGAACAGGAAGTTAGTTTACTGGGAGACTTTCCACAATCAAACAAACTATATACTGATATTCAAGTGTATTAACTGTTAAATTCAAATGCATACTTTAACCACTTGCCGACCGCCGATCGGCATCTGACGGCGGCAAAGTGGCTCGTTCCCGCAAATCGCCGTCATACGACGGCGGCTGCGGGAACGTGTATAGTGAGCGCGCGCGTGTGTCCAGGGGGGGCCAGGGAGCGGGTGCGGCGGCTTCGATTGCCGCCGGCCACCCGCGATGCCCCCCCCGGAGCGAATGAGCGGAGGTCCGTGTATGTAAACACGGACCTCCGCTCTGTGTGAGGGGGAAGGGCTGTGATCACAGCCTTCCTTTACGTGAAGGCTGTGATAACTTCCCTTCCCCAGCTAGGCAGTCCCCCATACAGTTAGAACACGCCCAGGGAACATAGTTAACCCTTAGCGCGCCCCCTGCAGGTTAACCCCTTCACTGCCAATGGCATTTACACAGTAATCAGTGCATTTTTATAGCACTGATTGCTGTATAAATGCCAATGGTCCCAAAAAAGTGTCAAAACGTTCCGCCATGTCCGCTGCAATATCGCAGTACCGCAAAAAATCGCATATCGCCGCCATTTTTAGTAAAAAATAAAAAAAAATTAAAAACCCCAAAAATGAATTCTCATCATCCGTAAACGCGACCACTTTTGCGCAAACCAATCAATAAACGCCGATTGCGATTTTTTTTATCGCAAATATGAGGAAGAATATAAATCGGCCAAAAACGGTGAAAAAAAATGTTTTTTTATATTTTTTTTTTTGGATTTGTATTTTAGGAAAAAGTAAGAAATTTGGGTTTTTTTGCAAAATTGTCGCTCTTCTTTTGTTTATAGCGGCGATCAGAAATGACGCAGCGGTGATCAAATACCACCAAAAGAAAGCTCTGTTTGTGGGAAAAAAAGGACGCAAATTTCGTTTGGGTATAACGTCGCACGACCGCGCAATTGTCAGTTAAAGCGACGCAGCGCCGAATCGCAAAAAGGGCTCCGGTCCTAAAGCTGGAAATCCTTCCGGGGCTGAAGTGGTTAAAATAATACCGGCAAACAATATAAATGGCTTTAAATTGGCTTATGCATTCAGGCATAAAGGGGAACTGATCTAACCTAACAACAGTCAGTCTGTTTCCCTCAAATCCTGAAATCACAGACCCAGGCAATGAACATGTGAGGTAATAGGCCACAAATCACTGATACCAGGAAAGTAACAATGAGAGTCCTCACAATGGAAATATCCAAGATCTTCACTAGCCTGGTGTTGGTGCACTTGGTGTCCTGCTGAGCAGGATTAACAAAGGCTACTTGTAAGTATCCTGGTAGGCAAAGTGGAATTTAGTGACTAATCAGCAGAGTGCGAGTGTTCCTACCAATGTGGGCACTGATAAGGCAATGTAACCTTACTACTGTGTCTTTAAGGATGGGCAAAATGCCCGCTCACCCATCCTACGACCAAAGGATCAAGCGATAGGTTCCTCAACAGGCCCGACTGGCCACCTTGTAACCGGATCGGCCCATGTCCTCAGGATCACCTGGGGAGGTACTCTGGGATCCCTTTAAGATAGGATGTCCATCACCGTCCGATCCCTGGAGCTGAGGATCAGCACACCGACCTCTGGAGCTGTGGCTGGATGGTTCCCCTCTGTGATTAACAACAACCTCTCTGTTCACATCTCTGTCTCCTTCTCTCCCTCATGGAGAACTCCCCAGCCTTCCAAAATGGAGTCCTTAGCCAGCCCTCTGCTTTTGCAGAGCCCCCTGGGATTTGTAGTTCTGTGCCTTTAAAAGTCAATGGGGCAGCTCTCTCAGGGGACTTCATATTCCAGAGTCCTTTGCTGCTCCCAGGAATCCCTCTGCTTTTTCTGCTTGTAAAAGCCTCTTTCATTGGCTGCTGTTTCTCCTTAACCACTTCCCGACCGCTGTATACAGAATGACGGCCGGGAAGTGGCTGAGTTATCTTGACTGGGTGTCATATGACGTCCTCAGGATTACAGTGTACTGCGCGCCAGCGGGGGGAGCGCAGCGCGGCTATCATGGGTGGCCATGTCCCCGGGACAAGGGCCTTCCCCGATCAGGGTAAACAGCCGATAAAATCGGCTGTTTACCACGTGATCGGCTGTGTCAAAGCACAGCCGGTCACTTAAGAGGAATGAAGTGCAGAGGCGCGCATGAAGCCCGCCCCTGGAGGAGTGCACATCGGCAATTGGGGAGAGCGGGTGTCCCTTGAACACAGCGCTTCCCCGATCAAGGTAAACAGCCAATGAAATTGGCTGTTTACCACATGACCGGCTGTGTCCAATCACAGCCAGTCACAAATGTAAACACAGTCCTGTCAGTTACTATCTGATCTCTGCTTCTCCTCACACCGATCGTGTGAGGAGAGGAGATCAGTGAGTAACAGTCAGTGTCTTGTCAGTTTACTGTCAGTGTACACCAACACAGCACACAGCCCCCTCCAATAAAGAGAACCTGTCACCAGCGCTGTCACACAGCCCGTCAGGAACTGTCACGCCCGTCAGGATTTGTCACAGCCCATAAGGATCTGTCACAGCCCCTAAGGATCTGTCACAGCCCCTAAGGATCTGTCACAGCCCATCAGGATTTGTCACAGCCCGTAAGGATCTGTCACAGCCCGTCAGGATCTTTTACAGCCCGTCAGGATCTTTTACAGCCCGTCAGGATCTTTTACAGCCCGTCAGGATCTGTTACAGCCCGTCAGGATCTGTTACAGCCATCAGGATCTGTTACAGCCCCTCTGTCACAGCCTATCTTTCACAGCCCGTTAGCTGTCAGCATTTGTCACAGCCCGTCAGCATCCATCACAGCCTGTCTGCCCGCCAGCATCTGTCAGAGCCCATCAGCATCTGTCACAGCCCGTCAGAATCTGTCACAGCCCATCAGTAACAGCCTGTCAGCATCTGTCACAGCCTGTCAGCCTGTCAGAATCTGTCACAGCCCGTCAGCATCTGTCACAGCCCGTCAGTCACAGCCCTGATCACAAGCCCAATAACAGTGCTCTCATAAATAACATCGCACAGGCCCGCCATCATGTCTGAGAGAGTGTACACACCCGAGGAGGTATATGAGATCCTCACTATGTTGGATGATGAGAGCAGCGGGGAGCTCCTATCATTCGATTCTGGTTCGGATTACGATCCAGCGGAGTATAGCGGATCGGAGACAGAATCAGAGGAGGAAACCGCCCCCTCCCCTCCAAAAAGAATTAGAAGATCAGGCCCAATATCTGAAGACCTGCCTTCCACCAGCAGCGCCAGACCCCAGGAAGTGGAGCCCAGTACTACTTCCACCAGCAGCGCCAGACCCCAGGAAGTGGAGCCTGGAACTAGCAATGGAACTGGATGCCCTGCCCAAAGAATCCTGTCCTACCTTCCGGAAGCCCTGGCAAACTCCTTATGGTTGCCTGCCAACTCGGGGTCCGCTAGAATCTCCCCCTTCACAGCGCAGCCAGGTGTGCAGCCCGACACCACAAATTATACCCAATATGAATATTTTTCTTTATTTTTCCCTGAGGATTTGCTGCAGAGCATTGTGGACCAGACAAACTTGTATGCAGAAAAATGCATTGCAGCCATCCCCAATTCCAACTATGCCCGTTTATTTCATTGGCGTCGTCTCATGCTAGAAGAATTCAAAATATTTTTGGGCCTTGCTATTAATACGGGACTTACAAAGAAAAACGAACATCATTCCTATTGGTCCACCAATCCCATCCACCATATGCCAATATTCTCAGCAGTTATCCCAACCACGACAAACTCTACAAAATATGGCCCCTAATCAATTCATTTTCACAGAAATTTGTAGAAGTCTTAATCTCCGATAAAAATATATATGTGGGTGAGTCCCTCGTACATTTTACTGGCCGGCTGCAGTTCAAGCAGTACATACCAAACAAGAGAGCCAGGTATGGGATAAAAATGTACAAATTATGTGAGCAAGCCACCGGCTATGTATACTCATTCAGAATTTATGAAGGAAAATACTCCCAGCTCCAGCCCCGTGATTGCCCCACATATATTGGAACCAGTGGGAAGATTGTCTAGGAGCTGGCATACCCCCTGTTTGGAAAAGGCTACAATTTATACATCGATAATTATTATACCAGCCTGCCCCTATTTCACCACCTTTACAGCAAAGACACCTGGCCTGCGGCACCTTAAAAAAAAAATGGAGGGGATTCCCACAAAATTTATTGACCCAACAGCTAAATAAAGGAGAGTATGCCTTTATGAGAAACGAGGAAGTGTTGGCGATGAAGTGGAGGGACAAGAAAGAGGTTCACATCCTCTCTACCATCCACAATGACACCGTGGTGGAGGTTCAGAGACAGCGCGGCACCGTTTTAAAGCCTCAATGTGTCCAGGACTAGAACATGTTCATGGTGGGGGTAGATTTAAATGACCAGATGATGCAGCCCTATATGTCAAACAGAAAGTCACGTTTTTGGTACAAGAAGATGGTGTTTCAACTTTTTCATATGGCCCTGTACAATTCCTTTGTCTGCTTCCAAAAAGCATCCCAAGACCCATCCAACACCTACCTCAAATATATTGAAGAACTTCTCATTGCCCTCATTGACAAACAAGGACCCATACCAGAAATCATTCGCTCTGATTGTGTGAGCCGGCTTCATGAGCAACATTTTCCCTACGACATCCCCCCCACAGAATCCGGAAGAAGACGCCAGAGGAAATGTCGTATTTGCAGCAAAAGAGGAATTAGAAGAGATATGAGTTTCTATTGCCCCAATTGTCCCTCCCAACCTGGCCTGTGCATTGGAGATTGTTTCAAAATTTATCACACATCTGTCAGATATTAGTTCCACTTATTTTTAAGATTGTAATTTCCCCGTTTCAACCTTTTGGGATCATTTGCCTGCTACCACATTTTTACCTTCCACGTTAACTGACCCTGGCCTGTTTACCGACGATGTCTTTGCCTGCCATTTTAAAACATATTTCTGATTACCACGTGGACCGACCTCAGCCTGTTTACTGATTATGCCTTTGCCTGCCGTTTTAAACCACATTTCTGACATCCATGTGCACCGACCTCGGCCTGTTAAATGACCATGTCTTTTGCCTGCCACTTGGACTGATCTTTTGCCCTTCTACTTTAATAGACAGGGGTCTCACATATGTGAGGAGCTCCAGAAAAAGCGTTCGGAGTATAGAAAACCAGTGTTTGGTTTTCTGTGTTCCCAGAACAGGGTCTGGTTTCCCGGCGGCTTCAAAGTGTTTGGGTGGGAGAAGCCTCTACCCCTGTCCCCCTGGCCCTAAGCTTGATGGTCCTTCCTGCTGCCTGGACCAATAGTTTTGGCTGTGCTGACCATGTTGCTGCCTGTAATGACTGAGGACTTTCTGGACCATGTTTCTTCCTCCTGCCTGGACCAATACTTTGGCTGTGCTGACCATATTGCTGCCCGTAATGACCCAGGACTATACTTTGGCTGTGCTGACCATATTGCTGCCTGTAATGACCCAGGACTATCTAGACCAGCGATGGCGAACCTTGGCACCCCAGATGTTTTGGAACTACATTCCCCATGATGCTCATACACTCTGCAGTGTAGTTAAGCATCATGGGAAATGTAGTTCCAAAACATCTGGAGTGCCAAGGTTCGCCATCACTGATCTAGACCATGTTTCTTCCTGCTGCCTGGGCCAATACTTTGGCTGTGCTGACCATGTTGCTGCCTGTAATGACCCAGGACTTTTCAGACCATTTTTCTTCCTGCTGTCTGCACCAATACATTGGCTGTGTTGACCATATCTCTGCCTGCTGCCTCTACTGACTATGGACAGTATTTCTGCGTGGACGTCTCTGCCTGCTACCCTGGAACAATGCTTTGGCTGTGCTTTGGCTGTGCTGACAGTATCTCTACCTGTACGAACTATGGACAGTATTCCTGCCTGCTGCCTGGACAATTGCTTTTGCTGTCGCTGACCACATCCCTGCCTGCTGCCTGGACTGATTGCTCTCCTCTGTGGACCACTGCACTACATAACGGCAGGTAATCTTTTGTTATTTAGTATGTACATGCTATGTGTTAGAGATATGAAGGGCCTTCAAAATGTGATCGGTAGTCAGAAAATGATATGGCCAGGCTGTGTAAAAGTCTCACACATGTGGTATCGCTATACTCAGGAGGAGTAGCAGAATGTATTTTGGGGTGTAATTTTTGCTATGTACATGCTGTGTGTTGGAAATATCTTATGAATGGACAACTTTGTAAAAAAAAATGCATTTTCATTTTTTTTACACATATTCCAAAAACTTCTGAAAAAAAATGAACCATTCAAAAGACTCATTATGCTTCATAGATTATACATTGGGGTGTTGGGGTCATTTAGTTGGTTATTCCATTGTCCTGGTGCTCCAGGGCCTTCAAAAGTGTAATAGGTAGTTGAGAAATGTCATGTGCAATTTATGCTTGTAGAATGCCTGAGGGTGCTACGTCAATGTTGGGCCTCTGTATGTGGCCAGGCTGTGTCTCACTCATGTGGTATCGCCATACTCAGGAGGAGTAGCAGAATGTATTTTGGGGTGTTATTTTTGCTATGTACATGCTATGTGATAAAAATATCTTCTAAATGGACAACTTTGTGTAAAAAAAAATGCGTTTTCATTTTTTTTCCACATTTTCCAAAAACTTCTGGAAAAAAATGAACCATTCAAAAGACCATTCAAAAGACTCATTATGCCTCATTATGCCTACAGAACGATCTGATTACAGAACGATTTCTCATCCTGCATTACAGAACGATCTGATTACAGAACGATCTGATACTGGACTAGGTAGAGATTACTACTGCTTTGAGGGACAGATTGCAGATCTAATAACATCTCCCATTTTTCTTCCGTTGGGGTGTTAGCTTTCCAAAATGGGGTAATTTTTTTGGTTATTCCATTGTCCTGGTGCTCCAGGGCCTTCAAAAGTGTAATAGGTAGTTGAGAAATGTCATGTGCAATTTATGCTTGTAGAATGCCTGAGGGTGCTACGTCAATGTTGGGCCTCTGTATGTGGCCAGGCTGTGCAAAAGTCTCACACATGTGGTATCGCCATACTCAGGAGGAGTAGCAGAATGTATTTTGGGGTGTTATTTTTGCTATGTACATGCTATGTGATAAAAATATCTTCTAAATGGACAACTTTGTGTAAAAAAAAATGCGTTTTCATTTTTTTTCCACATTTTCCAAAAACTTCTGGTAAAAAATGAACCATTCAAAAGACTCATTATGCCTCATAGATTATACGTTGGGGTGTTAGCTTTCCAAAAATGGGGTCAGTTTGTTGGTTATTCCATTGTCCTGGTGCTCCAGTGCCTTCAAAAGTGTAATAGGTAGTTTAGAAATGTGATGTGCAATTTATGCTTGTAGAATGCCTGAGGGTGCTACGTCAATGTTGGGCCTCTGTAGGTGGCCAGGCTGTGTAAAAGTCTCACACATGTGGTATCACCATACTCAGCAGGAGTAGCAGAATGTATTTTGGGGTGCCATTTTTGCTATGTACATGCTATGTGATAAAAAATATCTTATAAATGGAAAACTTTGTGAAAAAAAATGCGTTTTCTTTTTTTTTCCACATTTTCCAAAAACATCTGGAAAAAAATGAACCATTCAAAAGACTGATTATGCCTCATAGATTATACGTCGGGGTGTTAGCTTTCCAAATGGGGTCATTTTGTTGGTTATTCCATTGTTCTGGTGCTCCAGGGCCCTCAAAAATGTAATAGATGGTTGAGAAATGAGATGTGCAATTTATGCTTGTAAAACGCCTGAAGGTGCTATGTCAATGCTGGGCGTCTGTATGTGGCCAGGCTGTGAAAATGTCCCACACATGTGGTTTCGCCATATTCAGGAGGAGTAGTAGAATGTATTTTGGGGTGTAATTTGTGGTATGCATATGCCATGTGAGAGAAATAACCTGTTATAATGTAAATTTTGTGATTAAAAAAAAAAAATCTTGATTTTGCAAAGAATTCTGGGAAAAAATTAAACCATGAAAAAACTCACCATGCCTCTTACTAAATACCTTGGAATTAGAGTTGAGCGAACACCTGGATGTTCAGGTTCGGCGGGTTCGGCCGAACTTCGCGGAAACGTTCGGGTTCGGTGCCGAACGTTACCCGAACTTGACCCCGGACCCCGAACCCCATTGAAGTCAGTGGGGACCCGAACTTTTCGGCACAAAAATGGCTGTAAAAAAGTCCTGGAAAGTGCTAGAGGGCTGCAAAAGGAAGAAAAATGGGAGATGTTATTAGATCTGCAATCTGTCCTTCAAAGCAGCAGTAATCTCTACCTAGTCCAGTATCAGATCGTTCTGTAATCAGATCGTTCTGTAATGCAGGATGAGAAATTGTTCTGTAATCAGATCGTTCTGTAATGCAGGATGAGATATTAGATCTGCAATCTGTCCCTCAAAGCAGTAATAGTAATCTCTACCTAGTTATTATCACTGCAATCTGTCCCTCACAGCAGTAGTAGTAATCTCTACCTAGTTATTAGATCTGCA
The DNA here is from genome assembly GCA_018402905.1 of Glandirana rugosa. Taxonomy (NCBI): domain Eukaryota; kingdom Metazoa; phylum Chordata; class Amphibia; order Anura; family Ranidae; genus Glandirana; species Glandirana rugosa. The sequence goes on along the minus strand of BLSH010448470.1, from coordinate 343,696 downwards.
ATCTTTCCCTCACAATCTGTCCCTCACACTGCCGGCAGCATCCTCTCCCTACACTAACCTGAGAGCATGTGACATGCAGCACTGTGACTCCAGCCTCATATAGAGGCTGGGTCACATGATGCACTGGCCAATCACAGCCATGCCATTAGTAGGCATGGCTGTGATGGCTTCTAGGGAAAAACAGTGAAACGCTTGTTGATTGGCTGCCCTGCAGCTATTCAACATGCGTGATAAAATACCAGAACCCAGAACCCGAACCCGGACTTTTTCTCAAACATTCGGTTTGGGAACACGGACACCCGAAAGTTCGGTATGGACCCGAACGTTACAGTTCACTCAACTCTACTTGGAATATCTACTTTCCAAAAAGGGGTCATTTGGGGGGTATTTGTACTGTCCTGGCTTGTTAGGGTCTCAAGAAATGAGATCGGTCGTCAGTACATCAGGTGTGATCAGATGTGATCAGTTTTCAGTGATTTGCACCATAGCTTGTAGACTCTATAACTTTCACACAGACTAAATAATATCCACTAATTTGGGTTATTTTTACCAAAGATATGTAGCAGTATACATTTTGGCCCAAATTTATGAAGAAAAATTTTTTTTTTTGCAAAATTTTACAGTAGAAACTAAAAAAGTGTTTTTTTTTTCAAAATTTTCGCTGTTTTTTCACTTATATCGCAAAAAGTAAAAAACACATCGGGGACTAAATACCAGCTCTATTTGTAAGAAAAAAATGATAAAAATTTTGTTTGGATACAATGTAGCATGGCTGAGTAATTGTCACTCAAAGTGAGAGAACACTGAAAGCTGAAAATTGGTCTGGTAGGGAAGTGTTCTAAGTGCATAGTATTGAAGTGGTTAAGCATCTAGAACAGGGATAAGCAATTAGCGGACCTCCAGATGTTGCAAAACTGCCTCTGCCTCTGGGTGTCATGCTTGTGGCTGTCAGAGTCTTGCTATGCCTCATGGGACTTGTAGTTCTGCAACAGCTGGAGGTCCGCTAATTGCATATCCCTGATCTAGAAGCATACCAGGGGAAACCGTGTAATCCAATCCTCCTGTGTCTCCTGCACAGCTTACATTGAGTACAGTCTGCAAAACAAGGGGGGCGGGAATTTCACCCAGGGGCTGACAGGCACATCTCTCCCTACTATAAGAGCCTGTGTATTTACAGCAGCCTCCTGGCAAAGTTCAGAAGTAACAGGCAGCAAAGCGGGCCCCCGCTACATTTGCATAAGGGTAAACAAATAAAAACACTTAAAAATCTTTAAAAAAGCCCTTATACACAAAGGCTGTGTGTCCCTGCAGAGTCTATAATAATTGTCCTTATTAAGAAAACAGCTGCTAAACACTGTCTCCAGTGTGTGCACGGTCTCTGCTAGCTCCAGGGAACAGGTGTGGAAGCTTTGCTTGACCGGTTTTGTCGTCAACATGCAACGTTCTCAAAAGCATAGGACGTCTGTATGTTCCAGTCACTTCCTTATATGCGTCATAGCCCCTCCTTGCATCCTCTCTACTTAGACCAGACCATCAGGAAGTGATCACCACGTTGGGTTGTGACTCCCTGTCCATATGTTTGTGGACATCTTGTGTCCGTTTTAATAATTGCACCTCCCATGTTTTGAATGTGCTTTGTTGTTATAAGATTATATTATGTTTCCCGTGATCAATTTAACCTTTACAGATCTGCGCTATAGCCAAAACATGGCTACATCGCGGTTCTGAATTGCCAGGGGCACGCCCATGGACGCCTGCCCCTTTGCGCGCTCCCCACGCACACTCACAGCCGGCGGATGCGCGCTCTTGTGGCCGCCGCACGCTGCGTGGGCATGCCCGCAGGACGGGCGGACTCAATGTCTGCTCGTGACCCGCGATCGCCTAATGTAAACCGGATACTGATCGGAATCTGTGAGATCTGTTATGTCCCTGCCAGCCCAGCCCCCACACAGTAAGAACACCTACAGGGAACACAGTTAACCCCTTGATTGCCCTCTTAGTGTTAACCCCTTCCCTGCCAGTGACATTTATACAGCAATAAGTGGCTATTTAAATTTCTGATCGCTGTATTAATGTCAAAGATCCCAAAAAAGTGTAAAAAATGTCCGACATATCCGCTTCAATGTCGCAGTCCCGATAAAAATCGCAGATCGCCGCCATTACTAGTAAAATAAAAAAAAATAATAAAAACGCCATAAATTAATTCCCATAGTTTTTACACACGATAACTTTTGCGCAAACCAAACGATATACGCCGATTGCGATTTATATTATTTATATATTAATATATATTGGCCAAAACTGATGAATATTTTTTTTTATATATATATTTTTTTGGTTATTTATTATAGCAAAATGTAAAAAATATTGTTCTTTTTTCAAAATTCTTGCTCTTTTTTTGTTTATAGAGCAAAAAAAAAAAAAAACCGCAGAGGTGATCAAATACCACCAAAAGAAAGCTCTATTAGTGGGAAAAAAATGATAAAAATTTGTTTGGGTACAACGTCGCACAACCGCGCATTGTCATTCAAAATGCGACAGCGCTGAAATCCGAAAATTGGTCTGGGCAGGAAGGGGGATTAAGTGCCCAGTAAACAAGTGGTTAATATTGGTGCAAATTAATATATTAAGTTCAAATGGATGTGATATTATGGAAATTATATTTGTAATGGAAAATTGTATATTTGTGATGGGAAAATCAAAAACAAAAAATGAAAAAAAAAATAAAAATATATAAATATATAAAATATATATATATATGAAATATATAAATAAAGAAATAAGAAATACAATTAAAATACAAATATAAAAAGTAAAAATAAATACAATTAAATAAAAAAATGAAAAAAATAAAAAATGAATAAAAAAATTAAAAATTGAAAAAAAAATTAAAGAAATAAAAAATATAAAAAAATTTAAAGGATAAAAAATATATTAAAAAAATAATAAAATAAAAAGAATTAATAAATGAAAATAAAAAATAAAAATGTGTGAAATTTTGATTAATTTATAAATGGGTGGTATCCCCATGATAGTCTGATCCTCACATAGGTATTGTCAGACAAATCAAAAATTAAAAATGAAGCAGTTAACCACTTAAGGACCGGAAGGATTTCCCATGTCAGGACCAAAGCACTTTTTGCGATTCGGCACTGCGTCACTTTAACTGACAATTCGGCGGTCGTGCAACCTTGTACCCAAACAAAATTTGCGTCCTTTTCTACCCACAAATAGAGCTTTCTTTTGGTGGTATTTGATCACCTCGGTGTCATTTCTGATCACCGCTATAAACAAGAAAAGAGTGACAATTTTGCAAAAAAAACAATATTTCTTACTTTTTGCTAAAATACATATGCAAAAAAAATAAAATAATATATATATATATAAAAATGTATTCATCAGCTTTGGCTGATTTATATTCTTCCTCATATTTTTGGTAAAAAAAAAAAACAAATCGCAATTGGCGATTGATTGGTTTGTGCAAAAGTTGCCGCGTTTACATACCATGAGAATTAATTTCTGGCCTTGGTTGAGATCTGCGATTTTTATCGGGACTGTGATATTGCAGCGGACATGTTGGACATTTTTGACACTTTTTTGGGACCTATGACTGTTTCACTTTCGTCTAGATAGCAAGGTTTCTTTGCGGTATAAGCAAGGAAGGTCAGACCTGGCAGTGTATAAATGAGCTTTTACTGAACAAAAATGCTGTACACACAAAACTATTACAATATTAGGAATACAAATCAAGACTGACAGATCTCTATAGCAAATTAGTCTGTAGAAATACACTTAAATGTTACTTAGCTTCAATTACTGTGTTTGTGATCTCCGTTGACAACGATTCTTCTGGAGACCAGGCACTTTTATTGGTGGAGTCTTCACAGATGAGTCTTTCGGTGTTAATGCATCATGAGTGTGAGCCCACCTGAGCTTATCCCTGGAAACATTTATATAGCTCAGTTTGTTTACAATGGTTACAAACTCGTTTAACAACCAACTGACAACTGTCCCATTGTTTCAGGACAGCCTGTGTTACCAAGGCATTCCTTTGAGAAGCATCTTCAAACAATCCTGCAGTAACCTAAATTCTATTTTGAGTCTTATAAGAGAAATCATATATTTTATATCAAATGCAATACATTCCACCCTTGATTTTTCCTCTCAGACTCCACATAGACTAATAACTAAACATTCATTTTCTTGAATGCAACCCCTCCCATATTTCTGTCACTGAGAAGGTGTTTCAGTCTTTGGCTAAAAGTTCATTAGAACATCCACTCTAAAGTTCTTTAGAAATCAGTCCAGACTTGTAATACATTAAAGGCCTTGCTCTCCACAGCTCTTGCAGCCTTCCATCATTCTGTCCATCATGTAACCACTTTTCTTTGGTCTTCCCATGGATCAAATCAGAGACAAACTGTGGATTGGAATACAAAGCAAATTATCTGTTCCTTCTAATAATACATAAACAGTAGACCCCAGCCCTTCAGCTACAGTCTCTCCTCTAACTAGCTTCTTGCCTGGATCTCTGACAAACACTTTGCCACCCGCCTGTATCAACTTCTGACCCTCCCAAAGAACATCAATAGGGAGGAGAGGAAATATACTGATATTTCCCAGAAGATCACTGCTGTTTATTTTGGAAGGTATGATGTTATACAGCCTCACTTACCACTACTGCTGAGAAGTATCCACTAATCAGAGTCCCAGCCACTATTCTAAAGCTCATCTGCCAATGCAAATATAACTTCAAACCTTCCTGCCAGATCCCCTCTCATTCCTAGATAGGCTTCAGCTTCAGATATGTCACTCTTGGTTTCTATGTCATGGGAAGCAGTAACATGGTACCTGTTAAGCCCTGTTCTTTCAGGAACCTTATGTAAATACTGAACTCTGCACTCCAGCTGTGGAATCTGCACCTCAGCCCCTACCATCCTCTCATATGGTGTGCTTTTGGCTATTGGCCTAGAATTTAACATTACTGCCTGTGTGAGGACCCGATCCCACTCCCTTAGTGTATGTGTGGGTGTAAGCGTGCGTATCTGGTTCTTCAATAGCCCGTTGTATCTTTCAATCAAACCAGCTGCCTATGGATGGTATGGGATGTGGCACAACCAGTACACTCCAGAGTCTTTTGCCCATTGCTGTACTGTTGATCTGGTGAAGTGTGAGCCGTTATCACTTTGGACTTGTTTGGGACAACCATAAGCAACGACAAGTTTCTGGAGCATTTGAAGCATTGCGGCTTGATCTGCATGTTTGCAAGGATGAACAAGCAAAAGTCCTGAATAGGTGTCCACTGCAGTGCAACAATATCTCAGTCCATTGTTTCCCCAGGGCAGGGGACCGATGAAGTCAATCTTCCAGATCTCTGCAGGCCTCTCTCCCTTCTTAATCGACCCAGTGGAGTTCTTTTGCAATGGCCATTGTCGCACTTCTCCACACACTGTACAGTTCCCTAATACAGTCTTTATCATGTCCATGGATATAGGCAATCCTCTCTGCTGTGCCCATTCATATTGTTAGGAACAAAAGCCCGGGTGTCCCTGGCGCCATGCCCCCGTTTCCGCTGTGATGCGCGTGCCTGTGCGTGTTCACGCGCGTATGCTCGCGCACGCACCGGAAACTACGCCAAACGGCTTAATTTAAGATCTATGGAGCCCAGCAGCAAGTGTTGTCCATTCTACAGCGTCCTGTGACCTGTGAGCCCCAGCTCTACCTCTGTTTCCTGTATCTGCCTGTTTCCTGTTGACCCGGCTTGTCCTGACCTGCTGATTGCTACCTGCACCGACCCCAGCTTCCTACGACCATCCGATGGCCTGATCCTCCTGTACTTCTGCTGCTTGCCTGATAACGACCCTGCTTGGACTTGATGACCCTTCTTCTTAACCCTTTTGTACCACATAGCCAGCCCATTGCCGACCCAGCCTGCACGACCATCCCTCAAAACTGCACGACCCTCTGGACCTTCACATCACCATCAGTGACCTTCCAGCCCTCGTGCCATCCCGCACTCTTGGACTTCCTGTCTGCTCTATCAGGGGTCTCAGAATCGGGTGTGCAAGAGCGGTTGCTCCCTGCACAAGACAGACTCCACCGCCAGGACCGTGACACATATGTTGCTTTCTGCCCCAAATGTCCAGATTGCTTGTGGGCGCAGTTGGCCAAGTTCATCAAAACAGGATCAATTAGCACAACTGCTTTCACTATGGCAATTTCATCTACCACTCTGTTATAGTTCTCAAAGTCTGGGACCAAGAGCACATGTGTGTCAACATGCCCCACTTTAATGGTGCGGGAGTAAGCTTCCTTCCAGATGTAGTCCCAGACTTCCTTGCCTCCCCACACCACCTTTCCATGAATCATCCAATCATTCGACTTCCACGTGGGCATCCAAGTTTGAGGGCGTGGTAATTTCACCCCGTACAACTGTGTGTACACGAGAACCAGGGTCTGAAACTCTTGATATTGTCTCACCATCTACTTTAACGGTATCACTTTCGTCAACACGATTAACTAGGACAAAACTACTTGAACCGGTTGACGCGGGTGTTCGTTAGACCTGTAAACCCCGTCTTTCGTTGTATACACAGTGCCAGGACCGCCACCTCAGACAGAACACGTCCCTCGTTGGCGAGAACGTGTGGGCTAAGACTCTGGGGACTATCTCGTCTGTCCTTCAGGTTCTCACGCCCTACCGTGCTCCCGACCTTCCAGTGACTACCACTACACTTCCAGGTCTCCCAGCACGT
>BLSH010448470.1:320775-331585 GCA_018402905.1 Glandirana rugosa | reverse complement strand
TAGGCCGTCAGTGCATCAGGTGTGATAAATTTTCAGTGATTGGCACCATAGATTGTAGACTCTATAACTTTCACAAAGACCAAATAATATACACTAATTTGGGTTATTTTTACCAAAGACATATAGCAGTATAAATTTTGGCCAAAATTTACGAAGAAAAATTACTAATTTGCAAAATGTTATAACAGAAATAAAGAAAAATGCATTTTTTTACAAAATTTTCTGTATTTTTCCATTTATTGCTCAAAAAATAAACACCCCAGTGGTGATTAAATACCACCAAAAGAAAGCTCTATTTGTGTGAAAAAAAGGACGAACATTTCATTTGGGTACAGTGTAGTATGACTGAGTAATTGTCATTCAAAATGTGAGAGCACTGAAAGCTGAAAATTGGTCTGGTTAGGAAGGGGGTTTAAGTGCCCAGTTGTCAAGTGGTTAATCCAGTTATACAAGCCATCTCACGTAACCTGGAAATACCTTCTCTTATTGATCTCCAGAAGTAGGTATTTTCCAGGTCAGTAGGACTAGCGTATACTCGGACTATTCCATCTCTCACAAGGTCTCACACTAAACTCTTGGGCTTTTCGCATTGCCTGACGCAATTGTGGATCATGGGTTAACACTCCCATAGCCACTGCTTCCTTACCTGACAAAACAACACTGTCCGCCCTTCATCCCGCAAACGCAGGAGCCAACTCAATAGGGGTTCTCCAGACCTTGTTTGTATTGTTTAGCCAGTTCATGGAGTTCAGTTTGTGTAAACTCCCGAACTTCTTCAAATTCAACATCTCTGGGGTTGCGATAATGCACCTCCCCATCTGCCGTATCCTCTATATCATGTTGCCTTTTCCTATGCTTAGTAATGAGAGGTCTGGCATACCTTTTCTTTCCCACTAGCAGATCATCATCTGATATATCAAACTCTATCTCCTCATCCTCACTATCATTTGAGGAGAGCACATCCTCACAATCCCAGTTTTGGGATGTGACAATGGCACGTACCCTGGCTTTACTAACAGGTTTACGGCCTTTCCTTTTCCTTAAGGCATTAATTGATTTGGTCGTGAGGGCTGCACACCTTTCTTGCAAATCATCACCACGATTAGCAGTTGTACGAACGCACTCTGAAGCAACCGCTAGCTGGTCTTTTAATACCTTAATTTCTGTCTCTGCCTTCTCTGTGATTCAGTATAGAGAGCATGAAGGAAGTACCAACCCACTGTGGACACTGTCCTCTTCTCTTTTTTACTTAAATCCAACCCCTTAACGCTAAAATCTACAAAATGATCTGACGCATACTTTACAAATTCTTTAGCAAGAGGCTCCCACTCATTGTCTCTGGCCCAGATAGGTAAGCTGCACACTTCCTTCTGGTCACCAGAAACCTCTGCAGCCTTGCTTTTCCTAAACATTTTATGCAGCATTTTTTACCCAGCACAAGCTATACAACACACCACAGAAAAACAGGTCTGCTTCAGTTGAACTTATAGCACAGATTACGGCACGAGCCCCCAATTGTTTCGCTTTCGTCTAGATAGCAAGGTTTCTTACTCTTCCGTTCACTGACAGACGCAGCCTTCTTATGACACGTGGGTTATGCTCATATCACTAGGAGTAGACTAGGCAAAAATAAAACAAAAGCATAGGTTGGCCCCTCCCAAGGGGCTGTCCTCATCCTAGCATATAATCCCCCTGCTCTGCATAGCACACCAGTTTTTAATTGCTTAGTGCAAGGAGTAGACCTGGTTCCCTATGGGATCTGCGGTCTCCTGAAGATTTTTTCTGATGAAGACTGCTATCAAGAAGCTGGCTGGTGGTATAGAGGATATCTAGAATCCAAAGCTTTCCCCAGTCCGGCCGACACTATGCGCGCTACCCTTAGCGGGGGCCCGCCGCATATCGCCCGTTCCGTGCGGGCAGCCAGGGGCTAAAACCCACTAGAGCCCAGTGACTGGTTCGCCTGTCCAGGGGCTTGGCCAGCAGCATGCCTCTCTATGGGGAGGTAAGTCTGCTCTGGGCGGCTACCCGCTGCGCCCGTCGGATTGGTGAGTGGACACCTCTTCCGCCCTAGGGGCGCGGAGAGTGGGCACCTGGGCAGCTTCTATGGTAGCCGGCCGGTGGGGGTCCGTTAGTAGGGACACACTGGGTGGTACCCCTTTGAGGATTATCTCCCTCCCCCCCTCCCCCCCCGCAGTACAGCACCTTTCACTGACCGTTCGGAGCACTGCGTTAAGCGGTTTGCCGCCATTCGGTGTGGATCACCGTACCTTGCACTGACCGTTCGGAGCACTGCATTAATCGGTTCACCGCTCGTTCGCCGCCGACCATGCCATTTTGCTATAAGCTCTGCTTGTGTTAATGGCAGCATCCATTTGTTTGGTAATCATGTGGTTTTCAGCCGGTCCTCTGGCGACCCCCAGTGGTCGTTTTTGGTATTACAGGAAGTGTTTTAAAAATGGAAGTAGTACTTCCAGTTTCACTTGGACAACGTGGCTGACGCTCGGTGGTGCAGGCTCTTGAAGTGCAGTGGATTTTTGGGCATTGCTCATTCCGGTCACAGTGCTGAGGCATCTAAAACATCAAGTATAGCTGGCTCTCCCTGGGTGCTGGTAGCAGTGGGTGCAATCCTCCCGGGTCTCCCTGGCTGATTGGTGGGGTAGAGGTGGTAGTCACACAGTGGGGGTGCCGGAAGGCTGGGATGTCAGAGGCCAGCAATGCTATGGCAGGGGTACCTGCAGATTAACAATCCACCCCAGGAACCTTGGTGTCCTGGGAACAGCTGAGGGCGGTATTTGGGGAATTCTTTCCCCGGGCGGGGGACCCGGTTCCGGGGGGCCCCAAGAAACACCCACCCCCCTCATTCCTCAGGGGAAGATTCGGATCCAGAAAGCACCTCGGTGGTCACACCTGTGGACCTATCAGAGGGCGAACTGCCCTCAGACGGCGAAGGTGATCAGGAGGCTCCTTTTTCGCGTGATAAAGCGATAGTGGCTGCTCTGATCACTGATATCCACGACTCCATGCGGCTTGACCAAGCAGGGGAGTCGCATGAGTCCACATATATTTGTGGATCACTAAAACCCCCTGGGTCCCCTAGGGCTTACCCTTATGATCAGGTGTTTGAACAGGCAGTGTTCAAGGAATGGCTGCGGCCACCAAATTCCTTTGCCTTTCCTAAAAGCTTTGCTGTTCGCTACCCCTTTGAGGATAGCTTTACTAAGAGATGGGCTTCCCCAACGGTGGACCCCCCAGTGGCCCGTCTGAATAAGGCAATGACCATTTCCTTGGAGGGGTCGCCGTCTTTTAGGGAGGCGGCCGATCGCCGCACGGAGGCAATGTCTAAGGCGCTGTTCTTGTTGGCTGGGTCAGCCATGCGGCCAGCTCTAGCGTCTGCGATGGCGGCACAATCTCTTCACGAGCACGCTGCCACACTGCACACTGGTTTAACTTGTGAGTGTGCACAGGCTGAGGTGCAGCGGGCACAACATTTAGAAGAGGGTCTCCGCTACATATGCCATGCCTCCGCATGATGGGTTGCCCCCGCCCGACTCACGGGTGGGGGGCCGGTTGCTGGGGTTCTCAGACAGATGGACTGCCCGCATCACCAATCGGTGGGTACTGGAGGTGGTGTCCTCCGAGTACAGGATAGAATTCATCTCTCTGCCCCCAGAAAGGTTCTTCCCTTCAAACTTGAGACTCCCTCAGGGGCGTCGGGAGGCGCTTCTAGGCACCGTTCGGGCGCTTGCAGAAAAGGGAGTGGTTGTACCGGTACCCATGGTGGAAAGATTTCACGGGTTTTACTCAAACCTCTTTGTGGTGCCCAAAAAGGGCGGTGTCAGGCCAGTTCTGGACCTGAAGGCATTAAACCGCTTCGTAAAGACGAAGAGATTTAGGATGGAGTCCATCCGCTCGGTCGTGGCCGCCCTGCACCAAGGGGAATTCATTGCATCTCTGGATATCAGGGACGCATATCTCCATGTTCCAGTTTGTCACAGTCACCAGCGTTTTCTACGCTTCACAGTGGGGGGCCTGCATTACCATTTTGTGGCACTTCCCTTCGGTTTGGCTTCATCTCCCCGAGTGTTCACCAAGGTGGTGGCCCCGATGCTGGCACTGCTGAGACAGAGAGGTATCGCGGTAGTAGCATACCTCGGCGATTTACTCCTGAGAGCAGAGTCTGCTGCGGCTCTGAAGGAGAACGTGACAATTACGGTGTCCACGTTAGAGGAGTTCGGTTGGCTAATCAACCTGCAGAAGTCATCGTTGACTCCATCCTGCCGGCTGGAATACCTGGGTCTGATTCTGGACACGGTGTAGGCAAGGGTGTTTTTACTACCAAACAAGCTCCTGACACTTCAGGCAGCAGTGCGAACCCTGTTATCACGCCAGTGGTCCTCCTTACGGTTCTGTATGCGAGTGTTGGGGCTTATGGTGTCGACTTTCGAAGCGATACCTTACGCCCAGAGTCACACTCGGCTCTTGCAGAGGGCGATTTTGTCGCAATGGGACAAATCTCCCCTATCCCTAGACAGCCTGATCAGGTTGGATTATCAGTCCCGAGGATCCTTGATTTGGTGGATTCGGGCTCCGGCCCTAAAGTTGGGGAAATGTTTTCTCCCCCTCAATTGGTCGATAGTAATGACGGATGCCAGCCTATTGGGCTTGGGAGGGGTTCTGGGTCAGTTCTCTGCCCAGGGTCATTGGTCAGTGCAGGAAGCTTGTCTTCCAATAAATGTACTGGAAGTGAGAGCGATCAGACTTTGTCTGTCCCCTTGGTCAGAAAGGCTGCGAGGCCTCCCTTTCCGGGTTCAGTCGGACAAAGCCACGGCTGTGGCATATGTGAACCATCAGGGCGGAACAAGAAGCTCGGCAGCAGCCGCGGAGGTGGCTCTGATCCTTCGGTGGGCAGAACTTCACGTGCCAGCTCTCTCTGCAATCTACATCCCAGGCGTGGAAAATTGGCAGGCTGACTTTGTCAGCCGCCGGACTCTGGATCAAGGGGAATGGTCCCTACATCCAGAAGTGTTCCGCCAGATTTGCCTCAAGTGGGGCACACCAGAGGTAGACCTCATGGCCTCCAGGTTCAATCACAAGGTACAGACCTTTGTGTGCAGAACAAAATATCAGTTGGCGGTCGCCTCGGACGCACTGGTAGCACCCTGGGGTTGGTATCGGCTACTGTACATCTTTCCTCCTCTAAAGCTTCTACCGCGGGTTCTGCGCAGGATAGAAGCAGAGGGAATCCCGACAATCCTGGTAGCTCCGGATTGGCCTCGGCGTCCTTGGTACGCCGACGTAGTACGGATGGTGGCAGATGTTCTGTGGCGTCTTCCACTTCGCGAAGACCTACTGTCTCAGGAGCCCATCTTGCACCGTGCTTTACCCTCGCTGGCTTTGACGGCTTGGCTATTGAGTCCCAGGTGTTAAGGGATAGGGGTGTCTCGGACTCCGTGATCCCTACTATGATTGAAGCACGTAAAGGTACCTCATGTAAGTTTTAGCATAGGACCTGGAAGGCCTATATTACCTGGTGCGAGGCAGGGGGTTGGAACCCCCGCTCTTATATAGTGTCCAGAGTACTGACTTTTTTGCAGCAAGGACTGGACAAGAACCTGGCGTTAAGTACGCTTAAGGGTCAGATTTTGGCCCTGACGGTTCTTTTTCAACGGCCCTTGGCGTCTCATTCATTGATCCGTACATTTGTACAGGGGGTACGTCATGTGGCTCCTCGGATACGGTCGCCTCTGGCACCGTGGGATTTGAATCTGGTACTTTCTGTGCTGCAGAAACCACCATATGAAAAGATTAGGGACATTCCCTTGCGACTGTTGTCGCAGAAAGTGGCTTTTCTGGTCGCTGTCATATCCGCTAGGCGGGTGTCTGAGTTAGCAGCGTTATCCTGCAAGCCACCTTACTTGGTCCTTCACAAGGATAAGGCGGTTTTGCGACCTTCCCCTTTGTTTCTTCCGAAGGTGGTTTCTTCTTTTAATTTAAATGAGGATATTGTTCTTCCCTCATTGTGCCCGCACCCGTCGCATCCCAAAGAAGTTGAACTGCATTCTTTGGATGTGGTGAGGGCTTTGCGGGTGTATTTGTTGTCTACAGCTTCTTTTCGGAAGTCTGATTCTTTATTTGTGCTGACGGAAGGGTCGCGCAAACGCAGCTCGCCAGTGGAGATTGAGTGCGTCCGAACTGTGGCCACACTCCTGCAGAGTTTGGCGGGCACAAGAGCGTGCTTCCTGCAGCGCGCTCCCGCCCACTACAGCGCACACGCGAGCTGCTGTTTATGTGTGGCGATTCACGGGACGCTGCCACTCTGCAGCAGTGAAAGCACGCGAGCCGGTTGGGAATTGGTTAATAACGATGTCTATATTGAGGCCCAGTGGATTGAGACTCCCTATCTCATGAATCCACCGGGTCTCATTCTGAGATATTGCCCGGTCATATTGATGCCCCTCCAATGACGTTCTACCTTGTCTTTACCACATACTTTTATGAGACTAGGGCTCCTATTGTGGTGTGTTCTATAGTGGTACGATAAGCTGTGATATCTAAACCCCTCCCTGATATTGTTCAGGTGTTCTCTACTTCAGACACATAATTGCCTAGTGGTCCTGCCCATGTATTGCAAGCCACATGTGCACGTTATCAAGTATGTGACATGTGTACTTTAACAAGTTAATAATTTGTTAATTTTATACTCTTTCTTAGCAGTGAAAGATGTAAAAGTGGTAGTTTTCCTTGGTCTATCTCTAATGGTTTTACACATTTTACAACTCTCACATGTATAAAATCCATTATGGTCAAAAAAGATGCCAAATCTTTTCGGTGGGTCTGGCACATTTTTGACTAATTTGTCCCTCAAATTAGGGGCTCTCCTGTACACAAACCTTGGTCTTTTGGGAAGGATATCTGCCAATATTTATCTTGTAACAAAATAGCCCAGTGTTTTGATATTACTTTTTCCATCTCTTTAAATTGCCTATTATAATCTGAGATAAATGCCAGTCCATATTTATCATATCTTTTTGCTTTATCTTTCAAAAGGTCCCTTCTGTCCATTTCACTTATTCTTTTCGTTTCTCTTATCTCCTGCTCTTTATAACCCGTAGCCATGAACCTTTGTATTAACACTTCTGCTTGTTCATGGTATGCATTTAGATCTTTTCAGTTTCTGTGGATCCTCATTAATTGACCCTTGGGTATACCACCTAGCCATCTGGAGTGATGACAACTATTAATGGGGATATACCCATTGCTGTCCGTATCTTTAACCACTTGCTTACTGGGCACTTAAACCCCCCTCCTGCCCAGACAAATTTTCAGCTTTCAGCGCACTCACACTTTGAATGACAATTACTCAGTCATGCAACACTGTACCCAAATTTTTTTTGTCCTTTTTTTCATACAAATATAGCTTTCTTTTGGTGGTATTTAATCACTTCTGTGTTCTTTATTGTTTGCGCAATAAATTAAAAAAGACACATTTTTCTTTGTTTTTGTTATAAAATTTTGCAAATTAGTAATTTATCTTCATACATTTTGGCCACAATTTATACTGTTACATATCTTTGGTAAAAATAACCCAAATTAGTGTATATTATTTGGTCTATGGTGAAAATTGATCACACCTGATGTGCTGACGGCCTATCTCATTTCTTGAGACCCTAACAAGGCAGCAAAGTACAAATACCCCCCAAATGACCCCTTTTTGGAAAGTAGATATTCCAAGGTATCTAGTAAGTGGCATGGTGAGTTTTATGATTTTTTTTCCCCGTAGTTCTTTGCAAAATGAAGATTTTTTTCTTTTCTTTTTTTTTTTTTTTCAACATAATTGTCATTGTAACAGGTTATTTCTCTCAAATGGCAGATACATACCTCAAATTACACCCCAAAATACATTCTACTGCTCCTCCTGATTATGCTGATACCACATGTGAGGGACATTTTTACAACCTGGCCACATAGAGAGGCCCAACATTGAACTAGCACCTTCAGGCGTTTTAGAAGCATAAATTACACATCTCATTTCTCGACCACCTATTACAATTCTGAAGGCCCTGGAGCACCAGGACAATGGAAACGCCGACAAAATGACCCCATTTTGGAAAGCTAACACTCCATCATATAATCTATGAGGCATAATGAGTCTTTTGAACGGTTCATTTTTTTACAGAAGTTTTTGGAAAAGTGGGAAAAAAATGAAAACGCATTTTTTTTTACACAAAGTTGTCCATTTATAAGATATTTCCAACACATAGCATGTACATAGCAAAAATGACATCCCAAAATACATTCTGCTACTCCTGATGAGTATAGCGATACCACATGTGTGAGACGTTTACACAGCCTGGCCACATACAGAGGCCCAATATTGAGCTAGCACCTTCTGGCATTTTAGAAGCATACAAAATACATCTCATTTCTCAACCACCTATTACACTTCTGAAGGCCCTGGAGCACCAGGACAATGGAAACGCCAACAAAATGATCCCATTTTGGAAAGCTAACACCCCAACATATATTCTATGAGTCTTTTTTTTTTTTTTTATAAATATGTTTATTGAAAATGTTACACTATACAAAGCATAAGAGATCACATGTGTCAAAACAACTTTACAACTTTACAGCCGGGGCCTTGTCGAGCAAGGCAACAAGAATAGACAAAGTTTTTGCATCAGTAAGACAAATAGTCATAAGGGGGCCGAATTAAATCGGAGTCAGGTGCGGATCATTAAAGATGATATTACATTAGTAGTAGTAGTAAAAGACATGGATATCTGGTTAGCTAGGATCTGTATCCCCCAGGGGGCCTAAGATGGACCGGGCTGGGGGAGGGAGGGGGTTGTGCGGAAGGCCTGGCATGATCTTGTTCTTGTAGAGCACACCCTGGTCAGCTTGTGGGGAGAGCTGCAAACTAGAGGTTGGAAACAGGGTGACCAGGGAGTTGAGGCAGATGAGGAGGTTAGCAGTATACCACCTGGGTTGAAAATGTGTCTGGCGCTCGTGGAATGTCAAGGGGGGGATGGGGTAGGCGATGGGGAAGGTTTTTGGATTTTAAGCCTGCCTAAGGTGCCAGTAGGATCTGCTTTTAGATACCATTCGGAGAATTGAAAGGGTTCCATGTAACCATGGGTTTCTTCTGGAGAGAGGGAGTATTCTATATACTTTTTCCATCTAGTGAAGAAACGTTTTGAGGACTTAAAATCCTGGGTAATAGTGTCTAGCCATTCAATGCGGAATAGGTTGTGAATGGCAGCTTTAGCTTGGGATATCAGAGGTGGGTCTGTATTGATCCACGCCTGGGTGATGGTCCTGTGAGCTGCCAAGAGACACAGGTGTGCCCAGTGAGAAACTTTAGGCTCTGGGGGGGGAGTGTCAGTGGGGGGTGGTGTGTGGTGACTAAATAGACATATCATTCAATCTTTGGGGATAGGGTGTTTTTGGATTTATTTAATGTAGTTCAAGACATGATCCCAAAAAATCGTTATCTTGGGGCAGTTCCAGAACCTATGCAGCAGGGTGGGTTTGGAGGCAAGGCACCAGGGGCATATGGGGAGGGAGGGGCTCTCCGGGCTAAGGAAGAAAGGGAAGTAGGCTCTATGTGTGATTTTAAATTGTGTCTCCCTCCACTTTTCGGAGACCGTTAGAGCACGTATTTTTTGGTAACCCGCTAGGATTTTGGCAGGGGCTTCTTGGTCTTCAAGGGCTTCAAGGGCCTTGGCCCAGTGTTGAAGAGGTTGTAGGGAATATCTAGAGGCCTGATGTCGTGAGAGGTGAGAGTAGATTTGTGAGATTGAGTATTGCCCTTCAGTGGCAAGGGAGTCGATGAAGGAGAGGTGAAAAGGTCTAGGGGTGGAGATAACCCTAGTATTGAGATAGTGCTTCAGTTGGAGATAGGGGAAGAAGTGTGATTTAGGTAGGGAGTAAGAACTGGCAAGCTCAGAGAAGGGTCTGACCGACCCTCCTTCTGGGGTGCAGGCTTGGCTGACCATTTGTAGACCCTGTGAGGACCATAGTAGAAATGGTATACTAGTGGCGGAGGGGAGAAACATAGGGTTCCCGGCTATTGGGAGAAAGTGGGACACTCCAGATGGCAAGTCTAAGATTTTCCTCACCTCCCTCCAGGTGATGACCGTGTCCCTGAAGAGGGAATTAGTCCTTAGGTGTTTGGGTAGCGATGAAAGTTTGGCATGGGCCACCGCCCGGAGGGAGTAGGGGGCCGCCAAGGCTCTCTCGAGATCGAGGTTTGAGTATCTGGAGTTTTCAGTGAACCAGTCGAGCACTTGCCTTAGGAGGCAAGAGAGGTTGTAGATCCTGATGTTGGGAAGGCCTGTCCCCCCCTCGTCCTTCGGCAGAAAAAGCTTCCGCAGAGCCACCCTAGGCTTTTTGCCCTGCCAGATAAATGAAAGCAGGGCAGAGTGTATCTTGTGTACATCTTTGTGTTTAAGAAGTAGCGGAAGGGTCTGCAGGGGATAAAGAAGCCTCGCGAATGAGACCATTTTGTAGAGGTGACATCTGCCGAAGAGAGAGAGGGGGAAGGACGCCCAATTCCCCAGCTCCTGTACTATCCTATTTATCAAGGGGGGGGTAGTTTAGTGAATATAGTGATGAGGGCTCAAAAAGCGTGATGACGCTGTCCAGGCTCCAGAAACCCGGGGGTTCAAGGGTAGGATCTCACTTTTTTCAAAATGTATTCTTAATCCCGAACATGTTCTGAAGGTTTCGAACAGTTCCTGGGTATAGGAGACATCCAGGGGGGGGGGGGGGGGGGGCCCAAAGACCTCGGACCTGTCGCAGTAGTGCGAAA
>BLSH010448470.1:309510-320765 GCA_018402905.1 Glandirana rugosa | reverse complement strand
TCTGAAGGTTCTGAACAGTTCCTGGGTATAGGAGACATCCGGGGGAGGGTTTGAGGAGAAGAGGAGGATGTCGTCGGCAAAAAGGGCTGACCTAAGAGTGAGGTTGCCAACTGCGATTCCACTGATACCCTCGTCAGAGTTTATCAATCTGGATAGGGGCTCCAGGGCTAGATTAAAGAGAAGAGGAGAGAGAGGGCAGCCTTGGCGGGTGCCCTTGGATAGGGGGATCTCTGGAGACATAAAGTTGGGGGTGACCAGACGAGCCGAGGGGGATGCATACATTTTGTGGACGTAGCTTAGGATGGGACCCGATATTCCAAATGATTCCATGACCATAGATAGCCAGGTGAAACTTATATTATCAAAAGCCTTTTCGGCATCTAGTGAAATAATGGCTAGATCTCGATCAGGGTGCATCTTAGCATGTTCAAGGGCAAGAAGGACCTTACGGATGTTAAGTGTAGCTGAGCGTCCCTGTATAAAGCTAGATTGGGCCGGGTTAATGATAGAGGGAAGGATGTGGGCAAGGCGGTCCGCAATGATTTTAGAGAGGATTTTAATATCCACATTTATGAGAGAAATGGGCCTATAGGAGGATGGCAATAGGGGGTCCTTACCTTTTTTGCCTATTAGTTTAATGTGGGCTTGGGATCCAGTAGAGGGAAAGGGACCATCTGCCCAGATAGAACTATAGACAGTCTCCAAAGAGTCCGTGATAAAGTCGGCGGTCAGCTTATAGAACTCCGCCGAGAGTCCGTCTGGGCCTGGGGCCTTTCTGGGTCCGAGTCTGCTAATAATGGAGCGGATGTCTTCTGACGTTATGGGGGCGTTAAGGAGGTCTAACTGTTAAACTGTGAGTGTGGGGAGGTTGGCCTTGCTCAGAAAAGCTGCAGCTTTTGCTGTGTCGATGGGGTCTTTGGTATAGAGGGCAGTGTAGTAATCGGTGAGAATGGTGTTAATGCTTGAGGGGGAGTTGGTGATCACCCCGTCGGGTCCTTTCAGGGCTCCTATATATGTCGGGGGATATCTTCCTGAGCAGAGCCTGGCTAGGAGCTTGCCGACTTTATTGCCGTTGCGATGAAAGAAAAGAGCAGAGTGTGCCTGATGCATTGATTCCTGGTGTCCCGACCAGAGATCAAAATTTTGTTTGGCATTTTGCCAAGCTGATATCATGGTAGGGTTGCGGGATAGGTCCAAGTCTCTGTGTGCTGCCCGGAGGGAATCACTGGCTTGGTGGTAGTTGTGCGAGGCTTTCCTTTTATACTGTGCCGTGTAAGAGATAATGCGCCCCCTTAAGAAGGCTTTACCAGCTTCCCAGAACAAGTTCGGGGAGGAAAGGTGTGCCCCGTTAGTCTCGCAGTATTCCGCCCAGGCAGATCTTAGGGACAGTTTTAGATCCTCATTTTTGGCCAAAAACTAGGGGAATCGCCATGTCTTAGGGCCAGGAGGGGAGGTGAGACCAGAAATTTGTATAGCTATCGGGGAGTGATCCGAGATCACCATGTTTTCAATGGAGGATGAGGAGACCAAAGGGGTGAGGTTCGGGGAGGTAAAAAAATAATCAATGCACGACCACGAGTTATGAGGGGAGGAATAAAAGGTGAAGTCTTTGTCGGAGGGGTGAGAGAGACGCCAGATATCAGTGAGGTGGAGGGCCTTCATGGATTGAGCGAGGGGAGTGGGGGTGTTAGTTGTCTTGGCAGTAGCGGGAGAGAAGGGGGACCGGTCCTCAGCAGGGTGCATCATTGAGTTAAAGTCTCCTCCCAGGAGATGAAGGGTTTCGGGGATTAGGAGAGCCCAGGAGGTGAGGTCCTGGAAGAATGATTGGCCTGGGGAATTGACTGCGTATACATTAGAGATCGCAATGTCTCTATCAGCTATGGAAAGATGGATTGTAAGCCTATGACCCAGGGTGTCAGAGTCCACCGAGCGTATTTTATGTTGGAGATTTTTGTTAATGAGAATGGCAACCCCGGCCTTGCGTCCCACAGCAGGGGAGCAGTGTACCTAACCCACCCAGAGCCTGCGGAGCCTGGACGCGTCATCAATGCCTAGGTGTGTCTCTTGCAGCAAAGCAATATCTGTATGTAATCGTTTAAGGTGGCGAAGTATTCGCATGCGCTTGTGTGGGGAGCGCAACCCCTTGACATTCCATGAAATTACCTTTAGGTGATTCCTGGTCTCAGGGGGAGCCATAGCTGCAACTTGATATGAAGAATAAAGATCATATTTGCGGGAGGGGCCCCGTTGGCCATGACCCTCCCTGGCCAGGAAGCTTCCGCCGTCTGTACAAAAACATCAAAAAAAGGCACATAGGTAAGAGTTAGCAAACAGAGCCAGAATATCTTTAACTTGACATACACAAAGGGGGAAGTACATCCCCAAAAACCATTTCGGGACTTCTCTTTTTTCCCCATGGAGTTCCTGTCCACAGTGCGCCCACCAACAACGGTCCTCCATCAGATAGGGGTGGCAGGGCGACGCCGAGGAGGGGAAGGGTGGAAGCTAGATAGAAGGGGGGGATAGTGGGAGGTAGAGTAGGAGGCCAGGTGGGGAAGGGGGGGGGGGAGATGGAGGGAAGGGGAGGGGAAGGAAGGAGAGGAAAAAGAAAGAGGGTAAGCACAGGGGAGTGTAGGGGGTGTTGTTGCGGTAAGAGAGGGAGAAGGGTGGAAGGTGTGATAAAGAGTAACCAAAGTAGGTGGCCCGTGTCCCTTAGACCGTAAACCTCTTAGTAACTAGAGAAATAACTGCTTAGTACGTAATAAACCGATAATAGCAAACCACATAATAAGGCGGCGGTGACCAGAATAGTTCAGGAGACATAGTGAGGGTCAGGGCAGTCCAAATGAAGATCCAGTCTTTGATCGAGGGTGCAAGAAAGTAGCCGATGAAGCAGCGTCAGAGGCTATGTTGTTGGGGGCAGCCGCTCCAGAGTCAGCTTGAAGAGTTGCGAGCTTCCAATTGTCCGAAGCGTACCCTCTTGTAGGGGGGTTTTTGGGGGCTGGATTGGTTGCGTGAAGCCAGGGCAGATTTCCTAGGGGAAGAAGCTGCCGGTGGGTCTGGGTGAGATTCCTGTTCCATGTCTGAGGGACGTGTGTTGGAGAGGTAGTTTTCAGCGTCTCGTGTGAGAAGGACAAGCGTTCTCCTGTTTTTGATTGGATATGCAGTATAGCAGGATAGGCCAGGTTGATGTGTTGATTGTAGAGCTGCGAGCAAATAGGAGAGAATTCTTTTTGTTTGCGCATTACCTCTAGGGAGTAATCTGCAAAAATCATCAGGGGGTTTTCGTCCACAGTCAGTGTGCGGTTTTTGCGAAAGGCCTGAAGAATGGCTTGCTTGTCAGCATAGTTTAAGAACCGGGCAATAACTGGTCTGGGTCTGGAGCGCTGGTCCGACGGCTGTCCAATTCTGTGAGCCCTTTCTACTATGCAGGGGACTCTAAGACCCAGGTGCTGTGGGATGGTAGTGGAGCAGATGGTGAACAGGGCCGTTTGGTTGTAGGATTCGGGTAGCCCTATTATGCGCAAGTTATTCCTTCTGGACCTGTTTTCCGGGTCATCCAGCTTATCCTGGAGGTCTCTCTGCTGTGTGGTGAGCCTGGCTATAGTCGCAGACAGGACCGCGGTGTCGTCTTCCACCGTGCTAAGCCGGTCCTCTGCGTGTTCCAGTCTGGCTGAGTGATGTTGGATTTCTTTATGGAGCTGTTCCAGCCCCCTGTGGACCGCCTTTTCTATAGCCTCTGTCACCATGGGGGTGAGAAGGGTGATTACTGCCTGTGCTATCCCTGAAGGGGAGGCCGGGTTTGATGATGGTTCGAGTGGGGGTCCTGGGAGAGCAATCTGGATAGCAGGGCTTGGGAGAGAGGTCGCTGAGGTGCCCTGTGACTGTGCTGCGGCCGCCATATTGGCTGCTGCATGTGAGCCGTCTCCCTCTGCCTGCGATGGGAGGGGCATCGAGCGGGCCGTCTGCCGCTCTACGAAGCGGTCCATCGCTCGTCCCCTGTGTTCCCCTGAGTGTGGAGGGGTGTGAGGAGGGGGTACCTCGGCAGTGGCGGGCTTGAAAGCTGGCTTTCGGAGGAGCACGGCGTGAGCACTTTCCTTCTAGCTCCTCTCCATGCGGGCGCCAGAACCGGAAGTGAGGAGTCTTTTGAATGGTTCTTTTTTTCCAGAAGTTTTTGGAAAATGTGGGGAAAAAATGAAAACGTAATTTTTTTACACAAAGTGGTCCATTTATAAGATATTTACAACAGATAGCATGTACATGGCAAAAATTACACCCCTAAATACATTCTGCTACTCCTGAGTATGACGATACCACATGTGTGAGACTTTTACACAGCCTGGCTACATACAGAGGCCCAACATGCAAGGAAGACCATCAGGTGTTCTAAGAACACATAGCATGCACATACCAAGAATTACACCCCAAAATACATTCTGCTGAGTAAAGGGTAAACAAAAGATTACCTGTGGTTTTAGAATTGCAGCTGTCCACTGGAGGATAGCACTGGTCCAGGCAGTGAATGCAATTGTCCAGGCAACAGGCAGGAATACTGTCCATAGTACAGGCAGGGATACTGTCCATATACAGTCCAGGGTCAGTGCAGGCAGAGATATTGTCAACAGTGCCAAAATATTGGTCCTGGTAGTAGGACAGGAAATGCAATTGTCCAGGCAGCAGGCAAGGATACTGTCCATATACAGTCCAAGGTCAGTGCAGACAGAGATATTGTCAACAGTGCCATAATATTGGTCCTAGTAGTAGGCAGAAATATGGTCTATAGTCCAGGTAGCAGCAGAGGTGTAGTCAGTTCATGCGGCAGACAGAGGCATGATGGCAGTAAGTCCTACAGGCAGAAGTAGGGCCTCGGTCAGGACAGTATGGAGACAGGGGTAGAGGCTTCGCCCATCCAAATCTCTTTGAAGCCTCCGAGTCTCCAGATCGTAATCTGGGAGAGAGAAAACAAAAACAAGGTTTTCTTCTTCCAGAAAAAAACATTCTGGAGCCCCTCACATATGTGAGACCCCTGTGTTGTGAATCCCACTACTCCAGTTGCAGGGTACAAGATCAGTACAAGAGGCAGGCAAAAAATGTGGTCAAACAGTCCAGGGTCCGTTCCAGATCAGGCAGAAGTATGTACAAAATTGGTAGGCAGAAGCGTGGTCGAATAACAGTCCAGGGTCAGTTCCAGATCAGGCAGAAGTATGTACAAAATCGGTAGGCAGAAGCATGGTCGAATAACAAGCCAGGGTCAGTTCCAGAGCAGGCAGAGGTATGTACATAAGCAGCAGGCAAAGGCGTGATCAAATAACAAGCCAGGGTCAGTTCAAGAGCAAGCAGTGGCATAAGGGGTGCGAACTAGAACAGGAACTGAGGAATCAATAATTGACTAGGGTGTGATAACGCCGGGAAGCAGTCACCTATGCAGAGACCTGGTTGGGAAGGGCACTGGGCATAATAATAAGTGGTGTCTCTTCTAATTCCTCCACTAGAGCACACCCAGCATCTTTTCTGGGGTTTTTGGCCTGTTGGTCTGGGAGGTATTTTATCGGGGGAAATGGCGCTCGGAGAGACTGCTACATACATCGGATATAATATTTTCATGGGGGCCGTTGGGGTAAGTGTGATGATAATATCCTCCTGGTAGCCAAGGAAGGGTTTGGGGTTTACGGTGGAATTGCGATATAGGACATAGGTGTTGTATATGGCCAAATGAAAAAATAGAGCAACTTTTTTATACCAGTGGTATGTTCTTCTGGTAGATAGATAGGGTTCCATCATTTGGTTGTTTAGGTCGACTCCTCCCATATACAAGTTGTACTCGTGGATACAGGTTGGTTTCTGTATTGGGCCATTCCTTCTTGGGATCTCCACAAACGAATTGTTAAGATTAGACGATAACATGTATACATCCGTCCCTCCACTTCACAGCCAGAATTTCCTCGTTCCGCAAACTCGCCGTCTCTCCTTTTCTAAGCCTCATGTTGATGAGTCTTTGAGGAAACCCATCTAATTTTTTTTTGGCTGTGCCACATGCTGGCGTACTCTTCCTGTAAAGGTTCCGGAACAGGGGTAAACTTGTATAAAAGTTATCGACATACAGGTGGTAGCCTGGTAAATGAGCGGGTAAATGAGTTCCCAAACGATTTTCCCGCTTGAACCTAAATCGTCTGGGCAATTAGGGGGATGCAGCTGGGAGTCCTTCCCTTCCTAAACTTTGAAGGCGTAAATGTACCCCTGGTTTAGTCGCACAATTAATATACTTTCACCCCATTGTGGGCTCTTTTACTGGGGATATATTGTTTTATTCCCAGCCTGCCGCAAAATTTCACAAAGGATTCATCAATGCATATATGCTGGTCCGGGGTAAACAATTGGGGGAATATTTCTGAAAAATAATGGAGAATTGGGCAAATTTTATAAAGCCGGTCATAATTTGGGGCATTTTGGGGAGGGCACTGGGTATTATCGTTGAAGTGGAGAAAACTCATGATCATGTGAAATATTTTCCTGGTTATTATTGTTGAGAAGACCTGCATGTGGTAGATGGGGTGGGTGGACCAGTAGAAGTGCAGTTTGTTTTTTTTGTTAAGTCCCATGTAGAACGTGAGGCCCAAAAAAGTTTTGAACTCTTCCACCGTTACGTCTCTCCACTCAAAGGGATGGGCATAATATGAGGTTGCATTATTTTGTATGAATTGCTGTACATATAGGTTGCACTGGGCCACAATGGATTTTAGCATGTCCTCCGTAAAAACCAAATCAAAAAAATTAATGGGCGAGAAATTTTCTGTGTCCACTTGGACTCCTGGCTGGGCAGTGAAAGGGGGAATCCTAGCTTCTCCTGAATTAGGAGGAAGCCACAAGGGGTGCTGAAGTTAATAGGGAAGGCCGGCATGGGACCTAACCCTTTAAGGCCGAGGTACAGCGGTGCTGGTGGAGGGCACTGGGGTGCTGATGGATAGCCCAGCAGTGCTGGTGGATGGCACAGCAGTGCTGGTGGATGGCACAGCAGTGCTGGTGGAAGGTATTGCCTCCTCACCAACGCTCCTTCATCTGGCGGGCGGACAATATTCCTCATCTGAGTCCAGCTCTGATTCGCTACTTGAGACTGGATCGTAGGTCATATCAGACTCAGGCTCAGATTCAGAGGAACCTGCAGGAGAGAGCTCCCCGTTGCTCTCGTTGGCCGCAAGAATATTGTAGGCCTCCTCAACAGAAAAAGATCTTTTTGCCATTGTTGCAGCAATAATTGTCACTGATGACATGTATGGCACTAATGAGGTGATGGGCACTTATGGCACTGATGACACGTGACACTGATGGGACTGATGTCAGGTGGCACTGATGATATGTGGCACTGATGACAGGTTAGGTGGAACTGATGATATGTGGCACTGATGACAGGTCAGGTGGCACTGGCGACACGTAACACTGATGGCAATGATGACAGGTGGCACTGATGACAGCCCAGGTGGTACTGACACGTGGCACTGATGACAGGTCAGGTGGCACTGACACATGGCACTGATGACAGGTCAGGTGGCACTTTATTAAATGTGGCACTGATGACACATTGATGACACGTGACACTGATTGATGGCACTGACAGGTGTCACTTATGATATGTGGCACTGACAAGTGGCACTGAGGACAGATAGTGGCACTGTGATGGGCAGTATTTGGGCACAGTAGGAATTCAATCAGTAGTGTTTTTAACTCACAGTTAACAAGGCAGCACATATCGCTCACTCTCTCCTCAAACTTGGTGTCTGTGTGAGGAGAGAGAGCCGGTAACAAGAGATGATCTTATATGTTTACATTTGAGATCACGCCTCATTGGACTCACCAATCACGTGGTAAATGGCCGCTGTGATTGGCCATTTACCACGATCTGTGATTGGCTGCGTCCAAGGGACACAGCGATCACAGCTCTTCCGGGCTGCGTGCGGGGAGCATGCAAAGGGGCGGACGTCCATGGACGTAGCCCGGGCAATTGAGATCCGCGCTGTAGCCGTCTTTCAGCTATAGCGCGGATCTGGACTGGTTAAAGAACGTTTTAGTGTGTATGTGGTTACTAACCATATATATATTCAAATCAAGGAAATTAACTTGTTCCAGGCTCCAACCCCCTGAGGGACAAATTAGTCAAAAATGTGCCGACCCACCGAAAAGATTCGGCACCTTTTTTGACTATAATGGATTTTATACATGTGGGAGATGTAAAATGTGTAAAACCATTAGAGATAGACCAAGGAAAACTACCACTTTTACATCTTCCACTACTAATAAAGAGTATAAAAATAACAAATTAATAACTTGTCAAAGTACACGTCACATACTTGATAACTTGCCCATGTGGCTTGCAATACATGGGCAGGACTACCAGGCAATTATTTGTCCGAATTAGAGAACACCTGAACAATATTAGGAAGGGGTTTAGATATCACAGCTTATCGTACCACTATAGAACACACCACAATAGGGACCCTAGTCTCATAAAAGTATGTGGTATAGACAAGGTAGAACGTCATTGGAGGGGCATCAATATGACCCGGGCAATATCTCAGAATGAGACCCAGTGGATTCATGAGATAGGAAGTCTCAAGCCACTGGGCCTCAATATAGACATCGATATGAACTGCTTCAATTCTAATTTTTGATTTGTCTGGCAATATCTATGTGAGAATCAAACCATCATGGGGATACCACCCATTTATAAATGAATCAAAATGTCACACATTTTTATCTTTTATTTTCATTTACGAATTCTTTTTATTTTATTATTTTACTTTATTATTTTTTATATATTTTTTTATTTTTTTTAAAAAAATTATATTTTTTTCATTTTTCTTTTTTTAAATTTTTCATTTTTTTATTCAATTTTTATTTTTTCATTTTTTTCATTTTTTCATTTTTTTCATTTTATTTTATTTATTTATTTTTACTTTTATTTTTATATTTATATATATATATTATTTTCATGTTTCCACATCCATTTGCACTTAATAATATATTAATTCGCACCAATATTAAATTGATCACTGGAAACAGTATACTCTTATAACAACAAAGCACATTCAATACATAGGAGGTGCAATTACTAGAACGGACACAAGATGTCCCCATACATACCGACAGGAAGTCACAACGAAACGGTGTGATCACTTCCTGATGGTCTGGTCTAAGTACAGAGGATGTAGGGAGGGGCTATGACACATATAAGGAAGTGACTGGAACATACGGAAGTCCTATGCTTTTGATAACATTGCATGTTGGCGACGAAACCGGTCAAGCAACGCTTCCACACACGTCCCCTGGAGCTAGCAGAGCTGCCGCACACACTGGAGACACTGTGTAGCACCTGTTTCCTTAATAAGGACAATTATTATAGACTCTGCAGGGACAAACAACCTTTCACACAGCCTTTGTTAAAGATTTTTAAGTGTTTTTATTTGTTTACCCTATGCAAATAAAGGAACAGTGGTAAACATTATTACCCTATGAAGAGTTTCTTTCCCTCTTATACCTGCTATTCTGTGTATGGTGGAACCTGCATCTGGAGAATCATCTCTACCTGAAGGAACCAGCGGAGACCACGGCAGCGGGAGAGGTCCCCCTAAAGAGACCTACAGGCTTTTTAAACCCAATTTGCCGTATGGTGGGTGGGTCCAACACTGGTGAGTTTGACATACCTACGGAGTGGACCCACGGAAGTCACTTATACATTGAGCACAGGAGCACTAAGCACTTTAACAGACTTTTTATTTGCACAAAGTTCATTTTTGATATACAGTATATTATTTATTTTGTATAATTTTTTGTATGCTACTTAACACGTTTATAATAATAGCAGCACTTTCTATTAGGCACCTTTCACTTTTAGCACTATTAACATTTTGCATTTTATTTTAATGTTTATAAAATAGCACTTTAACCACTTGAATACAGGACGTTTATACCCCCTTCCTGCCCAGACCAATTTTCAGCTTTCAGCGCTCTCACACTTTGAATCTCAATTACTCTCTCATGCTACACTGCACCCAAACAAAATTTGTATCATTTTTTTCACACAAATAGAGCTTTCTTTTGGTGGTATTTAAGAACCTCTGGGTTCTTTATTTTTTGCGACATAATTGAAAAAAGTGCGAAAATTTTGAAAAAAAAACACTTTTTTTTAGTTTCTGTGATAAAATTTTGCAAATAAGTAATTTTTGTCCATAAATTTTGGCCAAAACCTATACTGCTACCTATCTTTGGTAAAAATAACCCAAATAAGTGTATATTATTTGGTCTGCGTGAAAGTTATAAAGTCTACAAGCTATGGTGCAAATCATTGAAAATTGATCACACCTGATACACTGATGGCCTATCTCATTTCTTGAGGCCCTGAAATGTCAGGAAAGTACAAATACCCCCCAAATTACCCCCTTTTGAAAAGTAGACATTCCAAGGTATTTAGTAAGAGGCATGGCGAGTTTTTTGAAGTTGTACTTTTTTCCCACAATTCTTTGGAAAATTAAGAAATTATTATTATTTTTTTTTTTTTTTGCACAAAATTGTCAAAACAACAAGTTATTTCTCACACACAGCATATGCATACTTCCAATTACACCCCAAAATACATTCTGCTACTGTCCCCGAGTATGGCGATACCACATGTGTGAGACTTTTTCACAGACTGACCACATAGAGAGGTCCAACATGCAGGGTGCACCGTCATGCATTCTAGGAGCAAAATTTTCACATCTAATTTCCTAACGACCTATTATACTTTTGAAGGCCCTGGAGAACCAGGACAATGGAATTACCCACAAAATGACCCCATTTTGGAAAGCAAACACCCCAACGTATAATCTATGAGGCATTATGAATTTTTTGAATGGTTAATTTTTTTTCACAAGTCTTGGAAATACGTGGAATGAAAATGAAAACGCTTTTATTTTTACACAAAGTGGTCAATTTATAAGATATTTCTAACACATAGCATGTACATAGCAAAAATTACCCCCCAAAATATATTCTGCTACTCGTCCCGAGTATGGCGATACCACATGTGTGAGACTTTTTTACACCCTGGCCACATACAGAGGCCAAACATGCAGGGAGCACCGTCAGGCGTTCTTGGAGCATAAATTACACATAAAATTTCATTCATACCTATCACACTTTTGAAGGCCCCGGGGCACCAGGACAGTGGAATTACCCCAGTAAAACCCCCATTAAGGTGACAGGACCACGGGGCCCCGGAAGTT
>BLSH010448470.1:232955-273178 GCA_018402905.1 Glandirana rugosa | reverse complement strand
GCGAAAAGGCACTGGTTTCTGCAATAATTGCTGGCATCCGTGCGTCTTTGCGACTGAACCAAGATTGAGAGTCGCAGACGTCTACTTATGTCTGCGGGACTGCCAAGCCCCCTAGGTCACCGAGAGCTTACCCTTATGATACTTTTTTTGATCATTTGATCTATCAGGAATGGCAGCACCCTCAGCATTCCTTCACCATGCCTAAGCGTTTCGCTATCTGGTATCCCTTTGAGGACAGTTTTACAAAAAAGTGGGCGTCCCCTTCGGTGGACCCACCGGTGTCGCGACTGAACAAGGCGACAACTTTTCCCTTGGAGGGGTCGCCGTCATTTAAGGATCCTGCTGATAGGAGGACAGAGGCAGTGTCTAAGGCACTTTTCATTTTGGCTGGTTCGGCCTTGCGACCGGCCCTAGCGTCTGCCATGGCGGCGCAATATCTATCTGCATGCACGGCGGAGCTGCAGAATGATCTGGACTTCTGCAGAACGCTTGAAGCGTCGCAGAAAGCAGATCATGTGTTTCATGGTATAAAATACCTGTGTGATGCAGCCCTAGACCTGCTCCCTATGTTGTCCAAAATATCTGTTTTTGCAGTCATTATCAGACGGGTCCTCTGGTTGCGTTTGTGTTTGGGTGACTACGCTTCCAAAAAAGGTTTATAGGACCTCCCCTTTCAGGGTGGCCGTCTATCTGGGCCCCAGTTGGACGAGATCATTAAGGATTTCACGGGCGGGAAGAGTACCTTTCTTCTGGAGCCCAGGCGGCGAGAATTTCGCCGCAAGCAGGGACCCGTCTCTTCGGTCTGGGTCTGATTCTGGACACGGAGTAGGCGAAGGTGTTCTTACCCCCAGCCAAACTGCAGTCCCTGCAATCAGCAGTGTGAACCTTACTGTCTCGCCAGCAGTCATCATTACGGTTCTGTATGCGGGTTCTGGGGCTCATGGTGTTGGCTTTTGAGGCGGTACCTTACGCTCAGAGCCACACTCGACTACTTCAGTGAGCAATTCTGGCTCGTGGGACAGATCCCCACTGTCTCTGGACCAGTTGGTCACCTTGAATCGTCAGACCAGGGTTTCCTTGGCCTGGTGACTTCGGGCACCAGCTTTGACGAGGGGAAAATCGTTTCTTCCCCTGACATGGTCAATAGTCACAACGGACTCCAGCCTGTTGGGCCTAGGGGGCGTCCTGGGATCTCTCTCGACCCAGGGTCATTGGTCGGTGCAAGAGTCTCGCCTTCCGATCAATGTGCTGGAGCTAAGAGCGATCAGACTCTGTCTATCCCGCTGGACGGCGAGGCTACAAGGGCTCCCGATTCGGGTTCAGTCGGACAATTCCACAGCGATGGAGTATGTGAACCATCAGGGTAGACCGAGAAGTGAGGCAGCAGCTGCGGAGGCAGCTCTCATTCTGCGTTGGGCAGAACTGCACGTTCCGGCAATCTCCGCCATCTACATTCCAGGCGTAGAAAATTGGCAGGCGGACTTCCTCAGTCGCCAGAGGCTGGATCAGGGGGAATGGTCCCTCCATCCAGAAGTGTTCAGCCAGAATTGCCACAAGTGGGGCATGCCAGACGTGGACCTCATGGCGTCACGGTTCAACCACAAAGTGAAGTCCTTTGTGTACAGGACAAGAGACCCGTTGGCAGTGGCCACAGATGCACTCGTGGCACCTTGGGGTCGGTATCATCTTCTGTATGCCTATCCTCCCATTAAACTTCTCCCACGCCTACTGCGCAGGGTGGGAGCGGAGGGAATTCCGATGATACTGGTGGCTCTGGACTGGCCTCGGCATCCGTGGTACGCCGATGTAGTAAGAATGGTGGCAGACGCCCCCTGGCGTCTCCCGCTGCGAGACGATCTGCTGTCTCAGGGACCCATATTGCACCCTGCTTTACACTCGCTGGCTTTGACGGCCTGGCTATTGAATCCCAGGTGCTGAGGGACAGGGGTGTCGATGACTCAGTGGTCCCTACCATGCTGAAGGCGCGCAAGTGTACTTCGCGCAAAATTTATCATCGCACCTGGAAGGCCTATATTGCCTGGTGTGAGGCGGAGGGTTGGAACCCTCCCTCCTATGTGGTGTCCAGGGTCCTGACTTTTTTACAACAGGGCCTAAATAAAAAATTGGCCTTGAGTACTCTCAAGGGCCAGATATCGGCCTTGGTGATTCTTTTCCAACGCCCTTTGGCGTCGCATTACTTGATTCGTACTCTTGTACAAGGTGTACGCCATGTGGTTCCTCAGGTGCGGTCACCTATGGCACCATGGGATTTGAATTTGGTGCTTTCAGTACTTCAAAAGCCACCATATGAGAAGATCAGGGATATTCCCTTACAGTTGTTGTCACAGAAAGTAGCTTTCTCGGTGGCCATTACATCCGCTAGGCGGGTGTCTGAGTTGGCTCCGTTGTCCTGCAGATCTCCTTATTTGGTCCTGCACAGGGACAAGGTGGTCTTGCGCCTGTCCCCTTCTTTTTTACCGAAGGTGGTTTCTTCTTTTCATATTAACGAAGATATTGTTCTTCCTTCGTTGTGTCCGTGCCCTTCACATCCTAAGGAGATTGAGTTACATTCCTTGGATGTCGTATGGGCTTTGCAGGTTTATTTGGCGGCTACAGACTCTTTTCGGAGGTCTGACGTGTTGTTTGTTCTGACGGATGGTCCACGCAAAGGTTTGGCGGCCTCGTCGGCTACTGTCTCTCGTTGGATTAGGCAGACCGTGACTCATGCGTATTCTGTTCGGGGCAAAGTGCCTCCTTTTCCAGTCATGGCTCATTCTACCAGGGCTGTTAGCACTTCCTGGGCTTTTCGACACCAGGCCTCGTGTCACAGGTGTGCAAGGTGACTACTTGGGCCTCAGTGCACACGTTTACTAAGTTTTATAAAGTTGATGTGTCCGCATCTTCGGATGCTGCTTTTGGCCATAAAGTTTTACAGGCGGCAGTGTAGGCGCACCTGGCGCCTCTTCAGAGGTTCTGTCGGGTACAGTTGTTGTCGTTTGCCCACCCCTCTTAATGACACAGCTTTGGGACATCCCCACATGTCAATGGAGAGCTGCGTTTGTCAGTGGACGTAGGAGAAAAAGGGATTTTATTAAAACTTACCGTAAAATCCTTTTCTCTGAGTTCACTGACAGATGCAGCACCGGCCCCTCTGCGTTTTTTTCGGTACGGCTTGTTACGAACTGATGTACTGAGCAGAGTAGGGGGATTATATGGGAAGAGAGGACAGCCCCCTGGGAGGGGCCAGCTTGCTTTCTTCTTTGCCTAGGTAACTCCTAATAGGATCTGCATATAACCCCACATGTCAATGGAGAGCTGCGTCTATCAGTGAACTCAGAGAAAAGGATTTTACGGTAAGTTTTAATAAAATCCCTTTTTTTTGCTATAAAATTACTAAGAACCCCCAAACATTATATATATTTTTTTCTAACACCCTAGAGAATAAAATGGCGGCCATTGCAAAACTTTATGTCACACCATATTTGCGCAGCGGTCTTACAAGCGTGTTTTTTGAGTTAAAAAATAAGACAACAGTAAAGTTAGACCAATTTTTTTCCATATTGTCAAAGATAATGTTACGCCGAGTAAAAGATACCCAACATGTCATGCTTCAAAATTGCGTCCGTTCGCAGAATGGCGACAAACTTTGCAACATAAAAATCTCCATTGGCGACATTTAGAAAATTCTACAGGTTAGCATTTTTGAGTTACAGAGGAGCTCTAGTGCTAGAATTGTTGCTCTCACTCTATTGATCGTGGCGATATCTCACATGTGTGGTTTGCACACCGTTTTCATATGTGGGCGGGACTTACGTATGCGTTCGCTTCTGCGCGTGAGCTCGCAAGGACGGTGCGCTTTAAATTTTTTTTTTTTCTTAATTATTTATTTTGCTTTTTATTTTTTATTTTTACTCTGTAATTTTTTTTAAAAAAATGTTGATCACTTTTATTCCTATTACAAGAAATGTAAACATTCCTTGTAATAGAAAAAAGCATGCCAGGACCTCCCAAATATGAGATCGGGGGTCAAAAAGACCTCCGATCTCATATTTACACTTAAATGCAAAAAAAAAAAAAAATTACATCTCAAAAAAAAAAAATGTCCCCTTTAACCAGCCCCGGAAGGATTTCACACTTTAGGACCAGAGCCCTTTTTGCAATTCGGCGATGTGTCGCTTTAACTGACAATTGCGCGGTCGTGCGGCATTGTACCGTAACAAAATTTGCGTCCTTTTTTTGCCACAATTAGAGCTTTCTTTTGGTGGTATTTGATCACTGCTGCGTCATTTCTGATCGCCGCTATAAACAAAAGAAGAGCGACAATTTAGCAAAAAAAAAAAACAAATTTCTTACTTTTTGCTAAAATACAAATCCAAAAAAAAAATATAAAAAAACATTTTTTTCAACGGTTTTGGCCTATTTTATATTCTTCCTCATATTTGTGATTAAAAAAATCACAATCGGCGTTTATTGATTGGTTTGCGCAAAAGTTGCCGCGTTTACGGATGATGAGAATTAATTTCTGGGGTTTTTATTTTTTATTTTTTAGTAATGGCGGCGATCTGCGATTTTTAGCGGTACTGCCATATTGGGACGGACATGTCAGACCATTTTGACACTTTTTTTGGACCATTGGCAGTTATACAGCGATCAGTGCTATAAAAATGCACTGATTACTGTGTAAATGCCATTGGCAGTGAAGGGGTTAACCTGCAGGGGGCACTCTAAGGGTTAACTGTGTTCCCTGGGTGTGTTCTAACTGTGTGTGGGCTGCCCTAGCAGGGGAAGGGGAGCGATCACAGCTTCCATATAGAGGAAGGCTGTGATCACAGCCCTTCCCCATCTCACAGAATGGAGATCCGTGTTTACATTCACGGACCTCCGTTCTTTCACTCTGGGGGGGGCATCGCGGGTAGCCGGCGGAGATCGAGTCCGCCGCACCCGCTCCCTGGCCCCCCCCCGGACATAGTGAGCGCGCTCACAGTGCTCGATCTCGCAGCCGCCGTCATATGATCGTCATATATCGTTTTGCGATATCGAACCACCTTGTCGCCCTCAACCTGCGGTTGGCGGTCGGCAAGTGGTTAACATCATTGGGCGGAAGTGACTTGTGACGTCACTTCCGCCCAGCCATTTTATGGAGCCGCTCACTCGGCTCACGGACACTGGGGGGGGTGGTGGTCGCGATCATCTCCGCCGCTGCCGGCGGGTCCAGTAAGCGGCGGAGATGACCGTAAAGAGGCGGGAGGGGGGAGGCACCTCTCCCGCCACTGATAAAAGTGATCACGCGGCGAATCCGCCGCTAAGACCACTTTTATCAGACGCAGAATCGCCTGCAGAAAAAAATATACCGGGGTCATGGTAGCTATCTGCTACCATAACAACGGTATTCCACTTCAAACTGCCGCCATCAAATGACTGCGGGCGGTCCAGAAGTGGGTTAGTGTGTCATTGCTCTCATCTTCACTTTTCGCATTTGTGTGATGTTTGTCAATTGATAGTATTCCCAAGTAGGTTGCAAAACTCTTTAAAAAAATTCTAAAGAATATGGGTATCAAATTGAGATTCAACCCAACGTATGCAGATTTGTTAGTGCCTGAATATCTACAAATGCTGTCCATTGCTAGGTAAATCATTGCACTGCTTTTAAGAAAGCCAAGGTGTATTTTTTTTATTAGGAAGGACATTTATCAAGCATATTAGAATCAAATTTAGCTGCCTCTCAGAAAGTCTGTGCAACATTTTTCATTTATTTTTATTTTTTTACACCCCGCTGCCTGTAATCCTGGGTAGCCAACTGCAACAGATTTTTACAGGCCTGTGACAGATTTCCCACTGGAAATGAGACACATTTTCACCCAAAACAGATGCATAATTAAGAATGGTGGTGGGGGGTGTAGGGTTTAATTTTTTTGCAGTGCTACTTTAGAGCAAAATATATATTTATGAATGAAGCTGCCTAATTATCATAAATCTGTCTCAAATCTACTGTATGTCGCTGCTCCTGTGCATCACAGTTGATCAATGTATATTATTTCCAAAGATATGTAAAAAATATATAAAATACAGTACCTGTAGAATCATGAAAGAAATGTGTGGGTACTGCGCTTAGGATGAAGAATCAAACAAAGCCTGCTGCCGCCCAAAGGAATTACTCCTTATTGGAAGGGGTAACTTGGATGCAGAAATTGGATATGGTTGGGCTAGGCGCTACTTTATGGAGAAGAATGAATTATAAAACCTTTAAAATAAAGGATTCAGGTGTCCTTTAGTGGTGCACAATGATGGTGCAGTAAACGCTATGTGTATCCACAGCAATAAGGTAATCAATAAAATTATTCAACCAGCTCTGTGTCCTGTGTATTATTATAAAACATATGAAGAATGTACCAATGTATGTTTCTCTTAATATAAGTGCAATGGTTTCTCAAACTCGTGCAATAAATGAATAAAATATAGAGGCTGATATATATAGACTAAAAACTCATAAAGAATACCAAAATAGCAGATACTAATAAAAATCATTCATAAATAGTAAATTAACTACTAAATAATCTCTTAGCATTGATACAAAAAGTGCACTGTGCTCAATATGCTAGTGAAGTCTCTTGTTAGTACAAGTTAATATCCCAATCTGGCTAGTTGCAGTTTCTATTTAGGTAGAGTAGATAACAAGTCCTTTATAACTGTGTTGCAGGTGCAGGACGTATGTGGGTCACTCGTGCTCCCCCAGGTGTACCCCACTTACCAAATGGCATCACCCCTGCAGGGGTAAAACGCCTACACACCTTTCTGGTAGTGCCTAATGGATCCTTGGGGTGCCGGGGTAGGTGATTATAGGGATCCTATGATGGTTCAGATGTCCTTAGTGCCGTGATGGGTGTCCATATGTAGAGGGGAAGAAATAAGGAATGCCCATATTGTGTACCATTTAAAACCCATGTCTTTATTTTGCCAAGATTCCAGACATAAAACATCAAGGGTACATGCTACAGCTCTTAAACCAAGCCCTCTTGCATTAAAAGACCAGTGTGTGTATCGCCGTCTCTTTCCAGGGCTAAACCCTGGCTGTTGAGCAAGTCCCTGTGTGCTTCCTGGGGAGGATAGCGTGCGTTCCACCTGCCGCTCCTCCAAAGCCGGACGAGACATCTGGTTTTTGCGGAGCCAGATTCACGCACTTGCTTACGTCACGTCCGGTTTTGGAGGAGCTTTTAAAACTATCCTTACTCCCCGCAGCCACCACCGATTGTGGGAGAGAGTTCCACATCCTTATTGCCTGACAGTGAACAAACCCCTGCACAGTTTAAGGTTAAACCTCTTCTCCAATCTCATTGTGTGGCCCTGTGTCCTCTTACACTCCCTGGGGCTGAATTGCTTTTTTTTCTATGCTGGGATCCCCATTGAGGTATTTGTAGATCGCTATCATGTCCCCCCTCAAGCATCGCTTCTCCAGTGAGAATAAATTTAGCGTTTGCAGTAGGGTTGTCCCGATACCAATACTAGTATCAGTATCGGCAAATGCTCTTGATGCCTGTTCTGATACCTGGACACTCTGGAATGACCGGAGGAGGGGGGCTTAGTAGCACATAGGGGAGGATACAGGGACACTCAAGGATGATCGGTGCGGCGGTGGGGGAAATTACAATCACCAATCTCCCCTCCGCGGCATTCAGCTGCTTTATTGAAAGCCGCACAGGGAGCGTGTCCCTGTATCCTCCTCTGTGTCCTCCTCTGTGCACTCCGCCCCCCTCCTCCTCCAGTCCCCTGTGTCCAACTCTGTGTTCTCCTCCAGTCCACCCCCTCCGGTCCCGATCTGTCCTTCTGCAGTCCCTCCCTCCCCTCCGATCCCCTCTGTCCTCCTCCAGCCCCTCCCCCCTCCCTTCCGATCCCCTCTGTCCTCCTCCTGTCCCCCCCTCCCCTCTGTCCTCCTCTGGTTCTCCATTTGTCCTGGGATTATTCAGGATGGAGAGCGGAGGAATAAGCCGGTAAATCTGTCATTTACCGGCTCCTTCCTTTTCTGAATGGACAGAGTCATTGACTCTGTTCATTCATAACTGAGCATTGTAAACTGTGCTTACGATGCCTCAGTATATGAATGGAGAGGAGTTGCTGTCTCCTCTTCATTCACCTTCAGTGCAGCTGAGTCTGCTGAGGAAGGGACTGGGGAATCTCTATCCTCGGCCCCCTTTTCTCTGTCTCAAAGGGGAGATGTTGGGGGTCTGTTCACCAAAGCCCCCCAACAGGGTTGATTAAAAAAAAAATTATAAAATTTTTTTTTTTAAAAGTAAAATTGTAAAATAATTAAAAATAAAATAAAAAAAAACATGGCATCACATCGGCCACTACCCCCCCCCCCCCCCAAAAAAAAAACAAAGCATTGTAAAAAAAATATACATTTTAAAAAATAATTTACAAAATGAATTGTAAAAAATAAAATTGTGAAAAAATTAAAGACTACTGACAGTCCACGCCTCATCAGCGCCACCTATCAATGCCCATCAGTGCTGCATATTAGTGCCACTGTCACATGACATTAAAAAAAAGGATCAGTAATTGGTATCGGCGAGTACTTGAAAAAAAGTATTGGTAATTGTACTCAGTCTTAAAAAAGTGGTATCGGGACAACCCTAGTTTGCAGTCTTTCCCCGTAATTGAGCTCCTCCAGTCCTCTTATTAGTTTAGTTGCCCTTCTTTGGACTCTCTCCATCTCCAGCATATCCCTTCTGAGGACTGGTGATCAGAACCGGACAGAATACTACAGATATGGCCTAACCAGTGTTTTATAAAGTGGCCGAATTATAGTTTTATCCCTGGAGTATATCCCTTTTTTATGCATGCTAATATTCTGCCTACTTTGGTAGCTGCAGCATGATATTGCATGCTATTGCTCAATCTGTCATCTATTAGGACCCCTAGATCCTTCTCCATCCTTGATTCTCCCAAAAGGTTTTCCATCTAGTGAGTAGTTTACATTTGTGTTTTTTGTCCCCAAGTGCATTACTTTACATTTCTCCACATTAAACCTCATTTGTCATTTGTCTGCCCACTCCATTATTTTATTCAGGTCATTTTGTACAATTTCTTTGTCCTGATGTGAGTTTATTGCTCTGCTTATCTTTGTGTTATCCACAGAAACTGAGACTGAGCTATTTATCCCATAATCTATATCATTAATAAATTAATTGAATAAAATTGGTCCCAAGACAGAGCCTTGGGGTACTCCACTCACCACTCCAGACCATTCTGAGTACATGTTATTTATTACCACCCGTTGGACACATCCCTGTAACCAGTTT
This sequence comes from Glandirana rugosa, assembly GCA_018402905.1. Classification (NCBI taxonomy): domain Eukaryota; kingdom Metazoa; phylum Chordata; class Amphibia; order Anura; family Ranidae; genus Glandirana; species Glandirana rugosa. The sequence goes on along the minus strand of BLSH010448470.1, from coordinate 263,882 downwards.
TTTACCCAAGCACAAACCTTATGGTCCATTCCTGTAGATCGCAGCTTATGAATTAAGCATTTATGGGGGACTGTATTAAATGCTTTTGCAAAGTCCAGGTACACCACATCCACAGGCCTCCCCCTATCTAGATGGCACACCACATCCACAGCCCCCCCTATCTAGATGACATTTAAAAAGGATTCACATCCATCCGTGACTCATGCAGAGGTTAAAGTGAAACTAAAGGCAACATTTTTTTTAAAATTTTGCATAGAGTGGAGATGGATTAAAACACCTATCAAGTTTTTATTGCTGTCTGTATCCCCATTAGTGAGATTCACCCTTGCTATTTGTCCCATTTACCATCGTTGAGGGTGAAAGTAAAAGGTATCAGTAGGACCACCCATGTCAAAAAAATCTCCAGGGATAACCTAAATAGTTTTTTGACAGATACCATCAAATATCTGTTCACTACTGCCCATTCAAGAGATTCAATTAGAAGTTTGGTAGAACACATGTATACTGTAAGCATGGTCCAAGTGCACTGAGCAGAGTAAAATAGAAAGCAGTTTTACTTATGTGATCCTCCACTCCTCTGCAAGATTGTGCTTCCTTCTGCTCCACCAGCAGACTGATCCTTGGCATTCTCACATCCAATGCAGGGCTTTGCATTGGTCTTGATGAAGTCAGAAGGCATTTGATTGCTGGAGATAGGGGAGAAGTATCTGTGTCTTGCAGCACAGAGGGGCTTTCAGGAGCATCAGGTAAGTAAAATTTATTTTCCCTGTCCCCTACATGTGAATGAAAATGTAACCCTTGCTGTATGGGGGGGGGGGGGGGGGTGAGCCCCACTGCAAGAGAGAATTTTCACTTTCCCCTAAGTTCAGTTTTAAGTAGTTTAAGCATCATGCACATTGATGTTTCGCCACTCTATGTTTGCGGGCATATTTCTGCATCTGGGAGAGACAGCTGAAGCATACATCCACCCAAAGTAATAAAAGGTGGATGCGTTATGTGCTTGCATAAACTGATGCACGGGTATAAATCCCTGAAAATGGCTTTTGTTTGTCCAGGGTTTTACGCCAGTACATGTGCCCAAGTTTATGCAAGCACGCTATATACCCGTGTACAGCATATGTATAGACCCATGTATAACTATGGGTGGCTATGCGCAGCAGCTGTCTCTGCCGGGTGCCAATTACGTCAGATGCGTGAAAGTGTCCATGTGCATGAGTGTTTTGCTTGCATCTATCTAGCAAGGTTACTTTGTGGTATAAGCAAGGAAGCTCAGACCTCTGCAGTGTACAAATGTGCTTTTACTGAACAAAAATGCTGTACATTACAAAACAGTTACACAATTAGGAATACAGATCAAGACTGACAGATATCTATAGCAAATTAACAGCCTAGCAAACAAGCAGAAACAATGGTCTGTAACAGTAGAAATACACTTAAGTTACTTAGCTCCAGTTTCTGTGTTCGTGATCTCAGTTCACAACGATTCTTAGATAGTACACTGCTCTAGGCAGCAATTCCCATAATTACAACTTCTGCTCTCCAGTATACAGGTGCAGGCTCTGCGAAGATACCAAGAAGCAGGAAAAAAGCTGGATGGGCGCACTCCATATAACACCTTTATTGCAGAATCATAAAATCCATAAAGTCATGAACAGTGTGGGAACACAAGGTACAAAAGCTAGCGCGTTTCACGCCACAGATGGGCGCTTAGTCATAGCTTAGTCAGCTATGACTAAGTGCCCATCTGTGGCGTGAAAAGCGTTAGCTTTAGTACCCTGCTTTAGTACCCTGTGTTCCCACACTGTTCATGACTTTATGGATTTTATAATTCTGCAATAAAGGGGTTATATGTAATGAGGCCGTCCGGCTTTTTTCCTGCTTCTTGGTCACAACGATTCTTCTGGAGATCAGGCACCTTCTTGTTGACAACCACTTTAACCTACAGGTAAGCCTACAATAAGGCTTACCCTGCATATCTCCCAAACCTGCACGGTTCAGGAGATATGCAGTGTGCTGCACGTCATTCCGGCACATGCGCAGTGAAGAAACGACCCCCGTGCCGTTTCTCCACTGACCCTGTAGCGTGACTGGCGGCTCCCGCGCGCATGCGCGGGAGTCATGTCATGCGCATCCGGCCAGTCACAGCGCGGCCCCGGAAGGAAGAGGCTGAAGATGGACGCAGCCTGCACAGGGGACATCGCTGGACATCGCAGGCATCAAGACTCACTGCACTTGGCGCACATGGGACTACACACGTCTGATGGTTGATCCAAGATATATGCTTTCTTTTGTCCTACTTTGGTAGGATGTATACACTGCGTTGTCCTCTCCTTGAGTTGGATTCAGTTAGGAACACTCCTTGTGGCTACTTCCCTCTATGTTGACACCATAGGCCCGGTGGCACACCGGCACCTGGCTTCTTCACTTAACCTCCTCCATCTGTGCTTCCCATTTTTGATTTGTTCATTCAACTGCAAGCTCAGTCAGCCTTCGCCCTCAGAAATACGGGTGTTTCCCATGCCAATTTTTCATTGGCTACAGTCTCTCCTAATCACTAATCTGCTGTGACTTCCTGACATTACTACCAATGAGAGATTTATGACCTCTAGATTTGGCGTATATTCCTTACGTTTGAAATTATTTGCAACCTGACTGCTTGTGAAGATCCCCTAAACACCTTGTATAACATCTAAGGATCTGTTTTTAATATTTCGACCACTCACCCCTGAGGAAGATCTCTGATCAAATATCATTGAAACACATTGGGTCTTTATCTGCCACCGAAGGCAGATCTAGTGGTCTTCTTTCAAGCCTTTTTGACTATTCCCCTACATATTTGCTTTTGCTTATTGTTATATGTCATAATCATAATTATTCCATTTTTGCCCATGTCTTTGATGTGAACCATCACTCCTTTGGGTGATTGTCTTTTTGCTCTGCTCTTTTTAAATGTATCAATAAATATCATTTTTTATATATGTTACCTTTGGTCTCCTCATACAAAGTCCCAAGGGGGGTTTCTCTTGTGCTTCTACAGGCTTTGTTTGCAGGTAAGTGGCACATAATGGGCTACTATGCGATGCACAGTAGCCCATTATGCTTCTAATTTATAGGGGACCTGTAGAGGAAGTAAACCCCATCTGAGTTTACTTCCTCTTTAATTAGAGATGCACTCTCAAATTCTACCTCAAGATGGCACTCTGGTATAATATATGCAATAGGTAATATATTAACCTGTTTACTGTAGCTATAGAGACAATGGACTCCTACAACTGTCAACTGCATAGAACAATGGTATCCAGGTTCCCATTGTATTCAACAGCATTTGTTTGAGGAACATCCTCAAACAAACTCAAACATAAATCTGATTATCTGTTTCTATGACCAGCTGTTAAACAGACTGTCCCATGTAATGTTATGTCTGATTAATATAAAAAAACATATTGTTTAACAAACATAACACATTCCGCCCTTGAGTTTTTTTCTCAGACTACACACAGAAAATCTCTTCATTACTAAACCCATTCTAAACATTAATTTTCCTTGAATGCAACCCCTCCCTTATTTCTGTCACTGAGAAGGTATTTTAGTCTTTGGCTAAATGTTCATTAGAAAGTGAATTCTAAAGTTCTGTAGAAACAAGTCCAGGCTTGTAATACATAAAAGGTCTTGCTCTCCACAGCTCTTGCGTTCTTTCATCATTCTGTCCATCATGTAACCACTTTTCTCTGGTCTTCCTATGGATCAAATCGGAGACAGCCTGTGGAGTGGAAAACAAAGCAGATTATCTGTTCCTTCTAATAATACATAAACAGTAGACCTCGACCCTTCAGCTACAGTCGCTCCTCTAACTAGCTTCTTGCCTAGGTCTCTGACCAATACTTTGCTACCTGCATGTATCCACTTCTGACCCTCCCAAAGAACATCAATAGGGCGGAGAGGAAATATACTGATATTTCCCAGTAGATCACTACTGTTTATTTTGGAAGGTTTATAACATCCTTGCTTTCCACTCTTGCTGAGAAGTATCCACTAACCAATCAGAGTCCCAGCCACTATCCTGAAGCTCATCTGCTAATGCAAATATAACTTCAAACCTTCCTGCCAGATTCCATCTCATTCCTAGGTAGGCTTCAGCTTCAGATACGTTACTCTTGGCTTCTATGTCACGGTAAGCATTCAAATGGTACCTGTTAAGCCCTGTTCTTTCAGGAACTATATGTAAATACTAAACTCTGCACTCCAGCTGTAGAACCTGCACCCCACCATCCTCTCATATGGTGTGCTTTTGGCTATTGGCCTAGAATTTAAGAACATGACTGCCTGTGTGAGGACCCGATCCCACCCCCTTAATGTATGCGTGGGTGTAAGCTTGCGTATATGGTCCTTCAATAGCTCGTTGTATCTTTCAATCAAACCAGCTGCCTATGGATGGTATGGGATGTGGCACAACCAGTACAATCCAGAGTCTTTGGCCCATTGCTGCACTGTTGATCCAGTGAAGTGTGAGCCATTATCACTTTGGACTTGTTTGGGACAACCATAAACAATGACAAGTTTCTGGAGCACTTGAAGCTTTGCGGCTTGATCTGCACATTTGCACGGATGAACAAGCAAAAGTCCTGAATAGGTGTCCACTGCAGTGCAACAGTATCTTGGTCCATTGTTTCCCTGGGGCAGGGGACCGATGAAGTCAATCTGCCAGATCTCTGCAGGCCTCTCTCCCCTCTTAATCGACCCAGTGAAGTACTTTTGCAATGGCCATTGTCGCACTTCTCCACATACTGTACAGTTCCCTATTTCAGTCTTTATCATGTCCATGGATATAGGCAATCCTCTCTGCTGTGCCCATTCATATGTTGCTTTCTACCCTAAATGTCCAGATTGCTTGTGGGCCCAGTTCATCAAGACAGGGTCAATTGCCACAACTGCTTTCACTTTGGCAATTATATCTACCACTCTGTTATAGTTCTCAAAGTCTGGGACCAAGGACACATGTGGAAAGAAGGATTCTCATGAAGAGTCATCACTACAGATTTCAACTCTGCATACTGACTGGACCATGCAATTCCATTATCTTGCAGGACTGTGTCTGTACTTGGGTTGTAGACTGCTGATGTCCATTTACATCCAAACAAGGTAACTATGGCTGAACCATCAGTGAACCATGCTGACTCCTTCATGTCTTCTGACAGAGACTCAAAGGATGAAGCCTTTTGAATGAAGGATGGCTGCAGCACAGGAATTTCTTCTTCTGCCTGGGTGCTGGTAAAAGTAACAAGCCCTGCCAACTGTTTTAAAATGCCTCTGACATCCCCATCTGCAATACCCCCTCTTTCTTGAAGGTACCACTTCCATTTCATCAGTGTCTGGTTCTGGGCTACAGCTGCCCTAGTGGTCTGTGCATTATCTCTCACCCATCCTGCTATTGGCAATTCAGTATGAATGATAACTGTGTCCTTTCCTGTAATGGTCTCTACATGTTGAAGTGCTACAAACAAACAGGTACTTTTCTAGGGGCGTGTATCTCTTCTGTGCCCCTGTCAGTTGTTTGGACCAAAATCCAATGGGTATTGCTCTATGTCCTTTCTTTTGATTTGGCTGCCACAGACTCCAAGATATGGTACCATCCTGCTCCACTACATTCGGCTGAAATGGTACTCCTTGTCTCACGTGTCCTAATCCCTGATGCTGCAAAATGTTTTTTTTTAGCAGCAAGGAATGCGGTCCCCTGCTCTGAACCCTATGAGAACTCCTTTCCTTGTATATAAGCCTCAGAATTAGTCCAAGATGTGGGACGAACGATCTCCAGAATCCCACAACTCCAATGAACTTCTGTGCCTCCTTTTTGGTAGTAAGGGACAACAGCGCCTGGATAGTTTACACAACTGTCTCTGGAATTTTCCTCTGTGGCCCGGTCCACATCATTCCTAGGAACTTCACCTCAGTGGCAGGTCCTTAGACTTTGTCTCTGTTTATAGCCCACCCTCTGTTCTCCACGTGCTGCATCAGCAGGTGCAGTGCTTCAGTTTCATCTTCTTTTGTTCCAGAGATCATGATGCCATCAATGTAGTGAAACACAGCGACTTTCAAATTCAGGGTACTTAAATCTCGGCCAATCAGTCCATGACAAATTGTTGGAGAATGAAGATAGTCTTGCGGAAGGACAGTAAAAGTGTACTGGCCGCTTTCCCACACAAAGGAAAATTGGTCCTGACACTCTGAGTTTATCAAAATCAAAAAGAAAGCATATCTCCTCATCCTCACTATCATTTGAGGAGAGCACATCCTCACAATCCCAATTTTGGGATGTGACAATGACACATACCCTGGTTTTACTAACAGGTTTATGGCCCTTCCTTTTTCTTAAGGCATTAATTGATTTGGTAAATTTTGCTCCATCAGACAATCCATTAAGAGTGAGTCAACACAGCGGCACCTTCCAAAAGTCTAAGGATGAAGGAATATCTGTAATGCTTCTATTCTGCAAAATGGAAAGTCTGATGGCTAAAGAAATCAGGTTCTTTTGGGACGTAAAGACTCTTACGGAATATGTTTCATTAACCACTTACCAACCAGAAGGTTTTCCAGCTTTAGGACCAGAGCACTTTTTGCGATTCGGCACTGCGTCGCTTTAACTGACAATTGCGTGGTCGTGCAACGTTGCACCCAAACAAAATTTGCGTCCTTTTTTTCCCACAAATAGTGGTGGTATTTGATCGCCTCTGCGTCATTTCTGTTCGCTGCTATAAACAAAAGAAGAGCGACCATTTTGCAAAAAAACCCAAATTTCTTACTTTTTGCTAAAATTCAAATCCAAAAAAAATATAAAACATTTTTTTCACAGTTTTTGGCCGATTTATATAATTCCTCATATTTGTGATAAAAAAATCGCAATCTGCGTTTATTGATTGGTTTGCGCAAAAGTGGCCGCGTTTACGGATGGTGAGAATTCATTTCTGGGGTTTTTATTTTTTTTTTACTAGTAATTGTGGCGATCTGCGATTTTTAGCGGTAATGCGATATTTCAGCGGACATGTCAGACATTTTTGACACTTTTTTGGGACCAATGACATTTATTCAGCGATCAGAAATTTAAATGTCCACTGATTACTGTATAAATGTCATTGGCAGTGAAGGGGTTAACCTGCAGGGGGAGAGCTAGGGGTTAACTGTGTTCCCTGGGTGTGTTCTTACTGTGGGGGGGTTGGGCTACCATGGGCATGAGAGATCTAACTGATCCCAGTGACAGGGATCAGTAGATCTCTCATGCCCCTACTAACAGAGCGGGGAACCGCCGTGTTTACATCGGCGGTTCCCCGTTCTTTCCCTGTGGCCACTCATCGCGGCTCGCCGGAGGACATCGGGTCCGCCCGAGCCGCGGGCACACTCCTCAGGAGTGCGGCGGGTGCGCGTGCGCCCCTAGTGGCTGATTGCAGATCGCCGTCTATTTACGGCGATTCGTGCTCAGCATACCGACTGTCGCCGTGAAAATGCGGCGCACGGTCGGGAACTGGTTAAGCCAAATTCCCAGAGGTTTGAGGATAAAAAAATGTCCTACCTTTGACTTGTTTGAAGAAACATACAAAAAGAAATGGATGAACGTTCTGTCCGAGTGTTTTCTAAAGCTAATGGGAATTATAATTGAGTCACGCACCAAAGAACTTGAGAAACTACAGGGAGATATAAGTGACATACAAAAAAATCTGACTCCGCTACAGCACCATGAGGAGTTTTCTCATTTGGATGAGTGCCTTAGTAAGAGACTCAATAAATTGGAAAAAGATATTATCACTGGCAAAGGCGATTAAAATGGCCAGAGATCATTTGGATTATGACACCAACAATGTGTACATATGGAAAAAGCCCACATTTCCATCTGCCCCCGCAATAGATTTTTCAAAAAACGAGTACGTTTCTCAGATACGAGGAATGAACAAGGCAATGACACCATGGCTGCCACGGCTTCAGATTCCTCTCCAGAGACATCAAGTTGGCTGATTGGAGGAAATAACACTCACCATCAGGGTTTAAACAAGAGCTTCTGAGAATCAGACAAAAAGAAGAAAACCAACACAAAAAAACAAGGAGAGGGGGCAAAAGATTCAGGAGAAGGAAACAATCCGCGCTACCAATTGCAGGATCGGCCCCAGAAATAGAACACAATGTTATTAACATTTCTTCAGGAACTTTTAAGGAATCGGAGGCATCTCTACTCTCCAAGGGACTTAATTTCTGCCCTAACCTGCACTTTGATTCATCTGGTACCATTTTGGACGTTAATAAATTTGTTAGAGCATTAACCCTTAAAAAGCATTATTTTAATACTGAAGTGATTACCAATGAATCAGATCAGGATCCAGCTACCGTGACGGGTGAGTCAATCTCCTCTCCATTAAAGTTTTTTGATTTATGTGCATTGCATGATCTGGAGGATCTGGAAATCCAATCCTATCTCCCCAGAGCAGTTTTCAGTGTGCACTGCTATACCTTTTGAATTAAGGTCCAATTTTTACCCCATAAAATCTCGGGGAAACGATATGGATACCTTTCAGAAAATGGTGGAACGGGACTTGACTCACCTCTCATGTAAATCCCTAGGAGCCCTCACTCCCGACAATATTACGGCCATAGAAAAGGAATCCCTTGCTACACTCATGAAAGACTATGGAAATGAGGCTATACGTCAGCTCTCTGATGACATCACCTATCTAAAATTGAAAAAAGATCCCACACCTACATACAAAAAAGAATTAGCAGGTTTGCTAGATAGAGCAGTCAGAGTAGGTATCTTTTCTAATGATGAAAAAGATATGTTCATCCGATAAATCTTATTTTCCACCATTTGCCAAAAGTCCAAAAAGGGTTAAATCCAGTTCAAGGCAGACCTATAGTAGCTGGTATAGGGTCCCTTAACGAACGCCTGGGACAGTGGGTTGACCACCAGCTGCAGCCCCTTGTTTCAGATCTCCCGGGGTTCCTGAGGGACACTAAACAATTGTTGTCTGATGTACAGGATATATCTTGGAGCCAGGGTTACAGATGGGTCACATGTGATGTGACAAGTCTGTATTCCTCGATTCCACATTCCCAAGGCTTAGAAGCAATGGCTTACTATTTAAAATACCATAGTAATTACTCCTTGGTGCATCATGAGTGTATCCTGTTAAGCTTGGAGTATATATTAACCCATAATTATTTTATGTTAGATGGGGACTTCTACCTCCAGAAGTATGCGACCTCTATGGGGGCCCTAGCAAATCTATACATGGGTTGGTAGGAGAGGTCCCGCATCTTTGAAGCTAGTTGTCCCCATCGTTCATTTATTGTATTTTTCCGTTGCTATATAGACGACCTACTGTTTATTTTTTCAAAAGAAATGGAAAGTCTGCAAGAGTGGCTCCTTTACCTAAATGACAATGATACAAAAATCCCTGCTTCACAAGACACATGGATGCTGCATCCATTGATTTCCTTGATGTTACCTTGCTAGGAACAAATGAGAAAATTGAAACCAGACTATTCAGGAAGCCATTAGCGTGTGACTCAGGGCACCCAAAGCACATTGTAAAGGGTATTCCAGTCGGTCAATTTTTGAGACTGAGACGCATATGCAGCGATAATATGGTGTTCGAACTGGAAGCTTCAAAGATGAATGAAAGTTTCATTAATAGAGGCTATCCTGATCATTATTTCGTTAATAGGGCTATTACCTTAGCCAGTGATACCAATAGAGATACACTTTTGGGGAGTAATAAAAGGAGGAGGGCAAGAGGAAGAAGAAACTTTCAAGCCCACATCCCCATTTTTTTTACTCCCTACAGTGTTGAATTTGGTAAAATCGAGAAAATCATCAAAAAATACCCCCCCATTCTTCATAATGATTCCATATACTCACAAATCCTGAAGGGAGGCATAAAAACTATTTCCCGAAGGGCTCCAACGTTTGGACAATCTTTGTCCCCGAGTATGTATACCAGCAGACCACAACACTTATCTTGGTTATACTTCAAAGGCACTTTTAGTTGTGGCAGTAATTATTGCCCTTGCTGCCCACATGTCAAAAGGGGTGATACAATTCATTCCACCCAGTCGCTCGCTCACTGCTCACGACATTGCAAACCGCTTCAAAAACAAGATTGATGCAATTCGTGGGGACATCTCCACTGCCCAGGAATCTTACCCACTTAACATACCCTATACAACTTCACTCTCAGCGCTCTCCTCTTTTGATCTTGCTACTACTGAAGAGGTCTCTAAAGTTTTCTCAGAAGCCCACCTTACCATCTGTCCCCTGGATCCTGTTCCCTCAAATCTATTACCCCTCTTCTTCTATCTTATGCTCCCTCACCCACATCTTCAATCTCTCCCTCTCTACTGGCACCTTCCCCTCCCCTCTAAAACATGCCCTGGTCACCCCCATACTTAAAAAGCCCTCACTGGATCCCATCCTCCTGAACAACTTAAGACCCATCTCCTTGCTCCCGTTTGCATCAAAACTTTTAGAACGCCTGGTCTACAACCGTCTTAGCTCCTACCTCACTGACAACAACCTTCTTGACCCCTTACTTGACCCCAGACTGGCTTTCGCTTGCTACACTCCACTGAAACTGCCCTACTAAAGCTCACTAATGACCTGCTAACTGCTAAAACCAATGGCCACTACTCCATACTCATACTACTCGACCTCTCTGCAGCCTTTGATACTGTTGACCATCCCCTCCTCCTTAAAAAAACTCCACTCTGCTCTCTCCTGGCTCTCCTCCTACCTGTCAGAGCACTCCTACAGTGTGAGCTATAACTGTGTTTCCTCCTCTTCACTTCCTCTTTCAGTTGGGGTACCTCAAGGTTCTGTCCTTGGACCCCCTTCTCTTCTCCATATACACCTCCTCCCTTGGTCTGTTAATAAACTCCCATGGCTTCCAATACCACCTCTATGCTGATGACACACACATCTATCTCTCTACTTCTCACCTCACTCCTTCAGTCTCCTCTCGCATTACTAACTTACTAACTGACATATCAGCATGGATGTCACACCACTTCCTTAAACTCAATCTTTCTAAAACTGAGCTCATAATTTTTACTCCAGCCCCCGTGCCCCTTCCTCCTGACTTCTCCATCAAGATCAATAATACAACTATCAGTCCCTCCCCTCATGCGAAAGTCCTAGGTGTAATCCTAGACTCTGACCTGTCCCTTCAGCCCCAAATCCAATCACTGTCCAAATCGTGCCGACTTCACCTCTGAAACATCTCCAAAATACGTCCCTTCCTAACCGCTGACACTACTAAACAACTTATTCACTCCCTTGTTATCGCTCGCCTTGACTATTGTAACTCCCTCCTAATTGGCCTACCTCTCCGCAAGCTATCCCCTCTTCAGTCTATCATGAATGCTGCTGCCAGACTCATCCATCTTACCAACCGTTTGGTGTCTGCCACTCCTCTCTGCCAATCCCTCCACTGGCTTCCCATTTTCCAAAGAATCAAATTCAAAACCCTAACCATGGCATACAAAGCCATTTACAATTCTGCCCCAAGCTACATTACCAATCTTATCTCCAAATATCGCCCAAACCGTCCTCTTCGCTCCTCCCAAGACCTTCTGCTCTCTAGCTCCCTTGTCTCCTCCTCCCATGCTCGTATCCAGGACTTCTCCAGAGCTGCTCCCATCCTCTGGAACTCTCTACCCCAATCTGTCCGCCTATCCCCTACTCTGTCCACTTTTAGGCAATCCCTGAAAACTCATCTCTTCAAGGAGGCCTATCCTGCCTCCAACTAACAATGGAATCTTCTACTCCCCTCATCAGTTCATCCCCCACTGATTGTAAGCTCACAGGAGCAGGGACCTCTAACCCTCTTGTTTTACATTGTACTGTTGCTCTAATGTCTCTTTATATTGTAAAGAGCTGCGCAAACTGTTGACGCTATATAAATCCTGTATAATAATAATAATAATAATTCTGTAAATACCAATAGAGATCATTATTACATGCGAAAGCTGCAGAATACAATATGTGGGTCGTATGACCCGCAGACTAAGAGACCGATCGTAATCACCTTTATAATACACATAAAAATCATGCAACAAACTTTGCCAAACATTGGAACAAAGTACACTACAAGGATGTCTCTAGTCTTTATATACAAGGTGTTGAAAAAGCCACAGTGTCCAAAAGAGGAGGTGACACATTCTGTAAATTATGTAAAAACAAGGCTTTCTGGATTTTTCATCTAAATATCAGAAAGCCTATGAATAATTACAGTGACCTCTAAATGATTTGAATGGAGACATTTGTCCCCTCGCCCCCCCAGGACATATCGGGGTTAAATCGACAGGGTAATGGGCTTACGTATATAACTCTCTTGAGTCACATGACCTGTTTTGGTTAATCATGGATCAAAAAGAAATTAATCCATATTTCACTATAAACTCATATATTGCTTCACATAGTGGTGTAACAATGATATTGCATATTATGGCTCCAGCCATGTTCTTATGCTTCCTCGAGTTGATAGATTGAAGTTGGTTGTCTGATATGGAAATCGGTTTCAGCCATTATCGCTCGGTATGTGGACGAGATTGATTTTTCCCTTGTAGCCACACCCTGAGCATTCGCTTATTAAACCATACATCTAGGTGTGATCTGCTTTATTTTATTGCGCTGTGAGAGTTTCTACCCTGGTTAACCCCCATGCATCTCTAGATTTGCATAACCATTAGATCATTGAGATTTTTTGCCGAAAATAATCCTTTGATATTGCAGGGGTTCCAGATTTTAACCAACAACATTTTCTTTTTAGATGTCTGTAGATGTCCTAATTGTTTGTGTAATTACCTAAAATGACTATACAAAATATCCATGTTGGTATATACACATGATTATAATGATTGTTTATGTACTTCGTTCCCATTCACATATTCTTGTTTTTCACTGGTGATATAATCTGGCTAATTTTTTTATTTCTATGGGACCCAACAGTGCACTATGCCATTTTATTTTATTTTATACTATGTATGCATGCATGGTCCAACAATTATACATCGTTGGATGTATGTTTAATTAGATACACCTGTTAGAATTAAGTGGAGGGTGGGGCTGAGCCATTATTTAATCTTGGCTCATTTTCTTACATCCTCAACTGTATATATACATGTCCGTATCTGATGTTGTTTGTAAGCTATGACTAAGCACCCATAATAGGTGTTAAACACGTCAACTGAGACTTGTAGTCCACACTGTGATGATATCACGTGTGAGACCCACAGGAAGTAATGATACCAGGCCTACTTAACTCACTGTTACATTTTTTGTTTCTCTCCTTCTAACATGGCAGGTTGAACAACATTCCTCATTTACATCCCCCCTCCTTTTCTAGCCAGATCAAATTCAAAGGGGCTTCTGGACAAGCCAGAAAAAGATAACGGTCTGTGGTTGTCTTTACTTAAAAGTGATTGTTTATCTTAAACAAACATACCCCAAACTGATGTGGGACATGCGACACCGTAAATCACCTCCCAGCAATCCTGAACCTTTCAGTAACTTTGGAACAACATGAGAAGGTAGAAAAACTTACATACAGTCATAACTTCTGTTATAAGTATGCCACAGTGATAAAACGTACACATTTGAATATAGAATTTCGGCCCGGGTAATTCAAGTATAAGCATTCACCCCTTGTTACCCAAGGAGGGATAGAACTAGTCTATTCCCTCCCCAGGGTCCTAGAAGGTCTCAGCACTCTCATGTTTGGAGTCATTTGAAAGCTTTACACATGCCGAAATGGAATTTCTTACTGGGAGATGTGCAGGGCGGTCCAATCACAAGATATGATTTTCATAATCCATGCATGATTATGCAGCATGTCTCGCCACGGCCTGCCCTGAACATTGTCTAAGAACACGCCCGCTCATATGAATGGCCAGAGGGGTATGGCTCCACCCCTTGTGATCCAGAGAAAAAAAGGACTGCCAACATCAATGGTGAGTTCTCATCTTACCATCAATGAAATAACATCAGGGAACCAGGAAATAATCTTCGAAACACTGATTAGGCACGGACATTTCAAATGCAGGTATTTTCATTCTGCTCTCTGTCGCTGTAATTTTGTCTCACTTTGTACTTTTATTTTTCTGTAAATATTTTACTGCACCTAAAACTTGACTTTTTCATTATTAAACTTTATTTTGAAAAGTGTTAATTTTGTCCCTAAAGCTCTAAATGCAACTATTACGAATCTGTTCCTTTGAAGAGCGCTACTGTTTTTTAAAATAACGCATCTGATCAATGGTCATGAGGGCTGCACACCGCTCTTGCAAATCATCAGCCCGACTAGCAGTTGAACAAACACACTCTGAAGCAACTGCTAGCTGGTCTTTTAATACCTTCATTTCTACTTCTGCCTTCTCCCTCCTTTGTGATTCAGTATAGAGAGCATGAAGAAAATACCAACTCACTGTGGACACTGTCCTCCTCTTTTTTACTTAAATCCAACCCCTTAAGGCTAAAAATTACAAAATGATCTGAGACTTTATCAGCCCACATCTTATTCAAGGGAGAAACATACTTTACAAATTCTTTAGCAAGAGGCTCTCACTCATTGTCTCTGGCCCAGATAGGTAAGCTGAAGAGCAACAGATGATCAGGCGCTGTTCATAGGAGCCCTTTTAGCCAAAAGAGTTGGTGGGGATGACTGCAACACCTAGCTGCCAAGGTTAACTCTCGGGGGAAGGAGCACAAAGTAACATGGTAAATCCTTTAGGTGCTTGTGTGCAGAAAACTGAAACCCAGCAAAAGAAGACAATCTGTCCTTGTGGGGGCGGTGCTCCATATTGAGCTTAACCAAAATCAACACACCATATTCGGCTTAAAGTTCAAAAATGTGTGTTGTTTATTAAAATTAAAAACTTACATAAAATGTTTACAGTTGATTGATGCAACCACAGCCTGCCAGGTTATGTTGTGACCATTTGCCGGTATGTAGGCGATCTCAGGTGGAAGTTCCCAGGGTCATCTAGGCATGAAGTATGTGGAGATTTTGGCAACTGAGCTGAATGGCCGAGTGACCGATGCCAGGATAATCCACAATGGAGCCGAAGAGTGGCCGGTTAACACTGTCAGCCCGAGATGATGTCACTCATCAGGCAGCGTGTATAACTGAAGCCAGGGACTGCCAACGCAGCTTGGTGGGTGGCGTGGCTGGGGGAGCAGTGAACTTGCAAGCATCACAGCGTGGTCCCGTCAGCATGACAACTTGTTTCACGTCATCGCTTTGTCAAGTCATGTGACGGGGCCGGACCAGTGATGAATTAAGAGTCACAACCTGGAAGCGACTTGGGGAAGAGGGAGGAAATCATAAGGGAGCAAGGAATGACTCTGCTACTTGCCCCTTCCATCAGAAATGGCAACAGACCGGGAACCTATTTTGTAATATATTGTATACTTGTCATATATACAAACAAGTATCAATAAATTGATAATAAACTACAACTTAAGGTTCTGTGATTTAAATACAAAACAAGACTAAAAAAAAGAAAAGAAAATGATACTTGTAAGACCACTTATAAAAGCCGTGAAAGACAATTAATAGGTGATTAAATAAATAAATACCCTCTTAAAACATCATATAACTCATGTTTAGCCAGTTCCCTACCGAGTCATATTAAAATGAAGTCGGCAGGAATCGCTCGTCAATCCGGGCCGACATCGTATGACGTCAGCCGCAACAGGGCCCGCAGAGTGGCGATCACGGATCGATCGTTTGCCGGGGGTTGTGCCCCCCCCCCCCCTGACTGGGGTAAAGAGCCAATAAAATTGGCTCTTTACCACATGACTGGTTGGGTCCAATCACAGCCGGTCACTACCGACCTCCACGTGCACGCCGCTCGTATGTGCCGATCGGGGCTGAGGCTTGTCCCTCTGACAAAGCCCAGCTCCGATCAGTGTAAAGAGCCAATAGAATTGGCTCTTTACCACGTGACCGGCTGTGTCAATCACAGCCGGTCATATGATGGAAACAAACCGCGGTAACGAGCTTTTACCGCGGTTCTCCGTCACACACCGATCGTGTGTGACAGGGAGATTGCGGTAACAGCTTGTTACCGCCTACTGTACACCAAGCACACTGATCACCCCCCCAATAAAGAGGACCTGTCACCACCCCATCAAAGTACCTGTCACCACCCCATCAAAGTACCTGTACAGCCCATCAGAGTACCTGTCACCTGTGCATCAAAGTACCCGAGTACCTGTCACCACCCCATCAAAGTACCCGAGTACCTGTCACCTGCCCATCTGAGTACCCAGGTACCTGTCACCATCCCATCAGAGTACCTGAGTACCTGTCACCAACCCATCTGAGTACCCGAGTACCTGTCACCAACCCATCAGAGTACCCAAGTACCTGTCACCTGCCCATCAGAGTACCCAAGTACCTGTCACCTGCCCAACAGAGTACCCAAGTACCTGTAACCAGCCCATCAGAGTACCCGAGTACCTGTCACCTGCACATAAGAGAGCTTGAGTACCTGTTGAGTACCTGTCACCAGCCCAGCAAAGTACCCGAGTACCTGTCACCTGCCCATTAGAGTACCCGAGTACCTGTTACCAGACCATCAGCATACCTGAGTACCTGTCACCAGCCCAGCAAAGTACCCGAGTACCTGTCACCTGCCCACCTGAGTATCTGTCACCTGCCCATCAGAGTACCATAGTACCTGTCACCAGCCCATCAGCATACCTGAGTACCTGTCACCAGCCCATCTGAGTACCCAAGTACCTGTAACCAGCCCATCAGAGTACCTGAGTACCTGTCACCTGCACATAAGAGAGCTTGAGTACCTGTTGAGTACCTGTCACCAGCCCTGCAAAGTACCCGAGTACCTGTCACCTGCCCATTAGAGTACCCGAGTACCTGTTACCAGACCATCAGCGTACCCAAGTACCTGTCATCAGACCATTAGCGTACCAGAGTACCTGTCACCTGCCCATCTGAGTACCCAAGTACCTGTCACCAGCCCATCAGCGTACCCGAGTACCTGTCACCTGCCCACCTGAGTACCCGAGTACCTGTCACCTGCCCACCTGAGTACCCGAGTACCTGTCACCTGCTCTTCAGATTACCTGAGTACCTGTCACCAACCCATCTGAGTAAACGAGTACCTATCTGCAGCCCATCAGTGTACCCAAGTACCTTTTACCAGTCCATCAGATTACCCGAGTACCTGTCTCCAGCCCATTAAAGTATCCAAGCACCTATCTGCAGCCCATCAGAATACCCGAGTACCTATCTGCAGCCCATGCCTCATAGAATATACCTCGGGTGTTTGCTTTCCAAAATGGGGTCATTTTGTGGGTAATTCCACTGTCCTGGTGCTCCGGGGGCCTTCAAAAGTGTGAGAGGTGGTTTTATGTGTAATTTATGCTCCTAGAAAGCCTGATGGTGCTCCCTGCATGTTCGGCCTCTGTATGTGGCCAGGGTGTGAAAAAGTCTCACACATGTGGTATCGCCATAGCCGGGATGAGTAGCAGAATATATTTTGGGGGGTAATTTTTGCTATGTACATGCTATGTGTTAGAAATATCTTATAAATTGACCACTTTTTGTAAAAATAAAAGCGTTTTCATTTTCTTTCCACGTATTTCGAAGACTTGTGGAAAAAAATGAACCATTCAAAAAACTCCTAATGCCTCATAGATTATAAGTTGGGGTGTTTACTTTCCAAAATGGGGTCATTTTGTGGGTAATTCCATTGTCCTGGTGCTCCAGGGCCTTCAAAAGTGTAATAGGTTGTTAGGAAATTAGATGTGAAAATTCTGCTCTTAGAATGCATGACGGTGCTCACTGCATGTTGGACCTCTCTATGTGGCCAGGCTGTGAAAAAGTCTCACACATGTGGTATCGCCATACTCGGGGAGAGTAGCAAAATGTATTTTGGGGTGTAATTGGAAGTATGCATATGCTGTGTGTGAGAAATAACTTGTTGTTATGACAATTCTGTGCAAAAATAAAAAAATATATAATTTCTTAATTTTCCCAAGAATTGTGGGAAAAAAGTACAACTTCAAAAAACTCGCTATGCCTCTTACTAAATACTTTGGAATGTCTACTTTTCAAAATGGGGTAATTTGGGGGGTATTTGTACATTGCTGACATTTCAGGGCCCCAAGAAATGAGATAGGCCATCAGTGCATCAGGTGTGATCAATTTTCAATGATTGGCACCATAGCTTGTAGACTCTATAACTTTCACACAGACCAAATAATATACACTTATTTGGGTTATTTTACCAAAGTTAGGTAGCAGTATAGGTTTTAGCCCAAATTTATGAACAAAAATTACTTATTTGCAAAATTTTATCACAGAAACTAAAAAAAAGTGTTTGTTTTTTCAAAATTTTCGCACTTTTTTCACTTGTGTCACAAAAAATAAAAAACCCAGAGGTTCTTAAATACCACCACAAGAAAGCTATATTTGTGTGAAAAAATGATGAAAAATTTTGTTTGGGTACAGTGTAGCATGAGAGAGTAATTGTCATTCAAAGTGTGAGAGCGCTGAAAGCTGAAAATTGGTCTGGGCAGGTAGGGGGTATAAACGTCCTGTATTGAAGTGGTTAAAAGTTAAAAAAAAAAATAAATTACTGAAAAAAATTAATAAATAAATAAAAAAGAAAACAATCCTCAGGAGAAATCATGATATATTAGACTATAGGAATTAAAAACAACATGCAATAGGCTCATGGGAACATGCGGACGTCACCTGTCTATGCCAACATGTCCATGTCCTATATTACAAAATAGGTTCCCAGTCTGTTGCCATTTCTGATGGAAGGGGCAAGGGGCAGAGTCATTCCATGCTCCCTTACCATCTTCTCCCTTTTCCCCCAGTCATTTCCGGGTTCCGACTCTTTAAATTCACCTTCTCCTGACTGATACCTTTTAACAATGAGATCCCTCTGATGCTTTTGAAGCTCTCTGTGTACCATGGCTTTTGCTGTAGGATGCGACTAAGAAAATGTCAGGAAAGACCTACTAGAACAGCTGAACTTTATTTGAGGTTAATCAGAGGCACTTTAAATGATGGCAGGTGTGTACTGACTCCTATTTAACATGAGTTTGAATGTGATTGCTTAATTCTGAACACAGCTACATCCCCAGTTATAAAAGTGTGTGCACACTTATGCAACCACATTATTTTAGTTTTTTATTTTTACTTCCCTCCACCTAAAAAAATCAGTTTGTTGTTCAATTGAGTTGTACAGTTTATAGGTCACAGTAAAGGTGGAAAAAATTCTGAAATGATTTATCTTTGTCTCATTTTTTTGCATCACAGAAACCTGATATTTTAATAGGGGTGTGTAGACTTTTTATATCCACTGTATTTTGCCACTAAGGCATTACTTGTGTGACAAATCACAGTATATTGTAAAACATTTAGAACATACCTAGCTTTGTAACTTGTGCAAGTGTTCACTTCTTCTAATGGAATGTACACTTGTTGAACCATGTTATATTCTTTATAGAAGTGCTTGGTTATGCTAATTTGTAAACTGTCCATTCAGATCCCAAAAAGACCTTTCTAGATAAAGAACCAAAAACTCTTCTGCCAAGCTATTCCAAGCAAGGGCCTTAAAAATCAACAAAGTGCTGCCAAAATGTAAACATTCAAAGAGGAACTACACTGCATCTGTGCACTTCATACCAAAAATGTAATTCATTTTTAATATTCAAATCAAACATACACATTAATACTAGAGGTGCACCGAAATTTCGGCAGCCAAAAATTATCAGCATTATTGGCCGAAATCGGTGTCTTCGGTATCGGCTGAAAAGGGAAAAAAAGCTGATACTGAAAAGGGGACGGGGTCCACCCCAGGTGCCACTGTATGCAACAGAGGAGATAAGCAGTTTAACACTGAGCTTGTAAGAGCCGCTCAGTGTGGGTAACTCATGTAATATAACTGATTGCAGAGACTAGCTGTCAAAACTCCACAGTTATGTCGGGGGTGGGCGTGGCAGCTGTCAAAACTCTGCAGTGATGTTGGGGTGTGCGGGACAGCTGTCAAAGCTCTGTCGTGCTGTCAGGGGTGGGCGGGGCCACATACATAAGGTGGCCCACCCAGCCCCTATACCATTGGCTGGTGCTCAATAACTGTTTGGTCCCGCCACCCCCGACATCACTGCAGCATTTTGACAGCTGTCCCGCCCACCCCCGACATCACTGTGGAGTTTTGACAGCTAGTCTCTGCAATCAGTTATATTACATGAGTTTCACACACTGAAGCTCCTCATCTTCTCTATCAGTGCCACCTGTCAGTGCTGTCTCAGTGCTAACCAATGCCACCTATAAGTGCCCATCAGTGCCCATCAGTGCTGCCAATCAGTGCTGCCTATAAGTGTTAATCAGTGCCCATCAGTGCTGCCAATCAGTGCCACCTATCAGTGCCAACCAGTGCCACCTATCAGTGCCAATCAGTGCTGCCTACCATTGCCAATCAGAGCTTCCAATCAGTGCCAATCAGTGCCGCCTATCAGTGCTCAAGCACAGGTAGACTGCATATGACAACTGTATTTAAAAATACAAATATTTTTTAAAAACAGTCATTTTGGGTTTTCGGCTTTTGACCAAGTGCATTTTCGGTTTCGGCACCAAAATTTCCATTCGGTGCACCACTAATTCATCCATGTCTCCATGCTTTATTTTGCTGAGAAATCACTTTGAAAAACACCCCTTAGAATGTCTGCCTGTTGACATCTTCAGTAAAAATAAAAAATAATTGCGCAAATGGATTGAAGCAGCTAGAACTCCACTAGACCAGTAGTGTAAAAGCAAAATAAAATCAAACGGCGCTGCGCTAAATAATTGATCAGTGTTAAAAAAGCATTAGTGAATATTAAACCATAATTAAATTGATAATATACCAATAAATAAACCTAAAAAAATCACAAAAGTGTATTAATGTATAAATTCATAACAAACTGAAAAATGCATCCATATAACAAATTCCAATGTAAGGGTTAATTAACCTTAGAGTGATATAAGTCCAGATAAAGTGACAACAGTGCAAAACTTGTGCAAAATAGTGCTTAAATGACTGTAAAAATGTCTCTGATAAAGTTCAAATAAGGTGACAGATCCAGGAGAAGTAGCAGTTGGTGCAATAGTGCAGTAATGATCCAAAGGGGTTAAAAGTGCCGTAACACAAGTGGGAAAAGTTGAAAGGTTGTACGCTTACCGGATAGGGTGGATTCACATAGCTGTACAGCCAGTGAATCAAACAGGCTTGTATGGGGATAACCCCAAAAGAAATCCACGGTGGTAAGGTCCAAAGTTCAGCACGTCATCACACGGCCATTCCGCCTCAGCTAGGGAATCCCACGATATCAAAATATCCGTTAGCAGATAATGAATGTATGTAAAAGATAAAAAGCTCCACATAGTGTGACTTCTGATAGCATTTTTTATTAGGTTAAAAAAGTGCACACTTACAGGAGATAAAGAAAACAGCCAGCTCAGCAATCAAAACATAAAGCGAAAACTGCAATGGTCACACTGTCCACCCGATGTGTTTCGTCCTATAGGACATCATCTGGGGCACGTGCTCTTTGTTTATAGCGCAAAAAATAAAAACCACAGAGGTGATCAAATACCACCAAAAGAAAGCTCTATTTGTGGGAAAAAAGGACGTCAATTTAGTTTGGGTACAGCGTCGCACGACCAAGCAATTGTCAGACTCCTTTCACACCAAGACTGCCCGAGCGTTAGCACCGCTAATTTGTGGCGCTTTACTGATTGTTATGGCAGCGGTGTTCGGGTGGCGGCGATGTGCTTTTACCCCCCAGAAGGGGTTAAACAGGGGTTAAAAGTGCAGGTTAGCGGTGCTACCAAAGCAGTGTTTTGCGCTGTTTTCAATGGGAAAGCGCACCACCCCAAGCACTCGGGCTTTCACACTTCGGTGTATTGGGGGGAGTTGTTCAGGCACTTTTTAGTCACTATTTTTAGTGCAAAACGCCTGAAAAACACCTTGGTGTGAAAGGGGTCTGAAAGCGATGCAGTGTCATATCGCAAAAAATGGCCTGGTCATTAAGGGGGGCAAATCCTTCCGGGGCTGAATTGGTTAATTAACCACTTCAATACCATGCACTTAGGACACTTCCCTACCAGACCAGTTTTCAGCTTTCAGTGCTCTCACAATTTGAGTGACAATTACTCAGCCATGCTACGTTGTATCCAAACAAAATTTTTAACATTTTTTTTTTTTTACAAATAGATCTTTCTTTTGGTGGTATTTACTCCCCGCTGGGTTTTTTATTTTTTGCGATATAAGCAAAAAAACTGAAAATTTGGAAAAAAAAAACACTTTTTTTTTTAGTTTCTACTGTAAAATTTGCAAAAAAATAAATTTTCTTCATAAATTTGGGTCAAAATGTATGCTGCTACATATGTTTGGTAAAAATAACCCAAATTAGTGAATATTATTTAGTCTGTGTCAAAGTTATAGAGTCTACAAGCTATGGTGCAAATCACTGAAAATTGATCACATCTGATCACACCTGATGTACTGATGGCCGATCTTATTTCTTGAGACCCTAACAAGCTAGGACAGCACAAATACCCCCCCAAATGACCCATGTTTGGAAAGTGGACATTCCAAGGTATTTAGTAAGGGGCACAGTGAGTTTTTTCACGGTTTCATTTTTTCCCAAAATTCTTTGCAAAATCAAGATTTTTTTTATTTTTATCACAAAATTTCCATTATAACAGGTTATTTGCATACCACAAATTACAACCCAAAATACATTCTACTACTCCTCCTGAATATGGGGATACCACATGTGTGGGACATTTTCACTGCCTGGTCACATACAGACGCCCAGCATTGACAATCCCCTTCAGTCGTTTTACAAGCATAAATTGCACATCTCATTTCTCAACCACCTATTACACTTTTGAGGGCCCTGGAGCACCAGAACAATGGAATAACCAACAAAATTACCCCATGTTGGAAAGCTAGCACCCGAACGTATAATCTATGAGGCATAATGAGTCTTTTGAATGGTTCATTTTTTTCCAGAAGTTTTTGGAAAATGTGGAAAAAAAATGAAAACTTTTTTTTTTTTTTACACAAAATTGTCCATTTATGAGATATTTCTATCACATAGCATGTACATAGCAAAATGACACCCCAAAATACATTCTGCTACTCCTGAGTATGGCGATACCACATGTGTGAGACTTTTACACAGCCTGGCCACATACAGAGGCCCAACATTGACGTAGCACCTTCAGGCATTCTGCAAGCATAAATTGCACATCTCATTTCTCAATTACATATTACACTTTTGAAGGCGCTGGAGCACCAGGACAATGGAATAACCAGCAAAATGACACCATTTTGGAAAGCTAACATCCCAAAGTATAATCTAGTTATCTATCCATAAGATATTTCCAACACACAGCATGTACATAGCAAAAATGACACCCCAAAATACGTTCTGCTACTCCTCCTGAGTATAGCGATACCACATGTGTGAGAATTTTACACAGCCTGGCCACATACAGAGGCCCAACATTGAAGTAGCACCGTCAGGCATTTTAGAAGCATAAATTACACAATAATTTTCTGACTACCGATCACATTTTTGAAGGCCCTTCATATTTCTATCACATAGCATGTACATACTAAATAACAAAAGATTACCTGTCGTTTTAGTAGTGCAGTGGTCCACAGAGTAGAGCAATCAGTCCAGGCAGCAGGCAGGGATGTGGTAAGCGACAGCAAAAGCAATTGTCCAGGCAGCAGGCAGGAATACTGTCCATAGTTCGTACAGGTAGAGATACTGTCAGCACAGCCAAAGCATTGTTCCAGGGTAGCAGGCAGAGACGTCCATGCAGAAATACTGTCCATAGTCAGTAGAGGCAGCAGGCAGAGATATGGTCAACACAGCCAATGTATTGGTCCAGGCAGCAGGAAGAAACATGGGCTAAAAAGTCCTGGGTCATTACAGGCAGCAATCTGGTCAGCGCAGCCAAAGTATTGGTCCAGGCAGCAGGAAGAAACATGGTCCAGAAAGTGCTGGGTCATTACAGGCAGCAACATGGTCAGCACAGCCAAAGTATTGGTCCAGGCAGCAGGAAGAAACATGGTCCAGAAAGTCCTGGGTCACTACAGGCAGTGATATGGTCAGCACAGCCAAAAGTATTGGTCCAGGCAGCAGGAAGGACCATCAAGCTCAGGGCCAGGGGGACAGGGGTAGAGGCTTCTCCCAGCCAAACGCTTTGAAGCCTCCAGGAAACCAGACCCTGTTCTGGGAACACAGAAAACCAAAAACTGGTTTTCTATACTCCGAACGCTTTTTCTGGAGCCCCTCACATATATGAGACCCCTGTGTAGAAGGGCAAAAGATCAGTCCAAGTGGCAGGCAAAAGACATGGTCAATTAACAGGCTGAGGTCAGTGCACGTGGATGTCAGAAACGTGGTTTAAAATGGCAGACAAACTTTACTGTTAAAAAAAAAAAAAATGGCAGACAAAGGCATCATCGGTAAACAGGCTGAGGTCAGTGCATGTGGTAGTCAGAAACATGGTTTAAAATGGCAGGCAAAGACATTGTCAGTAAAAAGGCCAGGGTCAGTTAACGTGGAATGTAAAAATGTGGTAGCAGGCAAATGATCCCAAAGAGTTGAAACGGGGAAATTACAATCTTAAAGATAAGGGGAACTAAAATCTGACATATGTGTGATACCTTTTGAAACAATCTCCAATGCACAGGCCAGGTTGGGAGGGACAATTGGGGCAATAGAAACTTGTATCTTTTCTAATTCCTCTTTTGCTGCATATACGACATTTCCTCTGACGTCTTCTTCCAGATTCGGTGGGGGGATGTTGTAGGGAAAATGTTGCTCATGAAGCTGGCTCACACTATCAGAGCGAATGATTTCTGGTATGGGTCCTTGTTGGTAAATGAGGGCAATGAGAAGATCTTCAATATATTTGAGGTAAGTGATGGGTGGGTCTTGGGATGCTTTTTGGAAGAAGACAAATGAATTGTACAGGGCCATGTGAAAAAGTTGAAACGCTAACAGACTTTCAGTTTGACATATAGAGCTGCATCATCTGGTCATTTAAATCTACCCCCCCCCCCCCATGAACATGTTATAGTCCTGGACACATTGAGGCTTTAAAACGGGGCCGTGTCATCTCTGAACTTCCACCACGGTGTCATTGTGGATGGTTAGAGAGGATGTGAACCTCTTTCTTGTCCCTCAACTTCATCGCCAACACTTCCTCGTTTCTCATAAAGGCATACTCTCCGATGTTTAGCCGTCGTGTCAATAAATTTTATGGGAATCCCTTCCGTTTTTTTTTTTTAAAGTGCCGCAGGCCAGGGTGTCTGCTGTAAAGGTGACGAAATAGGGGCAGGCTGGTATAATAATTATCAGCGTATAAATGGTAGCCTTTTCCAAACAGGGGGCATGCCAGCTCCCAGACAATCTTCCCACTTGTTCCAATATATGTGGGGCAATCACGGGGCTGGAGCTGGGAGTCTTTTCCTTCGTAGATTCTGAATGAGTATACATAGCCAGTGGCTCAATCACACAATTTGTACATTTTTACCCCATACCTGGCTCTCTTGTTGGGTATCTACTGCTTGAACTGCAGCCGGCCAGTAAAATGTACGAAGGACTTGTCCACACATATATTTCTATCGGGGATTAACACTTCTGCAAATTTCTGTGAAAATGAATTGATTAAGGGCCGTATCTTGTAGAGTTTGTCGTGGTTGAGGTGACTTCGGGGAGGGCACTGGGCATTATCATTGAAATGCAGGAAAGGCATTATTGTATCGTAGTGTGTCCTATTGAGAATATTGGCATATGGTGGATGGGGTTGGTGGACCAATAGGAATGGTGTTCATTTTTC
The DNA here is from genome assembly GCA_018402905.1 of Glandirana rugosa. Lineage (NCBI taxonomy): Eukaryota > Metazoa > Chordata > Amphibia > Anura > Ranidae > Glandirana > Glandirana rugosa. Next base: position 237,957 of record BLSH010448470.1, on the reverse strand, counting down.
TTTGTAAGCCCCGTATTAAGAACAGGGCCCAAAAATATTTTGAATTCGTCTAGCGTGAGTCAACGCCAATGGAATAAGCAGGCATAGGAGGAATTGGGGTTGGCAGCAATAAATTGTTCTGCATACAAGTTTGTTTGGTCCACAATACTCTGTACTGGGCTCCACTTCCTGGAGTCTGGCGCTGCTGGTGGAAGGCAGGTCTTCAGATCGTGGGCCTGATCTTCTAATTCTTTTGGGGGGGGAAGCGGTTTCCTATTCTGACTCTGTCTCCGATCCGCTATACTCCACTGGATCGTATTCTGAAGCAGAATCGAATGATGGGAGCTCCCCGCTGCTCTCATCATCCGACATAGCGAGGATCTCATATACCTCCTCAGGTGTGTACACTCTCTCAGACATGATGGCAGGCCTGTGTGATGTTATTTATGAGAGTATTGATGGCAGTACTGGTATCAGGCCTGTGACCTGGGCTGTGTCTGACTGGCTGTGACAGATGCTGACGGGCTGTTACTAATGGGCTGTGACAGATTCTGACAGGCTGATGGGCTGTGACAGATGCTGACGGGCTGACGTGCTGTGACAGATGCTGATGGGCTGTGACAGATGCTGACGGGCTGTGACATGTGCTGACAGGCTGATGGGCTGTGACAGATGCTGACGGGCTGTGACAGATGGGCTGTGACAGAGCCTGATGGCTGCAACAGATCCTGACAAGCTGTAACAGATCCTGATGGGCTGTAACAGATCCTGACAAGCTGTGACAGATCCTGACGGGCTGTGACAGATCCTGACTGGCTGTGTGACAGCGCAGGTGACAGGTTCTCTTTATTGGGGGGGGCTGTGTGCTGTGTTGGTGTAAACTGACAAGACACTGACAGGTACTCACTGATCTCCTCTCCTCACACGATCGGTGTGAAGAGAAGCAGAGATCAGGTAGTAACTGACAGGGTTGTGTTTACATTTGTGACCGGCTGTGTCCAAAATTGGACACAGCCGGCCACGTGGTAAACAGACAATTTCATTGGCTGTTTACCTTGATTGGGGAAGCGCTGTGTCCAAGGGACACCCGCTCCCCCCGATCGCCGATGTGCACTCCTCCGGGAGCGCGCTTCATGCGCGCCTCTGCAACTTCTTCTTCCAAAGTGACCGGCTGTTTACCCTGATCGGGGGTGGCCTGTGTCCCGGGGTTGCGGGCGAGTGCTACACTGTTATCCTGCTGAACGTCATATGACGCCCAGTCAGGATAACTCAACCACTTCCCAGTCATCATTCTGTATACGGCGGTCGGGAAGTGGTTAAGCATTTCATTTATTATCTTTTTTTTTAATATTGGACTTTTAAAGCACAATTGTAGTACCTTCGAAACGAATGCAAAACCAAATAGTGCGCTTCAAAATAGCAAGGGATAAGTTTCAACTCCCATGCCCGGCAATATCCTGTAGAGAACGATTATGGTGCTCTGTTACAGTAGCAGCCCTCTTCAGTAGTCTGACATTCCCCTTACTGAGTCAGACCAACAACTTTGACCACTTGCTGACTGCACTATAACAGAATGAAGGCTACAGCGCAGCCAGCCAGTTCTGGTAGGGCGTCATATGACGTCCTCCCATGGTCATGCCTGCCAGAGTGCACAGGTGGCATGCTCTGTGATCGATGTGTCCTTGGGATCAGCGGCTCCTTACCATGTGATCAGCTGCGTCCAATCATAGCTGATCATGATGTAAACACAAGCCGGTTATCAGCATTGCTTTCATCACGCTGACCAGCTTGTGTGAATGGGACATCTACACTGATAATTAGGGCACTGATTATAAGTGCAGTCCCATCAGTGCCCACCAGTGCAACCCCATCAGTGCTCACTGGTGCTGCCAATCAGTGCCCATCAGTTTCACCTATCAGTGGCTCCTCAGTGCCCATCAGTGCAGCCTCATCAGCGCACATCAATGAAGGAGAAAAATCACCTGTTTGCAAAATTGTATAACAAAATATGAAAAATGTTTTGTTTTGGGTTTTTTTCAACATTTTCTGACTTTTTTTCATTTAGCAAAATATTAAAAAAAACCCAGTGGTGATTACCATCAAAAGAAAAGAAAGCTTTATTTGTGTGAAAAAAAATGATAAAAATGTCACATGGGTACAGTGTTGCATGACCGCGCAATTGTCATTCAAAGTGTGACAGCTCTAAAAGCTGTAAATTGGCCTGGGCAGGAAGGGGGTAAAAGTGCCCAGTAGTGGTCACCAACCAGCTTCCAGCATGACAGATACTTATGCTGTTCACTTTACTTTATACCTTTTGTGTTTTGCTTATCCTGTTTGTATCAACTGCTGCTGTCTCCAACTACAACGCATTGCTTGATGTACAACATCTTCTTGCTTTGTTTTTTTTTTCTTAAACGGTTCCCGACCGCGCACTGCCTTTTTACTGTGGCAGTGTGGACACATTCCACGAATTGCTGTAAATAAACAGCAATTCGCGGACGCGCAGCTAGGGGGTGAGAGCTCACCACTGGCGACGCGCTCTTGTGCCCGCCGCGCTCTGCGTGAGTGTGCCCGTGGCTCGGTCAGACCCGATGTCCTCTGGCAGGCCGCGATAAGCTGCTAGAGGGAAAGAACGGGGAACCGCCGAAGTAAACATGGCGGTTCCCCGTACTGACAGGCGGCATGTAAGAGATCTACTGATCCCTGTCACTGGATCAGTTAGATTTCTTATGCCCCTGACAGCCCAGCCCCCTCACAGTTAGCACACGCCTAAGGAACACAGTTAACCCCTAGCTCTCCCCCTGCAGGTTAACCCCTTCACTGCCAATGACATTTATACAGTAATCAGTGGATATTTCATTTTTTTGATCGCTGTATAAATGTCATTGGTCCCAAAAAGTGTAAAAAATGTCTGACATGTCCGTCCCAATATCAAAGTCCCAATAAAAATCGCAGATCGCCGTCATTACTAGTAAAAAAAAAAAAAAAATTTAAAAACGCCAGAAATTAATTCTCATGGTTTGTAAATGCGGCAACTTTTGCGCAAACCAATCAATAAACGCTGATTGCTATTTTTTTTTCCAAAAATATGAGGAAGAATATAACTTAGCCAAAACCGATGAATACATTCGTTTTTTTAGATATATTTTTTTAATTTATATTTTAGCAAAAAGTACAAAATATTGTTTTGTTTTTTTGCAAAATTTTCGCTATTTTTTTTGTTTATAGTGGCAATCAGAAATGACGCAGAGGTGACCAAATACCACCAAAAGAAACATCTGTTTGTGGGGGAAAAAGACAGAAATTTGGTTTGGGTACAATGTCGCACGACCGCGCAATTGTCAGTTAAAGCGACGCAGTGCCGAATCGCAAAGTGCTCTGGTCCTACAGTGGGAAATCTTTCCGGGGGTGAAGTGGTTAATAAAAATATGGTTAAAAAAAGTGCCCAGTAGGCAAATGGTTAATCAGCAGGGAGCATTAATGTAGATAATTGTAGTGCTGTAGGTTTGACTCAGCAGGGGATATGTTGGACCCCTGTACAGAGACCCCTGCTCTCACACACCCCAGTTGTTTTTCTGTACAGCATGCTGCAGAGCATAGGACTTTTCTGTCGGAGATGGGTTTTTTTTTTTTTTTTTTGTGAACTAGCATCAACTACTCTTATGCCAAAAAAATTCTTTCAAATATTAGTTTTGAGCTTTCATTCTGCTCATTGTCCCCTTGGTCTTGATCCTGGCTTCATATTGAAAATACTGCCCTCATGAACCTTTTTCATGCTCCTAATATATTTGAAGGCTTCAATCATGTATGTCTTCTCTTTCTCTTTTTTCCTCCAGACTACATCTCAAGTTCCTCAAGTCTCTCTTGATATGTTCTATTTCCCAGACCTTTCCCCATTCTTATTGCCCATCTTTGGACTTGCTCTATCTAATTAATATCTTTTTTGTAAGTGAGGTCTCCAGAACTGGAGAAAGTATTCTAAATGAGATATAACTAAAAGCAGACCTTCAGTCATTTTTTCAACTTTTCATCTTTTAAATCTTCTACCCTTGTTGTTTTCGCTTTGGATAGCCAGGAATCTGCAAGGAAATACCTTATACAGCTCACTTCCTCTTTCTTGTCTAGTCATTAGCCTAGGTTTATGACATTGTGCACAGCTCTCTCTCTATCACTCTAGTGAGAGTTTACCAAGAAGGGAAGGGGCATAAGAGGGCCAATGAGAGCTGCAGAGCTGGAGGTGTGCCTCTGTGTAAATCCAGGAAGTGAACAGGCAGCAGCTTCAGCTGCCCACAATTAAAATGGATGCAGCCAGACTTAGTGGAGGGACATTTCTGCAGCATATTTGGCAAGTACAGAATCACAGGGGGTCATTTACTAGTGCTGCCGCAAAATAGCGGCAAAATTACCGCGATTCGCGGCAAATAGCGCTAAACCGGTGTTCACAATAGCGCTGGCGGTAAATAACAGCCAAAATGGAATTCACTATTGGTCACAGATAATGGCCAACTCCTTACTCCAGTCCAGACTTGGAGTTGTGCAAATAGAAATAATGTTTAGAGCATGATCTGATTCCCTAAATTGTACTAAAATATGCAGTATATTGTTTAACCACTTGCCGACCGCCGATCGGAGATTGACGGCGGCAAAGTGGCTCTGTAACGCAAAACGCCGTCATACGACGGCGGCTGCGATACAGAGATACTGTGAGCAACGCAATGTCTCGGTGAAACGGCGGCAGTTAGAGGCTAGCCGCCAGCCGTTCACCAATTTGTTATATGACGTATAAAATCATGTTAAATCCCTTAGTCTAGTACGAGATTTGTAATAAAGATAAACGTGTTGAGGTTCAGACCTGACCTCATTCCTCAACCGGTAATAGACACTGGTTATCACTTAAGGTAAAACCGACAATAAATGGCGGTCGCGATAACACTTGTGGCCAAATCGCGATAAACGGCGCTTAGCGCCATTAAAACGGCGATAAAACGCCGTCGTGATCATTTACTGGGGGACACTAAGACAT